>JAFIRS010001560.1:292500-333900 GCA_018342105.1 Gonioctena quinquepunctata | reverse complement strand
AAACATTATGATCTAATGTAAAACAACCAGAGTGATCCAAAACGTCGAGAACCCGATGAAGATTCTAAACGTCGAGAACCTGATGATGGTCTGATAAAGGTTGAACTGAAGATGAATCGAAACGTCGAGAACCCGATGAAGATTCGGAAACGTCGAGAACCGATGATGGTCTGATAAAGGTTGAACTGAAGATGAATCGAAACGTCGAGAACCCGATGAAGATTCGAAACGTCGAGAACCCTGATGATGGTCTCATAAAGGTCGAAACAGGTAAAAGGTCCAAAAGACCACGTTGGACCTTAGATTTTCTTAGGGATTTCATGGGAAAAGTGCCAGATTTGCCCCGTACCCGTGTAGCTATATCTACTTGTAATGTCTTTAAAGTTTCTCTCTGTCTTCGCAAAAATAAGACCTATATTCAGTCTCATTATAAAAGATACATAATTTTTTTTCCACAGCTGGCATGTTTTATCCACAGCTGGCATGTTATACCAGCCATATTGTTTCTGTTGACATTCATGAAATCATAAACACTGGTGTGTTTTATCGCTCATAAGAAACTATATCATGGAGTCACAAAACACTGCCTGATTTTGGAGTAATAAAAGAGAACAAGAATTCTAGTTATTTATTGACCCCGTTCGTAACTTCAAGAACGATTTGTCCTAGCTACAATGGACAACATTATTGAGTCAACTCTTTTCATTTTTTACGTTTCAATTGTAATTTATAGGAACGAAAAGAGATTTGTCACATCCATATATTGGAAAGACAAAAGAGGACGAATTCGATATCAAAGACAGATAATTAACCTCAAACATTTGAGTGTTATCAGAACTCTAATTCCAAGGGGAAATTTTATAGTGCACAAACATTTTCAATCCACTATTTTATTTGTATCACTACCATTTTCATTTGAGCATTCCTCTCTCTATTTTCTTTTACATCCTCAAAATGAACATCTCCTGACTCACTAATTAATCAATACCTCAGAGACTTTCATACTGATGTATCATAAGAGTAAAATGAAGTCATAAGGTAAATTAAACTAATTCCAACTTCAAAATATTACTTACCAATATAAGGGTATGTCAAAAAAATATCAATGAGTTCAAGTGTTACTTGAAACAACCCCACACATGCAGTGATTGCATTGTTTTGTCAGAAACCTAAGAATTGGTGGATTTGGGTTTATTTCAGTTAACAGGTTATGAATTGATTCACAACAGTGGCAATCTAACCAAAATTCATATCAAGGATGCAGTATAAATTTGAAATAATTAAAATATATTAACATAAATCAATCTATATGTGAACTTGTTTTAGAAGGGAAAAATTAAAAATAATTGCATTATATAGATCACCGTCTTCAAATGTAAATGATTTTTAGACGATCTGAGGACCTTTATCATGAACAACCAACTGAATGCAGATTACAATTTATTCATCGGAGATATCAAATTGACATTTGATGTGACAATATGATCTCTTTTGATCATTCAAATATCAGGTGCGAATTCGGTTTTTCTCCACTAACATAACCATTCACGATGTGTGAACAGCAGTAGATCCTGTATCGATCATATTTTTATAGAAACTAAATTAGTCCGAGAACTTTTATCACCAATCATCATCAAGACCACCATAACAGACCAATTTCACGAATAATTATAGAACAAGCCCACCCTGTTCTTCCTTAGCCATAACTATTCAAGACACATATATTTTGAATAGATTATACGAAGCAAAAAATAATTGTCAAATATTTCTTGGGACACAGTTTTATCATATGAATGATTCAGAAATAGCACCCATAACTTTGTTAACATAATTGAAGAACAATTAACTAACTGAACATACATCAAGAAAAAGAAAAGTTAAATTGAAAAAACGTGGATGACCATTGAATCAGCACACGTTTTCTTAGAAATGATTGACGCTCGCGACAAAATGCACCAAAACCTCCTTAATGATCCTCAAACCTCCTTAATGATTCTCTAAACTATAAATGCCTCCCAATAGGGTAACAAAACTGTAAAAACAAAATCAATTACTATGAAAGAATGATAAATGAGAGCTCGAATGATTCTAAACGGCTATGGATATTATTATGAAATTTATTTTCGCAAAAATCGAAAATAATAAATACGGATGGTACCGATTTTGGGAGATGCACAAGAGATAGCTGATGCAATGAACAATCACTCACCAGCATAAAAAATGGTTGAACAATTCCCTTCATCTTCCAATTCCGAAACTTTTACCCCTCACTGTTTCTTGAAGATACAGATCACAAGGAAGTGGAAAATATCATAATGACTCTGAAAATGAAATCACCTGGACTTGATAATATAACAACCAGAACAGCAAAAGATATATGCAGACTTATTTGTGAACCAATTGCAGATATATTCAATGAATGCATGGACCAAGGTCACTTTCCAATAACATTAAAAAAGCTATAATTTTCCCCATTCATAAAAACGGCGACAAACAACTCATAGTCAATTATCGGCCCATATCAGTCATCACAAATTTTTCGAAAATATTTCAAAAACTTCTCAAGGAAAGACTTACAATCTATCTCAATAAATATAAAATCATTTCGGAAAACCAATACGGCTTCCAAAAGGGTATCTCTACACAAGATGCAATAATTAAACTCACTGCTGAAATGTATTCATCCCTAGATGAAAGTAAACCATCTCTTACTGTTTTATAGACTTGTCGAAGGCCTTCGATACAGTTAGCCATAGCCTATTATCAGAAACCCAGGAGAATATAGTTATCTCTCCAATAGTACGCAGTCTGTTATGATTGGAAACTCTATCAGTGCAGAACAGGTTATAGAATACGGAGAACGTCAGGGAACGGTATTGGGTCAGTTGTTTTTAATATTTAATCAATGGACTCTTCTCAATAAATAGCTGTGGTAAAATCATAGCATATGCAGATGATACTGACTGATTTTATACTGACCCTGATTGGAAATCCCTCAAAAACAAAGCGGAAAATGGTCTTAAAACGATTTTTGCATGGTTACGTACAAGGCTTCTAACCATAAACGGAAGTAAAACGTTTCATCTCCCCACTTTTACTAATAAACTGGCCCAACCAATATTCACAAACCTGCACATCAATGCAAATTTAACCATCAAATCTACACCAAAAATTAAATACTTGAGTTCAATTTTGGATAACAAGTGGGAAAATCACATAACCTTCATAATAAAAAAACTTCTTGGTATATATTGTAACGAACCTAGGCCGGACCTGTCGCCTCACGCGTTGCCATCGACAGCGATGATGTCATCCCCGGAGATATTCGAGAACAATCCAGTCACGCCACGGCAGATAACAACGGTCGATATTGGAAATAACTGGAACATGCTGGGCACCAACCGCCAGAATTGGAAACATCGAGAATGCTGTATCGGAGATAAATAGGCCGCCCTCAACAGGAAGTGCAGTTTTTCGGCGAGTCGATAACATCGAGCTATACAGTGGCGTAGCCAGTAATATAAATTAGTTGTCAATTTAAGTGTGAAATAAATTAGTAAAACCAAGTTAAGTTTATTTACGTTACAATATATATATATATATATATATATATATAAATTCTGAAACCTCAAGGACATTCTTAACAAAGAACAACTAAAAAAAGTCTAATATGCGCTTGTTGAACCTCATTTGATCTATGGCATAATGGCATGGGGTGGGGTTGGGAAAACAATATTGAATAAACTCTCTATAACTCAAAAAAAAACTCTTGAAAATTATGTTCAATGAAAAAGAAATCATTCATCAGACTCTTCATATAACGAAATTGGAGTTTTCGATATAAAGCAACAATATTTTTTCAACTGCAATATGTGGCAACTCAAACAGAAATGAACACCCCACAACACAATTACGAAACGCGAAACAAAAAAATTACGTATTTACCCACCAGAACTTTTAAATCAATTGGACAGAAAAATTGTATGTATCTAGGACCTAAACTTTTCAATTCCTTTCCTGTCAATCCGAAAGACGTGGTATCCACCTACTGTTTCAAAAATAACTTGAAATCATATATTAGATATCAGCCCCGTTATCAAATCCATGATCTGATAGATCGACTTTATCTGAAATAGACGCCAAATTACTCATTAACTTATTATACTTCACAAATAAAGGTAACATAAATATTATCCTTAAATCAGTGTGTATGTATGTATTTATTCCTATCTACTACCACTTCTTTTATTAGCCTTTTGTATCATGTTATTTTCTTTACTGTTACTCATAGCCTCTTTTGCTTACTTATATTATATATTATATCAGAGGAATTTACATTTTAAATATTATTATATTGTATGTCATGCCTAAACTACATTGAAATAAGTGAATTATCTATAATATATGTCCTAGTATTAGTTTTTTATGGTTTTTCAATTTTTATTTAATTTTTTTATCACATACAAGTGATTATTATATCGCTTCTGTGATTATTGTTTATTCACAGTATATTTATATGTATTACTGCATCTATTTTTTATATTGCTTCTTTTGTATTTTTTTTGTAAATGAACTTATTATTTTTATTATGAATAATGTAATAATATATTATGAGTTTTTTATTTTCTTGAATCCTTTTTGTAATATGTTCAATGACAATTTTCTTGAGTTTTGGATCCGTGAGGAGAATCAATTTTCAGTTGTTTGAAAAGGACGTTTTGTCCAGGACCTGGGTCATTTTCAATGTATTCAATATTTGATACATTTGGTATATTTTGGGTTTATAGTTTTTCTCTTGAAATAAATAATCAAATTACATTGATTTTTGGGGGAAATAATAACTATATAGTTACGTATCTAAGCATTTTTTTATTTGCAGGATATATTTTGATGTTTCCATGACTTTTCAGTTTCAAATTCGTTGAGGACGTTTTTATTTCTCATAGTATTTGATAAATTTTTAACTAAAAAGTCAAACTATATCCTACAAATTGAAAAATGGTGTGTCTGCCAAGGTACGTAACCTAAAGGGTTATTAATTCCCCCAACAAATCAATGTAATTTTATTATTTCTTTCCAGAGAAAAACTATAACAACGTTGTACTAAAAGAAATCTAACTATTCAAAACAGTTTAAAATAATAGTAGTTTTTTGTACATGCTTCACAAAATGCCTACTTTGGATACTGAAAAGAGTCCGCGAAATTCCAATTTGGCGGACTCGTACTTAAAGTCGTCATGGCAACACTTTAGCGGACTGAAATTTGTTTATTCCGAAAACTTACAATTATTATTCTAATAACGTTTTAGGAGAAGCAATACATTTTCTAGTGACAGCAAACGTTTTCTCCGCAATATTCTTTCGGAATACTTATTTCATGAAAAATTAACACTAATAATTGATAGGTATTTGACAAACGTGTCAGTGATGAACAATCGCTTGCTACATTTTTACACAACTCATGGAAGGTGATTGGAAATGTATGCACGACGAGGAACTCTATGTGGCATTTCTGTTCTGTTCATTTGGAAAGATAATACAAAAAATGTTGTATGCAACACGTACTGAAATGGCTTTAGCGAACATCATCTTCATATTCCGTACTCGGCTGGCGCCTCGTCCGTAAACATTCCGATTTGTCCCCTAAAACCTCACTTTGCATACTTGTTAAATAATAGTAGTACATGTAATATGAAGATGATGTCCGCTAAAGCCATTTGCGTACGTGTTGAATTCCACTTTTTTTTTTGTATTAGCTTTTCAAATGAACAGAACAGAAATGACACACATATTTCTTCGCCGTGTAAGTGTAAGAAAGTTGTGCAAAAATGTAGAAAGCGACTGTTTATTGATGGAACGTTTGTCGAATACTTGTCAAATATTTGTGTTCATTTTTCATAAAATGATTATTCCAAAAGAATATTTCGAGGAAAACGTGTGCTATAGTCTATATTTTATTGGGTCTCCTGAATATATACATATATATATATATATATATATATATATAATATATATATATATATATATATATATATATATATATATATATATATATATATATATATATATATATATATATATATATATATATATATATATATATATATATATATAAATACTTACAAATCGAGGTTTATGTCGCCAAAGAAGTTTAAGAGTTATCTTCGAATCACTAGTGATATCTTGAAAACAGTTGATTTTTCCAGTGTCAGTTAGAATACATTTTATCGATGATTATTATAGAGCCAGTCAAGAAACCAAATTTTTCTTGAATTTCTCTAATACTGCAAGAGTTATACAATGTCAATGTCTCCCATAACCAAATGTGGATATAATCAGTGGAAAGTTCCTAGAGGATTAGTTCATCATTGTGGTATCATCTTAAAAAGACACCAAATTAATTGGTTGAGGAGAAACCAAGGAAATCATCAAGTATACTCAGTAATGTTAAATGACAAGTCGTTGATGCATTCCGTTGAACTTTTAGAGATCTACCGTCAGTCAGTCAGAAGATTTATGACACATCGATCTTATTGTTTGAAGATTACTTTTGACATTTCTGACATGTATTTCTTGAGATTAATATTCTTCCACAATCCTTTGAAAAATTAAATGAGCCAGGAATCCTTAGAATATATAGAAAATTAGTACAGCGAATTATTTTTTCGTTGAAGGAAAAAATATTCAATTAATCAGAAAGTTGTCGTAATCTCAACTTTTCCTACCGGAAAAAATCAGTAAACCAAAAGATATACTACACTATTAACATTTCTGTTCTTAAAACTTGAAGAGATCAATCGCGGAAAAAATCCCAATTTCACTTCTAAACTTTTATAGACAACTTTATTCATTTCATTTTGATCATATTGTAGAAGGTTATCAATCCCAAAATCGAAAATCTCAGGAGTATTCTGATAGTTATTGATTATTGTTAGTCAAAACAAAGACCGGAGTAGCAAAAATGAATGTTATAAATATGTTATTGAAAGTATTTTTCAAGTTTGATCACAGTATTCAAGAATATTCTGTTTATTTATTTTTTTTGCTATAGAAATATTCAAGAAACAATGGAAAATCAGACGAATTATTATCAGTTTAGGAGCTATAACTTTGTGACCGCGACAAATAGGGGAACCTATGGCGATCTAAGATATATGTATACCTTTAACCTCTAGCGGTATAATTGACTCGCAAAACTGGTACCATATAGGGCTCGTCACAGCGGTAGTAATACACACCTATTGACTTTATAATCGCGGTAATCAATATTTTTGTAACAACTGATTATTGTTCATTTGCCTACTAATGAAACATTCTGACAGTTTTCACTATGAGCATCATCTAAAGTTAGTTATTTCCAGGAAATATTCATCTACCTTTCAAGAGACTTAACTTTTTCCAAACATACAGGTCCACAGGGAAACCTTTCATGGAACCAAAACAAAAAAAATCTGCTATATCATGTGAATTCACAAGTTCGTTTCGATAGAATGTAAAACATTGTGAATTTGGGTTATTATACTGAAGCGTCCGCAAATTTGACATTGAATAATCATTCAGAGATTATCTAGTATGTTAGCTTTACTCCTCATGTAGCAGGATCTGGTAGATGATATGCAATCCATCTGCTCTCAGAAGATAGCTCGCTTTTTTAATACGGCTCACAGCCTCATATAGATAGACCCCTAAAAGTATAGACCCACAATTTTCCCACGTTGTGCATTTTTTTCTATTCTTTAGGATACAAATCTTTGTTCAATTGAAGAGAAATAAAAGACAAATTGGTGAAGGAAAGCAATCTCAACTTGTGTTTGGAAATGAATTCACAAGACAATAACAGGGATTAGTACATTTACACCACCCAATCAAGGAGTTGTCGATGATGATTGGCCTAGTGACCGGCCGGAATCTTTTTGTGTGCACACGTAATCGATCAACCGGTCAATCCCAATTTTCTATTTTCACAATATTCTTTGAATTTCGAAATACTTGCTTGTGATTAGTACATGTATTCAATATTTAAATTCGTGAGACTGTTTACTAAGTATTTTTACCTTGCCACAAATCAAGGAGTTTGCAGTGACCACGCCTAGCAACCAGATGGAATCTTATTGGATGCACCCCTAACCACAAACCCGTTACTTTTCACGGTCACTCTTTCTGTAGAAGTTTTGGCCAGGTGGTAGAACCAGGACTGATTTGTTATTTCCCTGGTCATTCTTTTGTGTTAAAGTTTTGGCAAAGTGTTGGAACCGAGATTTATTAATTCCATGGTCACTCTTTTGGGTTAAGGTTTTAGCCCAAACGGAAGAACTGGGATTTATTCATTGATTGATAAGTAACAAAGAACAATCCGCTAAAGTTTTATAGAGTCAGTACTTTTGGCCTGGATTAATCTGTATCTCACTGTAACATGTAAAGTAGAGGTTTGGTAGTCCATGATACAACTGTGTTTACCTTGTCCCAATGTTACTACCTGCTTATAACGTTTCTAGATTTGTTTTTACTACCTCCGAAGTTGATATTATTCCTATCAGTCTGATCAACAAAGTGTATTCTTTCATTTAGGATGTCCAACTGGCAGAGAAATATTATTGAAAGATTGCAGGGTGTCGTAGAACTTGAGTATCAACTTCTCTATAAAGTTCCCAGATTTGTTCTTACTATTTCCAAACTTAATATTAACCCCATCTGTTTGATGAATAAAGTGTGTTTTTCCATTCTAGATATCAAATTGCTGGGTTAATTTGATTGGAAGATGGCAGTGTAGTGTAGTGTAACGTTATATATGAAGTGTATGGATCAATTTTTTTTCATATGTACCAATTAGATTAAGGTTACGCCTTTCCAGTTGTATTCTCTAAGACTACCTTGTCTGTGGAATCTTTTGTTTTGATTATTGAATGAATATCATTTATTTGTGGCCTGGTTTGAATTTATAAAATGTTTTCTATTGGACTAAATCAAGTTGGGACGAATTTATGAGTTTTGAAATTTGAGAAAAGATAACAACGAAACATGTATTTAATTCAAAAAGCCTATTCTAAGTAAGAAACATCATTGACTATATTCTATCCGTGGTACACACACCATGGGTGGGATCCGGTCCTATTGAATACTATCGGTTATTCAGCTCTGGCGTCTCTGCATTATGGTACCCCTTCCCTGCTCGAAACCAATCGGTACTACATCGTTAGGTACCACGGTTTGCATTTTTTACACTTGTTTTTTTTACCACACACAAAAGCAAATCAACCTACATCAACACATCCCAAAATTTTCCCACCCTCCCAAACCGCTTTACATAACTAAAACACTACAAAATCTCAACCTAACAAAACAACGCCGCCGACTCGTGCAATCGGAATTCGGTGGGCTTGCCGGGAGTGCCCCAAGTCACCAGCGATTTCAAATGTAGCTGAAGACGAGGACAAAACACCCCTGCCGCCCTCCCGCAAAAACACCACAAACAAGCATCCCACACACACACAATACAACCCCATCATAATAACCACTCAGGAAGGCAGCAAACAACACAAAAACATTACATCAAACCTATCGCATAACCGCTCCAACACAACACACAACACAATCCATCACCCTCGAAAACTGTACAATGTACGCTGAATTGTCCAAATAATTGGTTAATTAGATTATTCTTTTTTCCGGAAAGACTATCAGATTTTTTAATGGATATTATGAATATAAATAAAATAATTTTCTTAAAAACGAATTTTATAGAACTCTTATAAGTGAAAGCAGGAGCAAACACGGCAAAACTTGACCTGCCATAATGCTCTGCTGTTTTCAACAGCAGATATGACCCCTACGCCCCACTCCTGCAGGTTGAACAGGCCATTATAGCACACGAACACTTTAGTGCATTGTACATAATAGATTTGAATTGTATATATTGGGGTAAGTTAGATATTATATACAATATAGGCATGAATATATTTGAAATTGAAATCAAAGTCGGAATCGAAATCGGAAATCGAAATTGAATTGGTAGGTACTATCGGTGCCTGACATTGCATCGGGGATTATTTGATATGATCGCATCTTCCTGGGTGACGATGTCGTTTCGTCTGGGAAAAAATTACGAGAAACTAAGAATTTCAAAACGAAGAACAAAAACACTTGAATCGAAATATGATAGACTTCATTCCAGAACTGGGATTTATGAATCTGGGAATGCAGCGAACGTATTTTCAATATTGGGCCCATGAAAACAATTTGTTTATGATACAATAGAGAGCCTTACACATCCTGGAGGCGATTTTACTTCGGGAGACACTTTTCACAACAATAATTTCAAAAGTCCTCGACTTTCCCTAGAGAGCCGCCCATTTTGAATTTTCATGTACACTTATTACTGTCGCGTTCCCCAAACTTCTATTTATATGTACCAAAAGCTGTTACCCACGATGTCGTCTGCCTAGAATTTCTATTTTTTCCCATATGTTTCTCTGTGTTGTTCCATCTAGCTTATGTCTGTGGCTTTGCTTGCTTCCCGTTATGCCGTTATCCTGTTACCCGTTTCCCGTTATCCCGTTTTCCGTTACCCTGTTATATCACGTTATCCAGTTATCTCGTTTGGGTGGCATAACTGATTTGACAGCGAAAGTAATGCTTTGTGACGACTGTTACAAATTCACTAGCCCCTTTTCACCCCTTTGGGGACAGAATTTTCAAATAAGGTTGAACACAATTTATTTATTTGTAACAGAGAACCAAAACACTATTTCTTATGACCCTAACTTACAAACTAACGGAACCTTCATAAAAATTGTCACACCCCATTTCTAAAAACACTGAAACACATATTTCTTTATCTGTAACAAACACACAAACTTTCACCTCACCCAAAGGGGTGATTAGTAATTGAATTTCTAAAAACACTGAAACATCAAATTTTTTTATTTGTAGCAAAGACCTCGAATACCAATTATTATGACCTCGAATACCAATTATTCTTCTCGAGTCTTCGAATGGCGGTTATCGAACATTTGGCGTATGACATCATCGGTAACGGCCAATTCTCGAAGTTTTCAATGGCGGTTATTGAACATCTAGAACACGACGTCACTCCTAACGGTCGGGCCGACGCACATACGGGTATCCACAACAAAAAGCCAACATTATTTTGTGAAACGAAATCGCATTAAACTCTTTCATTCGGTTCATCAATATTGTGGATGACAATAATGGCGGTAATGTCATCAGAAAAATAATATGATATGATATGAGTGTGTACTCAATATAACAGGTTATTACAAAATTATTCCGGTGATGAAGTCCATATTTCATCATCTGATGAATCTTCATCATGAAGAGCACCAATTTCTTCATCAGACGAAGCTTCCTGAGATAAATAATTTCTACGGGAAGAAACAGTTCTATTGCTTCTTTCTTTCTATTGGTACAGGTCGCATACCTGTTATCAACGGATCAGAGCTGAGCAACAATCGATTTATCACATCGAAATTACATGATTCTCTGCTGAATTTTCTTGGGTAATTCAAGCGATATAATTTGTAATGTTTATTTCTTGCCCCAGCCGCCTCCTCCGATAGCAAAGCTTTTTCAATAATAATAGGTCCACGAGCCAAAATTTTATTTAATGGGGGTATCATAGGATACCATCCATATAATTCAACATACAGTTTTGCAGTATCTAAACAATACAGTTAAATTTTTTTTCAAATTTATTTTATAGCAACTTGATATGACCTCTAAAATTACTTTCAGCCGATACACAAGGCGATGATCGATACCCGTGATTTGAGCTGTTGAATCGGGGTCCATGAAATATCGTCTACTTGTATTGATCATTGCTGTGCCCAAAACCTGCCTTGTAAAAAGGCATTAAGTCAGATATATCGAATTTAGGACCAATCAGCCCACTAACATGTTTAACAAACATTTTTGAAATAGCCATCCATTAGTATACCTTGATGCATGAATAATAGTCCACCTGAGTCACTAAAAATGTTATCGCAATGCAAACGTTTACTATTATCTACTGCTCGCGCCCCACGTTTTTCGTTTTAAATCTCACAAGTATATTCATAGCTCTTAAAAATCTCGAACAATTTTCCCGGCTTGAGCCATGCTGGACGTTGAACAACATCTGAAAGATATTTTGAAAAGACCCTAATTCAAAAGAAAAAATCTGAAAGTGATAATTTGCATTTTCATTCAGCTGGTTATTTCATTTCTATATTCCAGTCTTAATTAAAAACTCATGTAGATAGATATGGGAAAAAAAGAATGTTTTCCAAAAAAAAGTACTCACCAGACATGACCTGTAACCAGTGGCGGATTTACAAATTTGCCGCCAGTGGGCTTTTAAAATTTTGCCGCCCTTATCAAACTCTACTATTCGATATCTTAGTTCACAATCATATTAATTAAAAAAATTTCATCAATGAAATTGTAACTTTATGATTTGTACAGTACCATCCTAATTACACCACCTTTTTCCCGTAATTAGTATGATTGTGAACTAGGGGATCGATAGATTATTTTTACAACCAAACGATTTGATTAAGATTGCACAAAAAATAGTTTATAGGTATACTTCATCATCGGGTAATAAAAATTTAGTCATAGACTATCAATACGATGGGGTAAGGTATACCTTAATACTACTTACACAATAATATACATTCGGTAATCGTAATTAATTATTTTTATTGAGCTTGCTTACAGTTTAAAAAAATTATATTGAATTATTTGGCAACAATCCGGCTGATGGTGACGATGAAATCCAATTGAATAAGTTATGAAAGTTTTAAAATACCTTTTTGCGTGATTTTCTATTCGCAAAATCATCAATTATATCGTCGTATGAAATCTTGTTCATTTGATTTGTTGAAAATATAAACAGGATGTTCATAAAATCAGATGTGGAATCATCTGCGACTGAAAGATAAACTTTAGTCACTATCTTCCATCGTCAAGATAACCTCTATCAGATGTAGTTCAATGTCCAGCGTGGCTTTAGCCGGGGAAGTAGTTGTTTTCTGTTAGACATTCACAAAAAATACCTTCATTTTAATCGTGGATTTTTCAATTCACAGAAAAATCTTTCTATCAATATCCAATTGAGAATGTTTCCCTTTTCAACTTGTTCATTTGTTCTGACTTGATGCACATGTTATTGTTATTATAAATATTGGCTTGAGAAAAATGTTTGTAAGGCAGTAAAAGATATGAATGTTAAGCCAAAAAAAGATAGTTAATGAACGCATTAAAAACTTACACAAAATCCACCAAGAAAAAATTGATGAATCAGAAGACACATTCCACTTTAAATTTGAAATTTGACATATTTTAAGTAATACTTTTATCGTGAATTTTGCGTCTGATGATTAGATGCCATCAATTACTTTCTACACAAAAAATTTAATCTGCGAATTAAAAAATTATAACTTATATTTTATGCAAACTCATTTAAATGTTTTAAATACAAACACAAAAATCTGAAGGCCTAACTATTTCACTCTAACTTTCTGTCTCTGACATCTATCTGTTACTGTTAATATTAAATTTAGATTGCCAAAGAAGTTTCACTTTTGACACACGCTCTTATATTTTAATTTCTGTAAGACATAAAAAAAGTTCTGTTCTCAAATTGGCCGCTCCTAAAATTTGCCGCCATAGGCTTCAGCCTACTCAGCCTACTGGTAAATCCGCCACTGCCTGTAACATTGTTGCAAGAGTGGCATCACATTCACTAGGTCTTCAATGAATTTTTGTCGGCGAAAATCTATTTTACGCAACCATCGGGAAAATCAGAATAATTGATAAAAACATTTATATTCAATATTCAATTGAGAATGTTTTCCTTTTCAACATAAATACATCCCAAGGGCGATGGAAGAGAGTGATTGAAGTTTATCTTTCAGTCGCAGATGATTCCACATCTGATTTTATGAACACTCTGTTAATTTTTTCAGATAAATGATTATTGACGAGATTATGACTTGTAATCATAATAAATTCCAACACAAAGCACGAAAATTCAGGAATTCGCATTAACTGTTACTGAAGGAGTTATTTGAATCGTCATATTCAATAACAAAATTTGTACCGAACTGACAAACAAACAGACAGGTAAGAAAGCATTCTCATCCAGTTCTGAGCTATGTAGTTAGCTCATCGGGAAGTTAGTTTATAATCGATCGCAAAATTGGTACCGAACAGACAAACAAACAACTCATGACTCATATTAAGGCTAAATTTCTGTGTTTATGCATAATTGTGATATATGCAATAATAATTAATAACCCATGAATAATCGATTTCTCTATTAATGCGTCATTGTGGTATATGCAACTAAACATACACGAATTCAAATATCAAATCATTTTACCTTCGCGCTGTCAAATTTATGTATTTTAAAATCCAAATATTGTAAGTTTTCTCCTAGTTGGAGCAAATGGATATCGAACACTTATGCAGATGATACCAATTTTTTGCTAACAGATGTCAACTTATCTATACATATAAAATTGCGTATCTTGATTGACTGACGATCAACGCCCAGATCAAACCGCTGCACCTAAAGAACTGAAATAAAGAAACATGTATTTGGGCTTTTCTTTTCAAATAAAGAAACATGTATTCCAGGGTTTTTGAAAATTCAATCTTCAAAGGGGTAAAATGGGGGTTGAAAGTTTGTATAAGAGTACCGTTAGTTTTCAAGTTGGTGTCATAAAAATTGGTATTTGAGGTCTTTGTTATAAATAAAGAAATACGTATTTCAGTGTTTTTGGACATTCAACCCCGAATGGAGTAAAATGGGGATCGTAGGTTTTTATGGGATTTCCGTTGGTTTTCAAGTTAGGGACATAAAAATTGATATTGGAGGTCTTTCTTGCAAATAAAAAAATATGAGTTTCCAAGTTTTTAGAAATTCAACTACTGAAGGGGTGAAAATTTGTATGGGGGTTCCGTTAGTTTTGAAGTTAGAGTCATGGAAATTGGTAGTTGGGCTCTTTTCTTCAAATTAAAAAATACAATAGAGGGTTTTTGAAAATTCCATCCTAAAAGGAGTCGAATGGGGGTTGAATTTTTGAATCGATACAAAATTATATTTTTTATTATTAAACTATATTTTAAAAAAATATCTCATATCCCCTTTATAAGAAATCCATATATGAACTGAGCAAATTCATTAACAATATTCCAACCAATCCATCAGAATGAAACTTTTTGTTTACTGGTCCTACAAACCCAGACAGGAATCATTGCCTATTTTCAGAGATACCTAGAGATATACTGAAAGTAAAACCTCAATATAGATTTCACATCTTGGATTTGGAGGTGATTAAACGGTTCGGGAAATGAATCCTAAAGTCGTAGCGAGTAGATTTCAATTTATTTTATTGGTTCTGGAATTGTAAGAAGAACTACTCAACATTGGCGATATGTTTATTTTTTTGTGAACCTTGAACTGTACAATCAAATGTTACAGGGTTATTCGAATCTTCCCAAACGCTACCCAATATTTCATACTTGAATAAAAAAATATTACCAAACTAGTTTCTTTTCGATTCGTTTCAAGTTTGAAATTTCCTAAAGATATCAAAAATTCAAAATTCATATAAAAAATGTAACATTTCTAAAGAACCAAAAATCCACCAACCTATTTTAGAAAAAGACACAAAGGTAAATGTACTTACTTGAGTTTCAATATCTATATAAATGGATTCACTTTGAGAAAAGAATAAGTAATAATTAGATATGTATACAGTTGAAGTTTGAATGCGAGGAATGTCAATATACCAAAAATGACAGAACGACCCGAATTGTTATGTGGATTTTTTGCTGGTACAGAAGAACATGGTGTTACCTTGTTTATTCGTTTCCAGTAAAGCGTATATTTTATGAATATTGGAAGTTTGGGTTGAACCGCGTCTAGAAATTTTGTAATTTCGACGTTTCGGATCCCATTTTGGAGTCATTTCCAAGAAAAGTGGTAAAAAATATAAATATAAGTTATTGATAAGAGTAAGAGAGAGAAGTGATTTCCAACCGAGGTCTCAATCTGCCTACTCCTAGATTGTTGTCACTTAGGTAAGAATGTGATTTCCCCTGAGGTCTTAATCTGCCTACTCCTCAGGTGTTGTTACTTAGGGAAGAAAATGATTTCAACCGAGGTCTCAATCTGCCTACTCCTAGGTTGTAGTCACTTAGGTAGGGTTCAGGATTATTTCACTCGACACCACGGTCTCAATCTGTCTACTCCCCAGGTTTCGCCACTATTTGCCTCTAAGGTCTCAATCTGCCCACTCCTTCGAGGGAACAACTACTTCCCTGGCTAATGCTTCGAAGGATGGATTACATCTAATGAATAATCATCAAAAGCCTCTCAACACGAGGTAACTCTGCAAATGCTTGTTATGAAGCAGACACGCCAATCAATCCAGTTTGGGTTGACCACCTGTCTAGCGATTTCGGCCTCATCAGTACAGTGTTGATCATGCGGACAACAACTAATGTCTGCGAACCCGAATAGATTGATTCAAATATATCTACTTCATAGCCCTGTCTGAGGCAAGAACCGTCATTCGTTGGAGTATTCAATCACTATCGGGAGATCTTTTAAAAATAAAAGAATGAGCAATGGACCAAAATTAGATCTTTGTGGCACCCTAGAAGCTTCAAGAAACCAAAAGTATGTCTATTATGTTTTATTTTCATTGGACAATATCGATCACTTGAATAATTCATGAATATTTTCAATATATTGGTCGATTTGCCTTATTTGTTGAGTTTTGTTTGTCGGCCGTCGTGATTTTCTTGATCGAGTGCTTTGCTTTAATCTGTGAATATAGTATCGAGTTGTTATTTTCTTTCCAACGTTTCATTCGCATAGTTGGTGATTATCGAGTTTTTCAGCCATAAAGCCATGTTCTAGGTCGGCAACAACGTTTTGTATGCAATTTGCAGTGAATGATCTGTTCAAAAAGTTTAGAGGGTGCATACACATCAGGAAGATATTGCTGTAATATTCCAAATCCCATTTATTATCAGATTTAATAAATGCCATTCCTGACAATATTTTATTACATATGATGGAATATCATCCACATCGGCAGCATCTTTTTGGTTTAGGCTTTTTTACAGCTTCAGTGAAGTCAAATTCATCAATATATTCTATATTGAATGTATCATTAACGCAACTTGAACCATTTTCAAAGAAAACGGAGTATTTTGAACATTCCGGACTATAAACACTGTCGAAGAACTCTGCAAATTTTTCAGCGGTGTCTTTACTTGATACATAATTTCTTCTTATTTTGAAAGTGTCCCCTGTTGGTATTGTACTACTTTTCCTTATAGTGCTAACTAATTCCAAACGCAATACATGTAAAAAGAGAGTCCTCCTCTACTTCTTTGAAATGCTTTTTCTGTGTTCAATTTTAATGGGAGAATCCAGTGATATTTTTATTTCTATGTATTTAATATTATAATAGTTTGATATTTCCCTCAGTTTTCCATAACGGTTTTACTATTTCGATTCTTACTTTATTTCCTTCGTGTACCAGCGGGGATATTTTCATAATTCTGTATGCTACACAAATTTTAGAACGCAATTATCGAATATATGGCTACCATAAAAAAATTTCAATGCATTCACATATATCTGGTTATCCTAACGAACCTTAGGGTAGATTTGAACCTTCAAGTAGGTCGGCGCTGAATGTAGCTAATGGGAATTTTATGTCATATCAAGGTCAGATCCACCAGTATTGGAAAAAAGAAATGTAGTATTTTTATGAAAATTCTATCTGCGCTAATGTAATTTTTTAAGTAACTTACGAGTGGTGTTAACATGACACCATTTATTGAAATTGTCGGTATTTTGCAAACTGCCGACATCGAATAAAAAAATGCTTTACAAATTTAGGATTTTCTCGAAAACCACGCGTGCAGAGCGCATGCATAAACCAGATGAACCAACACGTAGGTAGCCATAGATAGGTCAAATAGGAAAACATATAAAAGGCGTAAAATTACCCCCTGAATATTGGAATAATTTCATCTATAAGACTGTTAATTTGAACAAAATACGTCATTTTTATTTTATCTTTTTGTCGAGTTTAACTAACTTTTATAATGAAATAGGTTAATCACAAAGATTATCACCAATAGGTAAATCCCACGGGCAAAGCCTTCAGAGTTCTTGGTTTAATTTCAAAAATCCAAATACCTGGAAACTACTTTACTTCCCATTCGTGCTATGAAAAATGTGTATTCAACAATTTTCAATGGAATATATTTGATGTAGTAGTCTCATCATAAGAGTGCCCTGATATCTTAGCACCAAAATCAAATGAAAAACAAGTGCTCTAAGGCTGTGTACCCATCACTCGGCATGTGGCACTGGGGAACTTAAAATCGGATTTACCCAAAATTGGTAAATCGTGAACACACAACCAAATGAGTTTAAAATCAGTTTTGAATAGCTATATTCATTGTTTTGACAGGCAGTAACCTCAAAATTGTGAATACATTGCTTTTTATGGAGATATTGAGAGCTTTTTGAATCGATCTTCTAACCATAATGCTAAAGTAGACAGCTAAAACTAATGCCAGAATTATAATTCCCAAAATTTTTGCGAAATAATTGAATTAAATCGAGAACACAATCTGCTTTTGTTAACCGTTGTTAACCGTTCGTGGTGTCAAATTTCATGAAAACGGTTTTAAAATGAAACGTGAAAGTAGATTTGAATTCCTCTTCCATATTCATCAATGATATCAAGTGAGTATATTAGTTTTCGAGAAGAGATATGCACAAAACTGCAAATAAGTGAGAAGTGTAAATCTCCGTACTTGTATAACATATATTATTCATGTTGAAAAGGGAAACATTATCAATTGAATATTGAATAGAAAGATTTTTGTGTGAATTAAAAAATCCACGAGTTCTTAATCAGGACTGGAATAGGAAATCAAATAACTATCTGAATAAAAATGCAAATTTTCAATTTTAGATTTTTTCTTTCGAGTTAGGGTCTTTTCAGAATATCTATTAGATTAAGTTCAATGTCCAGCGTGGCTTTAGCCGTGGAAGTAGTTGTTTTCTGTTAGACATTCTCAAAAAATTACTTCATTTTTATCGTGGATTTTTCAATTCACAGAAAAATCTTTCTATTCAATATTCAATTGAGAATGTTTCTCTTTTCAACATGAACACCCCACAAGACTTTATCTTGACGATGGAAAATAGTGACTAAAGTTTATCTTTCAGTCGCAGATGATTCCACATCTAATTTTATGAACATCCTGTTCATATTTTCAACAAATCAATATATTATTCAATTGTATACTCCATTATTTAAGTAGTACAGAGAGTGGAGAGTTGATAACTTGCTTCTAAAGGAAAAGATGAAAGTTCAGCAAGAAAACACGGTCCTTGTAATTTTTTAGAATTAACCAGCTCAAATTTTTTCATTGATATGAAAACTGAGACGTGTTTTCATACCATTTTCCATGTATTCAATATTTTATCAGTTTTCTCCAACATTACTCAGTTTTTGAAGAAAGAAATATGCTACTAGCCACCCTACATCTGCTATCAAACTTGAAAATGTGTTCTGCGATAAATGTTTTCAATGATTTTTTTATATAGAATATGTAGAGATTCAAAAAGTATTATAACTTTTTGTAGGTACACATTTTGAATGAATTTCATCCGAATGCTTCCTAATGAAATAACGGACTAAAAACCCACTTGTATAAAGTATACATATCAAACGGTGAAAACTAAAAAGTATGCTAGCTCAACTTGCTATATAGGTATACCAAATTAACAGATACAATTTCAGGGTACTGATGTTGTGTTTGCTAGACCGGTGAGTCCAGACACAAGAATTCAAGAAAACAACTAAATAACCTTTTCCAATTTTGAATACACTAATAGGTAAGGAAATTCAGTTCATTTTCCACTAATTTGACTTGAGGACATATTTCATAAAACAATGTTTTGTTTTATTCCAAGTACAAGTCATTGCACCCGTTTAAATATAGAAGTGTCTGTCAGTTTGCCTCTGAGAGCTTCCATAATGTAATGAAATTCAAACAACCCCTAAGAAATAATCGATAAACAGTGGGAGTGTCCGTCTGGCAGAAATGCTATTTGTGTATAAATCATTAAAATGGGGTATGAATATGTCACTGGCCGCTATATTTTTATGAAAATGATGAGGGTACGTTCACCTTTACATGTATAACTCTTCCGAAACAGACAAGACGTTTCTCTTTTGATAGAGAAATATTTAAAAAGTTCCTTTACGAGGCTTGCGATAGAAATTGTAACATAAGAAAAAAGCTTTATGCCCCCTCCATGGGACTTTCTCTCTCTCTCTTAGTCTCTTTCTATCATATCCGAGTCTGTGTGACAACCAACCCGCTCTTGCTCATACGATTTCAAAGGTGTACGAAACCATCCAAACTGCTGTTCTGCTTGCATGAAAATTAAAATAACCATTACCCTCATTATTTTTAAGTCAATCAAATGGCCGTAATTTCAAACAGAGAACCAATCAGATCAGTTTTATAGTGATGAAACGTCCTCTCGCTGTTTTATTCTGATAAAACCACCAATAGATTCGATATTGTTTGGCCATAAAATGATATGTCAACGCATTCAATTCCTATTTAGGAAAACAGGAAATGCAAAATTGATTAAATATGAGATTTTCAACTCACTATTAGAGTGATTTGATATTTTAATTGAAATATACCTTTTTCAACATGCTAAAAAGCCTCGGGTTTTCAAGTAAGGCAATGAATAATTGAAAACCCTCATTTTCATAACATCAACAACAATATTCGGGGACTAGTGGTTAGTGCGTTAGTCCCTCGCCTGGGATGCTCGGGATCGAATACATATATAGCAGTTTTTTTTTTTTTTTTTATCGGTTACAGATACAAACATATTTGATTTGATATTGAAAAAATTATATATATTTTAGATTTTTGGGTGAGTTCAAGAGCAGTGAATGATCATTGTAAATGAATGAATCTGAGACACGAACCATTTAGAAAAGGACACGATACCTTCAACTTTGGAACGAGAATTGTTGTAATTTTCCCCGTTGAAAATTCAAATATAATATGAATTCTGGTAATTTTATCCAGTCTCAAATGTGATTCGGGAAATATTCTCATCGAACATCATTCGTGCTTGAGGGGTTCATCGCATTTTTTTAAATTTTGCCTAAAGCATTTTGCCTCTAGGAAATTTAACTCTTGCAATTTGCGGCCTTATTATCAGATAATAAGACCGCAAATCACATTCAGTAAAATTTCTAGGCAAAATACTTTCTTGGAAATTTAAGATCATTTTGAGCGATAAAACCCCTAGCACTTATGATACCACCCTCAATAAAACCCCTAGCCCTCATGATTTTATCCTCGATACATGAGCGGTAGGATATATATGCGAATGCAAGTCGGATATCATCGGTGTGTGGTAATACGTGGAAGATATTTTTGTATCATTTATATTTCTATTTACGTGTTTTTAGATGATTATATCCTCTATTAGATCAAATTTCTTATGTTTTTTGTATGCCGAAGTTGGATTAATAGTTAACATTGAATATGTGGCACGCCAATTTGATATAATATAACGAAAAGTATTGTCAGGAATGAAATACCTTCTACTGTATGAAGAAATTATTAGAAGTAATCACTTCTAAAAGCATAATCAGTAATTTTTTACCGATACATTGGTAAGTTATTTTTTATGTAGATTTCCAATATTGCAGACGTCACCTCTTCCAATCATGGTTCCAAGAACTAAAAAATACCATCAGCTCGACTTGCGCGCGCACTACAACAAACCTACATGTTGTATTGAGATTTTCAGTTCACCGACCATAGCATGGGATCAATTTTAATTACAATTAATACAAGTATTGAAACATAAATAATCTTCGACGTACTTTAAGAGTATTACTTAACGTTACTCTGCAAAATCGTTTATGCAATTTAATAACAAAATAGCATGACACCTTTGTTTGTTTTTCAATTGTTTAAGATTCCTAACGTTATTTATTATCATTAGATAGTTGATTAAAATAAAAATAAACATCAATTAACATAAATGTTACTTACTTTAAAATAACGAAAATTGCATCGGCCGGGATTCTAACCCGGGCCGCCCGCGTGGCAGGCGAGCATCTTACCGCTGAACCACCGATGCTTATTATCATTTATGTAGCTGACAGCAACTCATCGAGACCAGTACCGTATATAGCATATTTCTCTCCTTGGCAAAATGTCTATTTTCCGTCCTTTTTGCGCCAGAAGCGTTTCGTTTGAAACATTTCAAAACCTCACCTCAAAACATTGCATTCAAATCCGACCTTGAAATTCTACTGTTGTTGCGCCCAAAGAAGTTTCTTTCAAAAAGTTTTATTCTCAAGCAAAAAATGAAATGAAAATAACGCATATTCTGGGAGTACTTTTAGCCACTTATGATTCAAATTTTGAAAAATTTCTATATCATGAAATAAAACTACTGACCAAATTCCATATTCGTAGCTGCCGTTCTGGCTCGGCGAGTCAGAATATATATATATATATATATGTATATATGTATATATATATATACATATATATATACATATATATATATACATATATATATATACATATATTTGTATATATATATGTGAACAGCATCAGATTATACATAGTGACACCTATAATCTGTGCGGTGAAGCTTAAACCTAATATCGTGGAATTTTAATAGCACGAAATTTCGTGCATATTAACAGGTCACCAACAAATGTGTCAGATAGGCCTACCCACGATACCAATAGTCGAACTCCTCATACGTTTAACGCAAACAAATATCGAGAATAAGAGAAATCTGTTTCGAATCCAAAAGAACCCACCATCCGTCTACAGCCTGTTTCATGGTCAGGACGGCCTGTGGTCTCTTTCAAATTCGTATCAGATTTCTCGTAGGTTAATAGCCTTAGGCCAATACAAACAGGTGAACAGCATCAGATTATAGATAGTGACACCCATAATCTGTGCGGTGAAGCTTGAACCTAATATCGTGAAATTTTAATAGCACGAAATTTCGTGCATATTAATAGGTCACCAACAAATGTGTCAGATAGGCCTACCCACGATACCAATAGTCGTACTCCTCATGCGTTTAACGCAAACAAATATCGAGAATGAGAGAAATCTGTTTCGAACCCAAAAGAACCCACCATCCATCTACAGCCTGTTTCATGGTTTCCCAATCATCAGGACGGCCTGTGGTCTCTTTCAAATTCGTATCAGATTTCTCGTAGCCTTAGGCCAATACAAACATGTGAACAGCATCAGATTATAGATAGTGACACCTTTAATCTGTGCGGTGAAGCTTAAACCTAATATCGTGGAATTTTAATAGCACGAAATTTCGTGCATATTAACAGGTCACCAACAAATGTGTCAGATAGGAATTAAAATTCCACGATATTAGGTTTAAGATTCACCGCACAGATTATAGGTGTCACTATCTATAATCTGTTCACATGTTTGTAGTGGCCTAAGGCTATTAACCTACGAGAAATCTGATACGAATTTGAAAGAGACCACAGGCCGCCCTGATATATATATATATATATATATATATATATATTCTCTCTCTCTCTATATATATATATATATAGAGAGAGAGAGAGAGAGAGAATAAGAGAAATCTGTTTCGAATCCAAAAGAACCCACCATCCGTCTACAGCCTGTTTCATGGTTTCCCAATCATCAGGACGGCCTGTGGTCTCTCGGGAACCTTTCCGAACACACACACACACACACACACATATATATATATATATATATATATATATATATATATATGTGTGTGTGTGTGTGTTCGGATAGGTATATATATATATATATATATATATATATATATATATATATGTGTGTGTGTGTGTTCGGATAGGTTCCCGCGGTAATGATTATTATGAATATTGAAAGTTCGAATTGGACCGCGTTTAGAAATTTGGTAATTTCAACCTTTCGGCTCCCATTTTGGATGAATTTATTGATAACAGTAAAAGAGGGAAGTGATTTCCAACCGAGGTCTCCATCTGGCTACTCCTAGGTTGTAATCACTGAGGTAGGAATGTTATTTTCCCCTGAGGTCTCAATTTGCCTACTCCTAGGTTGTAGTCACTTAGATGGGGTTCAGGATATTGTGACTCGATACCGGGGTCTAAGATTCGGACCACAAGTACGTAAACTCGACTGGTGACTTGCCTGTTAGTTTGTATTGTGTATGTCCTAGGGCATTCGAAGCATAGTATTCCATACATTTCTTGGCACTCATCAGCTATGTTATCTTTAGGGGACCTGAGAAAATTAGAGATCTCATTATTTGCTGTGAATATTGTTTTAATGTCGTGTTTCTTCAAGATTTTGGGTTTGTTTAACGCTTGCGGTCTGTGATTATCGGCGAGTTGAATGAGAGAGTTTAAGACGGAGTTTCTTTGAGCTGGATGGTGATGAGAGCTGGCGTGTAGATACCGGTTAGTGTGTGTTGGTTTTCTGTATACTGTGGGAGTGAAGGAGTCGTTAGTTTTTGTGATAAGGACGTCGGAAAGGAAGTTAGTTCTCGGTTTCGGTTTCCATTGCGGATTTGATGTTGGAATGGATATTGTTCAGATGATCATGGAATCCATGTAGGGTTTCGGAGCCATGGGGCCATTTGACGAATATATCGTCAACGTATCTGAACCAACAAGTGGGTTTGTGGTCTAATGACGCTAAGGCCTCATTCTCGAATTCCCCATGTATAGATTTGCAAGAACTGGATAAAAGTGAGATCTCATTGGTGCACCTCTTACTTGTTTGTAATATGTGCCCTGGAAAAGGATGGTCGATGAGGGTTAGGGTATCTTTGGGTGTATTGTGTTTGGATTTGGGGATATCTAGTGTGTCTGCCGAAGAATGTTCGTAAAGGGGAATACTATATCAGATCTTACGAGGATATCAGTGTTTTGGATTGTATGTGTTTTGAGGAGTTCTAGGAAGTGGTATGAGTTTCATACATATGATGGAGCTTCTTCGGCTAGAGGCTGAAGAGTGCTTTCCAAATGTTTTGCAAGTTTGTGGATTGGTGATGCAAAAGCGCTGATAATTGGACGGAGGGAGATGTTTGGTTTATATATTTTTGGATGACCATAAACGCGAGAGGGGTACGTGATGATTTTTCTCTAAAAATTTTGAATTTCTATGTTTCTGCCGATAGTTTGGAGTTGTTAATGAGTGTTTTTGTCTTCTTTTCGCCATAGGTTGTAGGATCACGTTTGGTGGTCTTATACTCGAGAGAGTTTAATAGGGATCATCCCATCTTCTCGACATAGTCTGAAGTGTTGAGAATTACTGTGGCATTGCCTTCATCTGCTGAAAGTGTGATTATGTCTGAGTTATTGTGAATTGTTTTCAGGCATCGCCTTTCAGCAGGTGTGATATTGGAAGGTGGGTTACTCTCCTGATAGTGGTGGCAATGTCTTGTCTCGTTTCTTCCGCGATGTTTTCAGGAAGATGGGCTATTGCCCTTTCTACTCGGGTAATAATGGTTTCTATTGGGATAGTGTGGGGAGTGATGGAAAAGTTTAATCATTTGGATAATAGGTTATTGGGTGATGTCATCGAGTGGTGTGTCGGAGAAGTTGTGCACTAGGACTTGATGATTGTGTATGGTTGTGGATGAAGTGATGGATTGTAATAGGGATGCCAGTTTTTTTTTCTAAATTTCAGTTTTCTGAGCGCTGACATGGTCTGCTTTTTCTTGGAATATTCTAGAGAAAGAGTCCTAGATTACAGGATGGATGTTCGCTAATGAGAGTTTGGCAAAACAATGATATGATGGACTTTCTAAGAATGCGCTGGGTTAATGATGATTTATCGTAATGTTTTAAGCAGAAGGCTTTGGGGATATTGTTATGATCTCTTCAGGATTTGAAGAAAGTGAGGTCGCAAAGGAGTTTGGTTCTTCGAATAAGGAGTGGAGTTTACTGAGTTGAAAAATATCTTTCCCGTAGAGGCGTATGAAGTGTTAGGATAGGGTAGGGGTAGGTGATATTCAGGGTGTTTGTGAGAAGGTGCGACAAACTTCAGAGGGTGATTCTGCAGTAAGAAATAATGACGGTTTGCTTTTTAACTTTTGTCCGCAAATGCTTCGTTCTCCGAGATACGGGGTGTTAAAGTTTTTCTTGAAAACTGACTATTTATTTATTGCTCTGAAACCGGTCGAGATGCAGATGAAATTCAGTGAGTTTCAAGAGGTAGTTATTGCGCATTTTTTGACATGCAACTAGGAATATTACGTTCATCATTGGCGCGAATACGGGTGATGATCTCAATTTTTTTAAAGAAAAAAATTGTACGCCACTGAGATATTTCAAATTAAAATTCGTTTTTGAATTCCTTGTTAAATTTGTGACAAAAGTTGTCTCCTGCCTTTTTTTTCGTGTGGTGCGCCGTTTTTATGCAAAAAAATTAAACATCTTAACGCGTATTTGTCATTACTTTAATACATTATCTAGTAGTGATGCAAGTAGGCTACTGTCAACATTGTGTTAAATACGAATATTCCAACGAAATGTCACATTAGCGTTTCTTCATCTTTAAGCTTTCAGTTTGGTATAACATTAATGATAATAAGTAATTAATTTTTCTTTTATCGAAAAGAATGGAAAATTATACAAATGCGGAACCGTCAGACATGCATTTTGTCTATGGTCGAAGTAATGGAAATGGTCGGCAAGCTCGACTATTGTATGCTGAGTTGTATCCAGGACGTAGGGTACCCCATCACACAATATTTGCTCGTCTTCACCAACGTTTGCACGAAAATGGTACAAAGAAACAAACGGCTGACTGCGTGCGCCCTCGAAAAGTACGAACTGTGCAACTAGAAGAAGCAGTTCTCGAGTTGATTGCGGAGTCATCTGAAAAAAGTACTCGAAAAATTGCCAACATACTGAATGTTAGCAACTTCACTGTGTTTAAAATTCTTAAAGAACAGCAATTACATCCGTTCCATATTCAACGTGTGCAAGCTCTACTACCTAGAGACTTTTTTCCTCGCCTAATTTTTTGCCATTGGGTTCTTCATCAAATAGTTCAAATTCCTAATTTTTTAAATAGCGTTTTGTTTACTGACGATGCTAATTTTGGACGCCAGTGTATACGAAATTCCCATAACAATCACCGCTGGGCTGAGGAAAATCCACATGGAATCTTTGAAGCTCATTTTCAGCATCAGTTTTCAGTAAATGTATGGCTTGGGGTACTTGATGATAATTTAATCGATCCATATTTCCTCCCACAACGACTAACATGCGACTCTCACCTTAATTTCCCACAGGAAGAGTAACCCGCTCTTTTTGAAGAAATTGCTTTACAGCTGAGACAACACTTCTGGTTCATGCATGATGGTGCACCAGTCCATTTAAGCATTATTGTACGTAATCACTTACATACAGTATATCCAAATTTTTGCATTTGGGGTTTTCTTGAGTCATTAGTTCATTCCGCTCCCGTCGAACATGTTGAAGACCTGAGGAATCGAATTAAAGCCGGCTGGGAGACAATAAGAAATACACCAGGAATATTTGCGCGAATACGACAATCAATGAGGCGAGGAGTTGAATCTTATATCACGTCCGAGGGAGGTCTTTTGAACATTTGGTGTAGCTTTGCGCCTATTTATTTATTAGTGTTATTTTCTATTATCGTTCTGGTTTAACGTTATTGTATTAGATAGTTCTTGATAATGTATTGAAGAAATGAAAAATACGCGTTAAGATGTTTTATTTTTTTGCATAAAAACGGCGCCCCATCTCGACTGGTTTCAGAGCAATAAATAGTCAGTTTTTAAGAAAAACTTTAAAACCCCATATTTCGGAAAACGAAGCATTTGCGGACAAAAGTTATATAGCAAACTGTCATTATCTTTTCATGCGGAATCACCCCCTGAAGTTTGTCGCACTTATTCACTAACACTCTGTATATATATATATATATATTGATAAATCCAATCAAGATATGAACAAAAAAACAGATATCGAAAATCATAGCAAAATCTACAGTTATCTTCTACAAATGGATTAAAACTGATGATTCTCAAAGAATATAATATAAACATTTACACACCCACTATATATTTAATATTTTTCTGACGATTATTCATAGGTTGTCATTTCAAATCCTTCAATGTCACTCGAAGCGTCAAAGATATAACACCATTCCGACAAATTTTTACATATTTTACGTTTTTTCTTTAAAGTTAATGTTCATTCATCATCCACTCAGATTACTGTAAGTACTTCCTTCATTTTAAGTATTTATTTCACAATAATGTCATTTACATATTTTAGGACCCTGAAGAAGTTTCAAAATTGAAACGAAAGCTCGGTCCATCGTATTAAAGAGTTTTTCATAGTTCAACACTTGTGCTGACTGAAGATCCCCGTTATTCCCCACTGTTCATACCAATTTTCAGTCGTTATTTCTAAATTTATATATATATATATATATATATATATATATATATATATATATATATATATATATATATATATACTATATATATATATATATATATATATATATATATATATATATATATATATATATATATATATATATATATATATATATATATATATATATATATATATATATATATATATATATATATATATATATTTATATATATATGGGATTGCTTCAAAATAATATGAGTGCAATAGTCGCACATTTGTACAAGGTCTTTATAAATCTACTTTTATTCAAATTTCAAATGGTGGAATAAATAAATCATCCCAATTTTTACTGAGAACAAACTCGCAGAACTTAGAAATACTTGTATGCATCAGAAACTAGACACAATAGGTCCCGATATAGACTCCTGTACTCCACTGGTGATAAATGGATGCAACATTGCTGAATGCCTATTATTTTCAGGACCGAAACAGGCATTCAGAAGCATCACCTCTAACTCTAAATCTCGATAAATTATGTGATGGAACTCTGAGCTCATACAAAAATTCAACTATTCTTATATCAGAGCAGAAACGATGCTTTGTGAAGCCAGGTTCAGTTGAGCGATGAATTAATGAACTTACTTTCGTGAATGACGAAAGCGGTTCAGTGACAGCTGCTTACTTTAGAGACTATGGCGCAATGCCCTTCTAATTACATAAACTATTGTTTCGAAATATATATATATATATTTATATATATATATATATATATATATATATATATATATATATATATATATATATATATATATATATATATATATATTTTGTAATGTAATGATGAATTGAATAATATATTATTGTAATATTTAAAATGATTTTATATAATGAAGATATAACAAATAATAAATTGTTGTTATAAGATGAAAATAGCTAATAATTTTCGCTCTTCTTTGTGAACCAAATTGTTATGATATAGATAATTATGTGTGCCCTGTATGCAATGTAATAATAATTGCTAGCTACGTCACTGTTCTCTCGTCACGTTGCTGCCAATTGTTATTATTTTCCTTACCTCAGCTAAGCACAGTTGGTACGCCTCTTATCTCAGATAGCCGGTTCAGGCAATTGAGCCACTAGCTTGATATGTCAAATTTCTATTTATTCAATGGTCATAAGTATGATTGTTGATCATTGTAGAAAACAAACGACAAAGTATCAAAAAGCAATTATTTCCTTTATTCAGGAAAACTTAATTTTACCTGGCCTACGAAAGATAACTTACTCTAAAGTCAATCTACAAATATTCATGGATAATCATGAGAAAAGTTCATTGGTAAAATATACACAACCTCACTTTTACCTTGAAAGTGAAAATTTCTTTGATAGTTCAAAATAAAGTGAAGTAAAGTTCTTCTGATGTGATATGCGTTATTTGTGAAATTGTTCAGGACGTGATGTGCACTATGAAAGTTTATACCTGTCTGGAACTGTCGGTGTTCAAGATATACCCAGAAATTGGATCCCCTTTCACTCCAATCGCTATCAGGAACTCCAATACCAAAAAGAAGGAACCATTCCAATCCAAATATCAGCTTTCGAATACTTGGGTATGGTGTACAAATAAGGTAATATTGGTTTTTTGCTTATAATGTTGAAATTATTCCATTTTTCTTTCTCCCAAAAATACAACGTGGCATTTCTTTTTAAATTTATTTTCGATCTCCCCTTGTGGCTTTGTTTGTTGTCACCTAGATACCATTTTTGTTCCTTCCCTCTGATTCGAATTTTTGAATTCGCGCACTATATTGTCACATTTTCACTGTTTATGGTTATTTGTCATAACTTATACATAAAACAATTCTTCCATTCTTATTAACTATGTACAAATTTCAATAATAATTGCCTCTGACACCTTCCCGCTCTTATTCTCTTACAATTTCAAATTCTACATATGACCATCTGTTCCCTGATTGGCTATTGTCAGCAAGAAGTTTGCTGTTCTACCATTGGCTACTTTTAGTTAGCTACAATTTCATATACTGTATGTATAAATTTATAAATTTGTAGATCACATTTTATTCAGGAAAATTTTGTAAATCTAGACTTTTTGTTGTCTTTTGAAGAATTATGGGTTGTTATCATTCTGACAGGGTATTTAAAATTAAAAATTATTTTTAATTATTCTTTTTATGGGTTTTTTCTTTTTAAAATATCATAACAATATATATATATATATATATATATATATATATATATATATATATATATATATATATATATATATATATATATATATATATATATATATATATATATATATATATATATATATATATATATATATATATATATATATATATATATATATATATATATATATATATATATATATATATATATATATATATATGTTTTTTATTTTCAACACTTCAGATGTAACTGATGTCTGCATCTTTTGCGCATATTGAACGCTCCATCTCCTCTCCAACAATGTCTCATAACTATGAATAACCAAGTGAAAAAAAGTGATATAGACTTATTCCATGTGAAAGAAAATTACATCCTCAGAATGCCAAAATGTGTGTAAATGGACGTGTTAAGCATCCTTGTCATTTTATATTAGACTCTTTGTTTTTATTGTCTAGTGATTATTATATGTTTCGGACCTCTTCAAAAAACTGTCCATCAAGTATTTGGAAATATTTTGTTTGTTGCTCAGTATGACTACAATAACAGGTCATTATTACATCACGGTCTTTGCTGCAATGATGTCATCTGCATTTGAAATTTTATTTAATTTAAAATATCTATTCAGGACTCAGGGATAAAAGGTGAGGGACCTCAGATATTCGGAAATTACGTTAGTTAATTACAGTAATAATAGGAACATTTGTCAATAATATACTGCTCGTAATTCATATGTTCAAATAATCGAATGATCAAATTTTCGAAATGGAGTCCTCTAAGTATCTGGCAATATCCCAAAAAGGTGAAAGGTGAGAAAATTCTTCTCGAACTTAATCGAGAGTTTCTGTAGGATTTTTTAAATTCCTCGATATTGTCAGATTTACTTACGCCTACTAAACTAATATGAGCATTTACATCATAATCTCAGGATTGCCTTTTCTTGGGTATCAGCATTGGAATTGGGTTATTCCTATTATAGATAAATTGGTCCATATATTTGGTGCTCTCGAAAAATAGTGTCTGAGAATTATATTGCCAACACATAACTTCTGGGCGTAACTTGCATGATATTTTTAAATTTATGTGGATTTATATTTTGCCCATCACCTACAATGTTGTAGCAAAACGCATAGTGACGATGTGAATATAAATACTGTCTTTTCAAAATTCCGCAAAGTTCACAGTTCACAGAAATACACTTTTGTTTGGTTTGAATGTTCCGAAATGGGATGACCCTTCAATCTATTCATTGTTCCACAAATAGAACACCAGTATCGCTCCTGACCGGCGAAAGCTTTCATAATCTAAACAGACATAGTCAATGAGCAACGTGAGATTATAAGAAAAAATATCTAGCAGACTCTTTGGGAATTTATGTGAAGGAAATATGATTGTTATGAAGGATTTTCTTCATCGACAAATATAGGATATAAGAACACTGTTAAATTAGTTGAAATAATTGAGAATAGCGGGAATTGCATGGTTTTCCTGGGTTTTACAGCTACCCAAATAGGGAAGTTAAAATCATAATGCACTCCCAGCTGAATGAGTATACTCCCCATATATGTGGAAAAATTTCATAAATCAGTCTTTCAAATATTGTCCTATGGGACTTCAAGTTGTACCCTATGCTCCGAGACTATAACCCTCGTCAATAGACTCAGCCATTTAACTTTTGATGACATCATCTTCCACTTTTGGGCACGAAACAATACTGTAAAAGGATTTCGAAGGGTTTCAGAAAATATATAGTGACCAGTTGGCCCTGGATTATCGTCAGAGTGAGTCGTCAGTGGGGTAGTTGTTGTGTATTATCCCTTGACCTGTTTAAGCAATCTTCGTTAAATTTGTATTAAATAATTTTTGTATAATTGATAAATCCTTGTGATTTTCATTATTGTTTAGTCACATTCATTCAGAACTTCAATTCACACTCAGAATAAGAGTTCAATAAAAGTCATTATCTATTTTTTGAATTGATGCGTCTGATACTTGATGGAAATCCATGTTAAGGTAAACAAAAGACACTCACTTCACTGATTTATTTTCACTAAACTGGGTTTACAAAACCAAGACACGTGTTTCGCTATAGAATAGCTTTTTCAAGTGGGGATAATAATATTAGTAGGGTATTATCTCCACTATATTTTTTCTGATTAAGTTATCAATTGAAGCAGCCGCTGGCACAAATTAAAATCGATTCTTTGAAGAGTTCAGTTTATTTGAAGAAATAGTTGATGTATGGAAGAAATGAGAGCCGTGATATTTGCAATACATCCCGATATTTCGGTTAGTTCATTTTTTCATTGACAGGTGCCAGAATATTTCAAGGTAACAAATAATTCAAATAAAATAAAATGTATTGTTTTATATAAGCAGTACCCATGGTTATGGTTGAATAAACCAACCGAAACGTCGTGGTGTTTGAAAAACACCACGGCTCTCATTTGAACACACCATCCGCTATTTTTTCAACTATTTTGAAAAACTGGTTCATAAAATCAACTCATCAATTCGTCGTTTGGATGAGATTAGAAATATGTTAGAATCCTCAAATGAAAGCAACTTGAAAATTACAATTTTTTGACAGTGGAGATGGAAGTATGTCTTTTTTTTCAGAGTTTCAAAAAAATGATTCCACAAGTTCAAAGATGCTACTTAAGATTCCCCTTGGTATATTACCTTGGCCGAAAAAGTTAAACGGCTTGGATAAACAAGCCCACACAAGTGGCCAAAAAAAAAAAGTTTTATTAGCAAAATTTATGTGTGGCTATATTTTCTTCCATTTTCAACAACAGTTATCTGCGGCTATAACTTCTACTATTTTCGGAAAAAAGTCTGACTTTTTTCCAACACAATACGGCATATTCTTCCACCATCGTTTATGCTAGTGCCTTAGGGCACAGACCAAGTAATTATAGTCTAAGAGCTAGCAACGTTTTCGAGAGAGAATTTCAGGTAGGCCAGTTTTTAGATATGCTATCTCTCTCACTCTCCCGGACGTCATACGGACTACCTGGCTGGCGGTAGTGGTTGCGTTCATCAGTGCGCATCGTACCTGTACAGGTAAAATATCAATTTTTAAATAATTTTAAGCAGGGTCGTTTTTTTATTATTTGAATTGAACGTTTTGACACATGAATCTATTATTGCCAGATATTTTTATTGTTGTTCAAACTGTGCCAAACGCTAATTTCGAATTAAAAAAAAAATCACAATATGTTAGTATGGCTGAAATTTTTATATGATGTTATTTAAGTATCTAAAAAGACAAAACTAATTTGCCAAACAATAATTCAATTGTTAAACCTTCAGCCAGACCGATCTTAAAGTGAACAGTGATTGGGCATGTTGGAAGAGTACAGACTGTCACGCGCTAGTTGCGCAAGCGAGATAGACGATAGAGGTTGACAACGGAGTTGTTGCACCAAAAATATCTACGTTGGCTCTACTGATCAATATAAAACAAAGAAGAACAATAATGCAATGTATGACAGATCTACTATTATTAAAAAGTGATTTAAAAGTGTTTTTAGCCGCCAACTTAGTTGCAAAGCAACCCTCGGAAGTCAGAGACTTGTGTGAGTTAAGATGAGGGGACCTTAGCTTTTTAATTGTCATCCGAAGCACTACTCGGCTGGTAACCGTGGACAGAGAATATGACTTTTTTCCCACTTTTCTCGCGATCAAATTTATTTATTTTTCATCCTCCCTAGGATGGAAACACTGGGAAGAACTGTCATCATGATATTGGAGAAGGAGGAAGTTGAGTTAACCTGGAATGTTTTGACAGGTAGAGGTTATATTTTGATTTGAAATTTCAAAATTGACTATATTTTATTTTATTTACACAGTTCAAGCCAAGAAGAATAACCAAGAAAACAATATAAGGGAGGAAGAGTAATCTCGAAAATTATAAGAGATATGGTTGTTTTGGGTTCTCCGCATTCGAGAGAAAGGTAGGCATAAAAACCACATTTCAGAGGTGTTTTAACAAATTCAATCTTTTCAGGTATTGTTACTTCAAATATCAAGCTTCTGGTTGATTCAGGGAGTAAAATGAATTTTTTATTATATGGAAATGAAAGTTTCTGAAATGATGTAGTAATTTTTCATTCCATCATGACAATTTATTGCCTTCAGGTTGTTTGCAAAATAGACCCGTAACACTTGGTGTTCCTTTTTTATTTTTCCACGCATTTCCGTTTCAAACACTCTTTTTTGAGTCTATCGTTTAGTATTCGACAACCATGTCCAAACCATCCGAGTTGTCCTAAAAAAAATTCGTTTATCGATTCTATTAACCTCATTTTTTCGTCCCTTCTGTTGTTTTGTATTGTTCTCAGTAACCATTGTATTGCGTTAATACGGGATTTTTTCTTTCTCTCAGATCCATGTCCTGCTGATATAAATGATTGTTGTTCTAACCACTTGTTTTTATATTTTTGGATACTCCTTTTTTCCCGAGAAAGAATGTCCTCATTTTATTGATTAAATTCCCCCCTCTCCCCATTCTATTTTTATGTCCCTCACCTAAGAATTTGAAATCTGAAATATGTTTGAAATTGTCATTTTTTTTTTTCAGTTCGTGACAATCATTTTTCATGTTTATTTCCGCTAGTTCCTCCTATGACAGTCCTCAAATTCCAAACACCATATTATTTGATATTTTGATATAGGTTACTTCATGAGAATGATACATTTGAATGAAGTTCACAGGTAGGAGTTTACCTTTGTTGGGTGTCTTCTAAGCAAAGCAGGTGAACATGAGATATTTGATTGTCCATTTAATGATTTTAGAATATCCCTTGCATGATATTTGTTTATGTCCTACAGTAGGATATATCATGCGAAACAGCTGTTATCTATAGTCTGAATACTTTCAGAAATCTCTACAATAAGCCATGCAAAGCATAGAGTATATTGAGTATCTTTAAGGTAGTTCGGCTGCTACAAACAGTGTCAAAAATTAGGCTCGATTGTAGCGCGACGCGATACATCTGCAAACGCTGAATTAGAGGGTTCTTTTCTTAGGGAACTGTACACCCAGAATCGCAACTAGAGTGCGTGATACAGCAAATAAGCCATGACTGGACTGTTGGCAACGTCGCAATAATGTCGAGAAGTTATGTGATGAAATGTGAGTTTACGGCGTGATGGGTCAGGGCTTTTTCCATAGATTTTGTTTTGCGTTGATGGAATATATTGACATGTAGATTCTCTTCGATACAAGATTTTTCATAAAGCGCTGTAAGAATTTGTATTCTAAACTCTGCTGCGAAGAACTTTTATTCCAAGCTCTGCGGCGCTTATAGCGGAGTTTATATCATATATTTCGATCCATCGCAGTCAGTGCAGCAAACTGCACTGACTGCGATGCAAAACTGCAGTTTTTTCGAGGATCATTTTTCCGACTTTATATATATTATATGTGTGTATGCAAACTTTTCTGTAACTTTATATAGAAATATATTTCTGGGGATAGCTATTACAGTCCCTCATAATTTGTACATCGTGGATTGTTCACAACGATCGTGTGAAGGATCAATAAAAATTGTTCATAGTGAAGACTAAGCGCCGATAGAAAAATAATGAAATACTAAACTGTGGAATACACTACGGATTTTTTCTACGTTTACTATAACTCATTTTGTAGCATTCTCTAATTGTATTATATTGGGAAAATCGATAATTTTTACAGTTAAAAGCTTTTATTTAGTTTCACCTGTCCCGATGTTTGTCATCAAATCTTGCAAATTAAATTTGATCCACTTCTAATCGTCCTATTGTTTTGAAATTTGGCAGGTGTACATAATTCCGGTGACAATGCATTATGAAATTTTTGTCAGGAAAAAATTATAAAAAAATACATTTTTAAAGACAAGCTTTTATATAAATGTACTAAAAAGGAAAAAATAATTTCTTTCATTGTTTGATCTAGGTTATTTTGTGAGTAACAGATTCAGAAGCTTGCCGTGGATACGAAATAGGTAATCTTGCGCGGCATTCTAAGAAAGCTTCATCCTCAAAGGAAAGGTCCTGGCATGTTCAAACTTTCCAAGCTCGCTGAAGATCTACTTCACATTGAACCGACGACAAAATTTCACGAAGCATCATACGACGTCCATATTCTTGAAAAAATCGCTTCCACTATTCCGAAAGAAAAATTAATTGCGAATAGCAAATCTTTCACGGAATGTTTCGTTCACGAAGCTCGTTTGCAAAAGGCAGCGATACTCGAACGATCTTTGAATGTTTTCAAGGGTGTTATTTCTGCAGGGATGATTAAGAAAATAGCAAGTGTGGGGATAGACAATACAAAAAGTACATGCAGAAAGTGGAAGAGACGGTATAGTACAATTATTGTCAACCAACCAATCAGACAAAAAACCTCGTGTCACGAAAGACAAGAAAATCTTGGAAAATATTCTTGTATTCTTAGAAACCAACCAAAGCTTAGCAATCGTCTAGTGACAAAAGAAAAATGTTGTTTAAAAAACATGTTATTATTTATATATATATATATATATATATATATATATTAATTATTATGTATATAACATTGTTACGTTATGTTTTATGAAAGAGAAAAAGATTTTTGTTTTAAATATAACTTTGTTATTTTTAAGCTATCCTTAAAAATAACGTGTTATTATTAATATATTACGTTATTACGTTGTTATATGAAAAAGATCATTTAAAAAAATATACGTTTGTTATTTCGAAGCTAACCTTGAATTGATGTAAGCTCGAATCACAAACATTGTTAATATTAAAAGATATATTAACAATAAGTATGCTTCGAAGTGTTTCGGCAATTTTTGCATGTCCGATATATGAGCTGTTTAAACTGAGCGCCTGGCCGTGCGCAGGTACACTGTTGCCGTCTCTCCGTTCCGTTCCCCACCATTCGCTCGTTCGCTTGCAAAATATATCGTATGCAGCCTGAACCTTAGTACTTCTCGAAATTATATCTGTCAAACTAGATGGTCAATCACTCTGATTTTTTTTCACAATATCTGTGATATCCTGCTCTAGCTACTCCTCGTTTTTCATGAACTTCTTAATTTTAGTACTAACGGTAGAATCAATAATGTGCTGTTTGCCTATGCATGGTCCATATGTTACGTGTTAATTGAGTCATCTTCAATTATATATATCTCGGGTTCGGGATGGTGAAACTTGTTAAAATTTCATAGAGGTGTTGTTTACATGTTGAACAATACGTATGCCAAATTTTAATAATTTCCTAATTCAACTGTCTCGTGGCGGAACTACCAATAGCAACTACACAAACATACAACTTCGTAGACAGTATGTAACGCATGAACTATACGAAGCGATGCACAAAATGGCCTGAATCACCAAATATTCATCAATAGTATCAGTCACTCATTATTTTCATTGAGTGCAACCAGGTACTCGTAACTTTCAATCGACTGAAGTATCGATTGAGTATTACATGATGCCAAAAAACAGCTATTGAACCATGTTGCCACTAACGGTCCCCCTCGTGTTAGCTATAAGCGTCTACCTTGCAGGGAATGAGCGCGAAAACTAATTATACGAATTATTCGTAGGGAAATGAAGTCGAGCCCAACCCAGAAGAAATTCGCTATATTTCGTCAGGAGAATACCAGTTTGAAATATTTCAAAGATGTTTTTTTTTTAATTCCAACCTTTCTGCCAGATGATATGATTATGGTATTGGCCTAAGTATTGTAAATCATCTGGCTCTGAGTTTGCTGGAGATGAATTACAAGCCTCGACCAACCTTTTCTTTTCCAAGGAAGTTAAATACTTGGGCGTCATAGTCGACCAAAAACAGTCTTTTCAAAACATTATTATCCAAGCTATAGCAGACTTGCCGCATAGCATTTGGCAATATATGGTCTGAAGCCGGAAATGGTCTATTGGTCATTATCAAACCCCTGGTCACATATGCTTCATCAATAAGGTTGTTAAAAATCCATCAATACTCAGCACAAACCGAGCTGCAAGCAGGGGTTATCCTGTGAGTGAATTACAGGGGAAATTTTCTCTTACGCCACCTCAGAACTGGAAGTAATGTGTACATGTGTGAAATGAATTAAGCGGATTTCAGGGCCTTAATCAAACTTGGAAGAAATTGTAAATCTGCCTGGGCAACTGAAGTTTCAGGAAAATAGTTCCCTAGAATCCAGACACACCATCAGACATTATGCCAGCTAGGTACAATACCGAAGTATATTATGAAGTGGTCAAAATCAACCACCGAATATGCACAACAAACGGACCACAACTAGGAAGAGATGCTGAGTTTCATCCACTGGATGGACGAAATGGCTGGAGTTGGATTAACAGACCGTAGAATTAGGCTCTCAAAACCCCTTGGCGAAGCACCAATAATCTACAAGGATACATTAATGCTATGGAAATATGTGCCCAAAACTGACTTGCTGGAGGCATCGGAGGGGGGGGAGCAAAACTCTATCCTATCAGACAGCTAAGAAGCAATGAACGCTCTAAGGACACACCTACTTGTGAGTTTAGAATGATAAGTGCCTGCAAACTTTCCCTAAGACAACAGGTTGGAAAAATCAGGTCACCCTGATGTGGTTGTCAGGTCATGAGGGAATCAGGGCAATGAGGAACACCCTTTGGTACAAATGGGTGAACACTCAATTTTCTGGCCCAAAAAACTTATGTGGTCTCTCCAAAGCTCACATTAAGGAATAGTTTGGACGCTGGGCGGTTGATCGAAAACTCCGCTGAAACTACAGAACACCTGCTTTACGACTGTCAAGTGCTGGTCTACAAAAGGCACAAGTTCTTCGGAGCGGTTTCACTGATACCCTCAGATATTTAAAAATTAGCTCCTAGGAAATTAATTCACTTAGCAGGGAGTTTCGGGATCCCGAGTGTTGAATAGGTGAAGGGTTATGTACAAAAGATCTAATAGATCAATGTACTGAATGGCTAAGGAGCTCCGTCAACTCCCTTCAATCAACAAGCTAGAACAAGCTATTTTGTGAATTTTACCAAGACGCTAATGAGCCGTTGAATTTGATTCTTCGCTTTTGGAGCAGAATGGCTTTATAATTCTGTGTATAGTTGATTGGCTTGATGGTTTGCCTAGAATTTATTATTGAATAAAATGAAAACTTGTCAAGTGGGGTAAATAAATTATTGTGGTCCGATAAATTACTGCGTACACCAAATTACATTTTCAGAAATGGAAAAATATCAAATTGGATTTTTTAAATTAAAATTATTTCCTATTCGCAAAATTCAGAATACTAGGTAATAACAAATTGTTTTTTTTTCAATTCAATAAAAAAATATTATTTCTTTCATTCATGATTTCTCAGCCCTTGTATACATCTCTTGATAATTTTTTTTTTCAGATTGTGGAAGGTTATTAATATCAGAAAAAATGGCAAGAATGAGTATCCCTCCTCAAAAAAAAGCATCAAATGACTGGTATTCAGGCAATATTATGCCTTCGATCTACTGGAGGAAATCTTTACTTATAAATTAGTTCTATTTCGTATTCTGGATTCGAAAAACAACAACAAAATATGTCAGTAACGTATCTTTCGAAGGAGTTTTGGCAAACAACTCTACTCTAAAAATTTATATTATTTTTGAATTTTCTATAGAATTCTCCTAAGAGAGACAGACATAATCTTGATCAGCTGCCGACACCGACTGATCATGTGAATATCATTACTATAGAACTCCTCGAAATCGTGGCCTGCACCGATTGCAATCACCCCCATCATGAAACGCGGTTAGTTCGAACACGATAACATCGGAAATTAACTGCATTGCCCGATTCATTGCACCGATATGTTAGGTCATGGGTGTAGTAATTAGTTATTCCGCAGGGTATTGGGACAAGGCCAGGTCAAACAATGTTGTGAGTGCCTTTCTATATAGCTCCGCCTTCATTTATAACAAAATTTCTCGTGTTCTCGATTTAGAGGTTCATTATAACAAATGTTGCGGTTTGTCACTTTTATTGTGGTTTCGAAAACTTATAATTTTCAACAATCCCAATGAAGTACAACAACAGAATTATGCAGAGATATCACGTTTGCTCCTTTATCTAAATTATTTAAGTTATCAAATGATTGTTGTACTGCTCAATCTCCCGCTTTCTCATAAATATATTCACTTGTCAATTTTGGACCCTCCCAAATCATTGCTTCGTTCGTCCAACCAGCGATCCTCCACTGCACTTTGAGGCTACGTAACGTCCTTCCTGAAAAAAAAAAATCAATGAAAATCGAAAATAAATCGAAATCAAAATTTATTAGAAAAAAATACATTTTTCATTGAACAACAGATTCAAAATTGTCGCGAAAGCATACCTTCACTGATTTTGAATAAATTATTCACACAACATTCGACTAGCTGAAAATCGCTCTCTACTTAGAGCTCCACATAGCTCAATTGGCTTACAAATGACAACATTTGTAGGAAATCCATCTATATAAAGTGCAGGAAGCATTTCATGGAACAATTGAGGAAATAATGTTTCAAAGGTATTTCGACCAAAGCAAAATTAGGACCAGAAGTCCGGTATCCAAGATGGCGGCCAAAACTTTGTTGCCCTATATCTCCCTTGTCCGTTGGATTGAAATAATGATTTGAACGTCTGCTTGGGGTTTTCTTGGATGCCAAACACATTACAATC
>JAFIRS010001560.1:0-287500 GCA_018342105.1 Gonioctena quinquepunctata | reverse complement strand
ATTATTGTTCAAGGAAGAGGCAATTATGTCACTTTTTGCTCGGAAGGCATAACTTACAATACCTTACTAAAAATTTTTTTCAACTTTATAATATTAAATATAGACCAGCATACTTGATTGGGAAGGAAAACATCATTTTGATTGAAAATATTCCTCTTCTCAACATGAAGGACGTATCCCAAGTAAAAGGTGGAAGATAGTGACCAAAATGTATCTTTCAGTCTGATTTTATGTGTATCCTGTTCCTATTTTGGGTATACTTAGTATTCTATTTGTAATCTGGAAACTGGGAATAAAGTCTCCACAGTTTTTTCCGGTATGATGTATTGTTGAATACTTTACATTCGATGGTAAAATTTTCTTTACTGTGTAATTTTTTCATTAATAATTTCAACTATATAGCTTTATATCCCTCTTGTTGCTTCAATTGTATAAGGTCACCCCCACCATCAATCAGGTCACCCCCACCATCAAGTAGCTGTTGGTAATAATGTTCATTTTCGAATAATATTCACAAACCAGAATATAATAATATAATTGATCTTGAAAATAAACATGAGGAAAGATCACTGAAGCCAACCAATTGAATTTGTTTTCACGTTCAGAATCGTACTTATTTCTTGTTATGTTCATGAGCAGCGTCCTTTGTGATTTTCCTTTTCAGGACCAACATATCGCTTTTTTCAGGGCTATAATATAAGAATATATAATGAATAAAGGGAAAACAGTACTATATACTTGATTACTCTCGTTTTGGACGTCCATCTTCTTAATAGATTTGAAAGGTTTTCACGACGATTCGAATGCTTATTTCTGCAATCGTCTTCAGGTGAATACTGGCAAGCTTAGGCACAGCTTATTAAGCTGTGGCTTAGGTGCAATGGTGCGTATAATTCCACCATGTACAGTGGTGCATGTGATTTCGCGCGGTGTGGTGGTCCGTGAAGTTTCGCACCTCTGCAGTCCGCCAGAAAGAGCAATTAGTGGTTTGGTTGAATAAAGGCGTAATTGGCTTCGATGTAGGCAACCTCTTTGAACTTTCGTTTGAACCAATGCTCGTCTTTTTGTAGAATACTTGCGTCGTCCCATAGAATTCGAAGGTGCTCAGTACAGGCGTAGTCAGCAGTTCCCGAATTTGACGTTTCTCTGCGTTGAGTCCATTTCTTGTGCTCATTCAATCTTACCGATAACGACCTCTTTATCTCTCCAATGTAGGAATCTCCGCATTGGTTTGTATTCTGCCTCCCGTATAGCCAGATGGGTATGTGTATGTGTATGACACTTTCATTATATGGAATCACGGAGACAAACATCTCCAGGATTTCTTCTCAAGAATCAGGTATTCGATCAAATTCACGATAAAAATGGAAACCAACAGTGCCTTAGAGTGCGTTTATGTTGGAGCTGCAATAAACTACAAGAGCGGCGATACTAGCGACGCGGAGAGAATAAATGTATCATTTTGTATGCAAGTTTTCATATTGGAGCCGAGTACGATAAGAGCCCGTGATAATTGATCTACCTATTTTCTTTGCTTTTATCAAAGGTAATCGGTATGGATATTGACAGTTTAATTAGTGAAAATTTTTTGTTTCGATTTTTCTGAAATACTGGATTTCGTTATGTTAATTTTCAAGAGACAGATTTTTTGTTATGGTTACTATTGCCTTTCCTTTTGCAACTTAATTTATTATTCTGAAATACATTTTGCAAGAAAACATGTTTTCTGTTTACTAGCCTGATTGTAATCATTAGCCGCTCCTCAAGAAAAGCTTTTATTTAGTTTCACCTGTCCTGATGTGCATGTGTAAACAAATCTTACAAGTTAAATTTGACCCACTTCCCGTCGTCCGATTACCTTGAAATTTGTCATGTGTTCATAATTCATTCATTATGGAATTTTTGTTAGAGAAAAAAAAACAAAATAAAAATGGTGACTCCAAGATAGCGGACGATCTCTTTTAGTATGTGAAGTTTTCGGGGTCGAAAATTACTAATTTTTTGTAAAAATTCATAAATTTAAGATGGCGGACGAGTTTTGTAATTATGGTCCGATTCTATTAAAAATTGGTATGTGGGATTTTTTTTGGGTTCGGGGGTTATGAATTCATTGTCAAAATTCCTGAATTCAAGATGGCAGGCGTAGGTTGTTCCGTGAGTTATAGATACAAAAGCTTGTTGCTTTTGTATTCGAACTGAAAACTTTGCGCGACAAGCTGTTGAATCTATAACTCTCGGAATAACTAAGTCTCACATCCAAAGCATTTTTTATCTCATTTGAATAAAAGCTTGTCGTTAAAAAAGTTTTTTATTAATTACTTTATATATGTAATCAAAGGTTTCTATTTTTATTCTCATATATTCCATAAATTTTGCAGGGTGTTGTTTTAATTGTTTATAAACATGATGAAATTTTCCTTACATGTGTCTTTGGATATTTATAGGATGTACAGAGAATTTGCGCTTTTTACGCGCACTTTTAATAATATAGTATTTAACGGCAGTTGAAGTTAAAATATTTCTTCTGCAAAATCCCTCATTTTCAAAAACTGTTTTCAGTTGTTTACCTGCAAAGCAGAGGTCGTCGCTACTGTCGACGCTCCACTATAAACTACACATCAGTGACATGAAATTTGCGTTGCACTTGTCGCTGCTATCAACGTCGCTCTTATCATTTATCGCAGCTCCAACATAAACGAACCCTTTCTTTTCCTCGATGTGCACGTTGAGAGAATGAGCAATTACATTCGCACCTCTGTCTATAGCAAGAAGACACATACGGGACAGTATATCAACTACATCTTCAACCATCCGAGTTCGCCGAAGAGAGGGAACGTGAGAACATTGGTAGAAAGAGCGATGCACATATGCAACGACGGAGAGTCACTCGATGCCGAATTAAACCACATCAGAGAAAACCTTGATCGGAATGGATACCCCTAGAAACTACTCGGAGGAGTATCGAAACAACTCCAGAGACCGAAGACATCTGTAAAGCAACAACAAAGCACAGTGATCTGCCTTCCGTACGTCAGAAGTGTCTCCGTAACAAGTTGTGTAACGCTGTGTATGAATGTCTCACTGAATTTGAGGGTTTTGGAGCAACATTTATTCGAATATTACACTATATCTTTCAGGAAAACCTATGCATATATAATATTTCATCACTATATTTCAACTTCAAGCACATATGGGCAAATTTATGTGTTTGTGATCTCGCCTATTGCTGACCACGCCTGGACTGAGCACCATCGAATTCTATGGGGCGAGGCAAGTGTTCTACATAGAGAGGAGCAGTGGTTCAAACGAAATTTCAAAGAGGCCACCTACATCAAAGCCAATAACGCCTTGAGTCAACCAAGCGTTGAGATCAAGGACTTATGGAAACCACTAATTGCTCTTTCTGGCGGACTGCAGAGGCGCGAAACTTCACGCACCACCACACCACACACTGCACATTGCGGATTTACACGCACCATTGCACCGACAGACATATAAATAAGTAAGTAGCACTTAACATCGTTAGTATTCATCTGAAGACGATTGCAGATACAAGCATTCGAAACGTCGTTAAAACCATCAAGACGATGCACGTCCGAAACGAGGGCAATCAAGTTGCCACATCGTCTACAACTTTCAAACAAAGTACCAAGCAACACAAATTGAATATAATACGTACATAACAAACAGTACAGAAACATATAGCGGAACCTCTCGAAACATGACGATTCTCCTTAAGTTTACTGATCTCAATTGTAATTTGAGGATTAATAACTGTAATTTCCATGAAAAATCACAAAATGCTAATAGCTTAGGAATATGGCATGTAAAAATATATGAAAAAATATTACAATCACTATACAATGAACAAAACAACATCTGGAAATTTAAAGTGTGAAGTTTTTTCCTTTGGAGTGATTGGGCCGGATTTATACTACCTAAAGATTGTTTTGTGATTGTCATGGATAATTTTGCGAATGTTGTGTAAAAGATTGCAATATTTTTTAAAGTGAAAATTTTTTCATTATTAACATTTTTGAGGAAGAATTGCGAAACACATTTTCTAGAAGCAATCTCACTCTGCAAAGATGGAAAAATGTTAGAAATATTTCTTTCAGGAAGAGACATTTTGAAATAAGTGTTTTTTTTATATTTATAACCTGACATTTCAAACATTTTTTTGTATACGAAAGATCCACAATATTGGGAATTTTGTAAAAACAACATGGAAGATGGTGCTAAAGTTTATCTTTTCTTCGCATAGGATTCCACATCTGAATTTATGAACACCCTGTTCATATTTTCGAACAAATCAAGACATGATGTTTTTTCGGGGAAGGAACTGTCATTGGGTGTGATAGCACAGTAGAATGCTCTGTTCTTTCAGCAATTCTACTGTGGTGATAGTGCGAGCTCGAGATTTTTGGCTCCAAATAATATTCATAAGAGAGATGGGGTAACCATTCAAAAGTTATATTTGTTCAAGACGTTTTAGATTTTTTTAGATTGATATATGCTATGGCTGCGTTTGTGAACTTTATCCTTCGTCTCGAGATTGTTTAATAACATTGATCTTCTGATAAAGAGGATGAGTTGAGTCAAAATTAAGGTATATGTCCGAGCAACATGGTACTTTACATGAATCATTGATAATTTCATTATTAATATATATATATATATATATATATATATAACATATATATATATATATAACGAAATGAGAAAGTACATGTCTATCAGCCGTTCATGTTTATCATCAGGACGGCTTGTGGTCTCTTCAAATTCGTATCAGATATCGTAGTATGTCACCATCGTACGTACAATGAGAAAGTATCAAGATTATGATAGCACCTATACTGTGTGGTGGAGCTTAGATCATCGTGGATTGATATGAGATTTCGACAATCAATGGTCACCGACAGATGCAGCATATTCTTCGATGTTCCAATTGAATTTATGACCCTGCTGTTTTAGACATCAAATAAGAATGATGATTTTGGAGAATTCAAGGGAGATCACAGTCGAATCGCCTGTTCTTTCACAATCACGATGGCTGGTGAGATTTTTCAAATTATTCATAGAATGGGGTTATACCATCAGTCTGAATGTAAGACAGATATAGATTATGATCCTAACTATCCTTCGTGGTGGAGTTAATACATCGTGATTTTGAGAGATGAGTTTCTTAATAATGCGAGTCAACAGGATGTCATGCATGACACGATAAATAGTTATTATGTTTTAGCATATACAAATAACGAGAATAGAGAATCTTTACGAATCAAAGGAGATCACCATCGTCTACAGCCTTTCATGGTTTCCAATCATCGGACTTGTGGTCTCTTCAAATTCGTATCAGATATCTCGTAAGTTATCCAATCGGTACGTACGGAAATATGAACAGTATCAAATTATAGATGCGACCTATATCTGTGGTGGGCTTAGACCTGTCATCGTGGAATTTTGAAGATACGAGATTTCTACACATCAATAGTCACCGACGATGCCAGCATAGACCAACCACGATACAATAGTGTACTCTAGTGCGTTTAGGACGCAATAAATAACGAGAATATGAGAAATCTGTTACGAATCAAAGGAGATCACCATCCGTCTCAGCCTGTTCATGGTTTCCATCATCAGGACGGCTTGTGGTCTCTTTCAAATTCGTATCAGATATCTCTAGGTTATTACCAATCGGTACGTACGGAAAAGAACAGTATCAAATTATAGATAGCGACACCTATAATCTGTGGGTGGAGCTTAAGATATCATCGTGGAATTTTGAAGATACGAGATTTCGTACAACATCAATGGTCACCGACAGATGCCAGCATAGACCAACCCACGATACCAATAGTCGTACTCTAGTGCGTTTTAGGGACGCAATACAAATAACGAGATATGAAATCGTACGAATCAAGGAGATCACCATCCGTCTACAGCGTTTCATGGTTTCCAATCATCAGGACGGCTTGGTCTCTTCAAATTCGTATCAGATATCTCGGGTTATTACCAATCGGTACGTCGGAAATATGAACAGTATCAAATTAGATAGCGACACTATAATCTGTGGTGGAGCTAGATTCATCGTGGAATTTTGAAGATGAGATTTCGTACAACATCAATGGTCACCGACAGATGAATAGACCAACCCGATACCAATAGTCGTACTCAGTGCTTTTAGGACGCAATACAATAACGAGAATATGAAATCTGTTCAATCAAGGAGATCACCATCCGTCTACAGCCTGTTTCATGGTTTCAATCATCAGGACGGCTTGTGGTCTCTTTCAAATTCGTTCAGATATCTCGTAGGTTATACCAATCGGTACGTACGGAATATGAACAGTATCAAATTATAGATGCGACACTATAATCGTGTGGTGGAGCTTAGACTGATCATCGTGGAATTTTGAAGATCGAGATTTCGTACAACATCAATAGGTCACCGACAGATGCCAGCATAGACCAACCACGATACCAATAGTCGTACTCCTAGTGCGTTTTAGGGACGCAATACAAATAACGAGAATATGAGAAATCTGTTACGAGATCCAAAGGAGATCACCATCCGTCTACAGCCTGTTTCATGGTTTCCAATCATCAGGACGGCTTGTGGTCTCTTTCAAATTCGTATCAGATATCTCGTGGTTATAACCATCGGTACGTACGGAAATATGAACAGTATCAAATTATAGATAGCGACACCTATAATCTGTGTGGTGGAGCTTAGACTATCATCGTGGAATTTTGAAGATACGAGATTTCGTACAACATCAATGGTCACCGACAGATGCCAGCATAGACCAACCCACGATACCAATATCTGATACGAAGTTTGTAAGGACCAATGCGATACGAATATGAACACTGACAACAGGGAGACGGATCGTGATCGCCTGATTCTGTCAACAGATTTCTCTATTCAATTCGTTCATTTGTAGCGTCCTAACAACGGACTACGAAATAGAAGTATCTTATAGTAGCGACTATTGGTATCGTGGAGTTGGTCTATGCAGTCGTGAATTTGAGTACGAAATTTCGTATCTTCAATAATTCCACAGATGCAGCTAGTCCACCCAGATAATGTCGTACATAATTGATACGTTATATTTCCATACATGAAACTACGAGATATCTGTACGAATTTAAAGAGACACAAGCCGTCCTGATGATTGAAACCATGAAACGGCTAGACGGATGGTGATCTCTGATTCGTAACAGATTCTCATATTCTCGTTATTTGTATTGCGTCCCTAAAACGCACTAGAGTACGACTATTGATCGTGGGTTGGTCTATGCTGGCATCTGTCGGTGACATTGATGTTGTACGAAATCTCGTATCTTCAAAATTCCACGATGACAGGTCTAAGCTCCACCACACGATTATAGTGTCGCTACAAATTTGATACTGTTCATATTTCCGTACGTACCGATTGTAATAACCTACGAGATATCTGATACGAATTTGAAAGAGACCACAAGCCGTCCTGATGATTGGGAAACCATGACAGTGTAGACGGATGGTGATCTCCTTTGATTCGTAACAGATTTCTCATATTCTCGTTATTTGTATTGCGTCCCTAAAACGCACTAGGAGTACGACTATTGGTATCGTGGGTTGGTCTATGCTGGCATCTGTCGGTGACCTATTGATGTTGTACGAAATCTCGTATCTTCAAAATTCCACGATGATAGGTCTAAGCTCCACCCACAGATTATAGGTGTCGCTATCTATAATTTGATACTGTTCATATTTCCGTACGTACCGATTGGTATAACCTACGAGATATCTGATACGAATTTGAAAGAGACACAAGCCGTCCTGATGATTGGGAAACCATGAAACAGGCTGTAGACGGATGGTGATCTCCTTTGATCTCGTAACAGATTTCATATTCTCGTTATTTGTATTGCGTCCCTAAAACGCACTAGAGTACGACTATTGGTATCGTGGGTTGGTCTATGCTGGCATCTGTCGGTGACCTATTGATGTTGTACGAAATCTCGTATCTTCAAAATTCCACGATGACAGGTCTAAGCTCCACCACAGATTATAGGTGTCGCTATCTATAATTTGATACTGTTCATATTTCCGTACGTACCGATTGGTATAACCACGAGATATCTGATACGAATTTGAAAGAGACCACAAGCCGTCCTGATGATTGGGAAACCATGAAACAGGCTGTAGACGGATGGTGATCTCCTTGGATTCGTAACAGATTTCATATTCTCGTTATTTGTATTGCGTCCCTAAAACGCACTAGAGTACGACTATTGGTATCGTGGGTTGGTCTATGCTGGCATCTGTCGGTGACCTATTGATGTTGTACGAAATCTCGTATCTTCAAAATTCCACGATGACAGGTCTAAGCTCCACCACACAGATTATAGGTGTCGCTATCTATAATTTGATACTGTTCATATTTCCGTACGTACCGATTGGTAATAACCTACGAGGATATCTGATACGAATTTGAAAGAGACCACAAGCCGTCCTGATGATTGGGAAACCATGAAACAGGCTGTAGACGGATGGTGATCTCCTTTGATTCGTAACAGATTTCTCATATTCTCGTTATTTGTATTGCGTCCCTAAAACGCACTAGGAGTACGACTATTGGTATCGTGGGTTGGTCTATGCTGGCATCTGTCGGTGACCTATTGATGTTGTACGAAATCTCGTATCTTCAAAATTCCACGATGAAGGTCTAAGCTCCACCACACAGATTATAGGTGTCGCTATCTATAATTTGATACTGTTCATATTTCCGTACGTACCGATTGGTAATAACCTACGAGATATCTGATACGAATTTGAAAGAGACCACAAGCCGTCCTGATGATTGGGAAACCATGAAACAGGCTGTAGACGGATGGTGATCTCCTTTGGATTCGTAACAGATTTCTCATATTCTCGTTATTTGTATTGCGTCCCTAAAACGCACTAGGAGTACGACTATTGGTATCGTGGGTTGGTCTATGCTGGCATCTGTCGGTGACCATGATGTTGTACGAAATCTCGTATCTTCAAAATTCCACGATGACAGGTCTAAGCTCCACCACACAGATTATAGGTGTCGCTATCTATAATTTGATACTGTTCATATTTCCGTACGTACCGATTGTTATAACCTACGAGATATCTGATACGAATTTGAAAGAGACCACAAGCCGTCCTGATGATTGGGAAACCATGAAACAGGCTGTAGACGGATGGTGATCTCCTTTGGATTCGTAACAGATTTCTCATATTCTCGTTATTTGTATTGCGTCCCTAAAACGCACTAGGAGTACGACTATTGGTATCGTGGGTTGGTCTATGCTGGCATCTGTCGGTGACCTATTGATGTTGTACGAAATCTCGTATCTTCAAAATTCCACGATGAAGGTCTAAGCTCCACCACACAGATTATAGGTGTCGCTATCTATAATTTGATACTGTTCATATTTCCGTACGTACCGATTGGTAATAACCTAGAGATATCTGATACGAATTTGAAAGAGACCACAAGCCGTCCTGATGATTGGGAAACCATGAAACAGGCTGTAGACGGATGGTGATCTCCTTTGGATTCGTAACAGATTTCTCATATTCTCGTTATTTGTATTGCGTCCCTAAAACGCACTAGGAGTACGACTATTGGTATCGTGGGTTGGTCTATGCTGGCATCTGTCGGTGACCTATTGATGTTGTACGAAATCTCGTATCTTCAAAATTCCACGATGACAGGTCTAAGCTCCACCACACAGATTATAGGTGTCGCTATCTATAATTTGATACTGTTCATATATATATATATATATATATATATATATAATATATATATATATATATATATATATATATATATATATATATATATATACAGGGTGGCCCACCACATTCGCCTCGGTATTTCTACGAGAAATGAAGAGAGTTAGGGAAAAACTCTTAGCACAGTTATATGTGGGTCCATAAGGAGCATATTCCAAAATTATTTTGAAATATATAGGGTGATCCCCAAAAAAATTACATACCAAAATTATATTTTTTCTTATGGAACACCCTAAATTTTTTTATATTTTTAGATACTATAGACAAAATAAAGGTGAGTTACTCTCATATTTCCCATACTTAAAACTGACCGTTTCTGAGAAATTTTTAGAAATTTAAAAATACAGACCATTATTTGAAAATTGTTTTCACCCTGTAACGTGTAACGAGCTGCTCGGGATTAAATGTACTGCTTAGCTCAAAGGTTAAAGTTAACTACTACATGAAATTTTTAATGCAATATTATACAGAGTGGCGAAAAAAATTGCCTCAAAATTTGGATGCACATTTAATTAAATAACTTCTTAAAGTTGTATGGAACACCCCGTATGTAGTGGCGTAATTTGACGCAGAATTAGATTCCCTTCAAAACTATATCAGGGTTCCCTATACCTATCTCTTCTGCTTTTTACACAAAAGGCGTTTTTATATTTTACTTATGAGTAATTTTTTTATCTTAAAAATGAAACACACTGTATTGTAATGAAAAGCTTCAAAAGCATTTTTGAAGTCATTTTATCGAAAAATTAAGAATTTTAAATAGTTTATTATTTTAATAAATGCTCAAAATGGTGTCCATTATCCTCGATTCATGGGCGATCTCTTTCTTGAAATGAGTGCTGAACTCTGGATAACATATTTTGCGGTATGGAACGAAACGCATTTCTTATTCGTACTTTCATATCCTGAGGTGTCGTTGGCGGTGTATCGTGAACAATACTTTTGATATATCCCCATAAAAAATAGTCGGAACTTGTAAGGTCCGGAGACCTGGCTGGCCAGTTCTGTGGACCTCCTCGTCCTATCCATCTATTTGGAAATTGTCGATCCAACTTGTTTCTAACACGTCTATCAAAGTGTGCAGGAGCACCATCTAGCTGCATCCACATCCGTTGACGAATATTAATAGGTATACTTTCCAACAGCACAGGCAAATTATCCCTAATAAATCCGAGAAACATGACGCCGTTTAAGTGACCATCAAAAAAGTAAGGACCTACTACTTGCGTTCCAATTATTCCACCCCACACATTAACAGACCTTCTGTGCTGGTGATCAAGGATTCTAAAAATATTAGGGTTTTCGTCACTGTAATAGTGAAAGTTATGTCTGTTAACTAATCCGTTGTTATGAAAAGTTGACTCATCGGAAAAAAGCACATAATCAAAAAAAATTTCTTCATCACCAAACTTTTCTAAAGCCCATAAACAAAAATTCAGTCGTCGATCATAATCTTCTTCAAAAAGCTGTTGATGTAGTTGAATGCGATACGGGTGGAATTTGTACTTTTTAATTATTCTTTGGATACTCTGTCTGCTTATTCCAGTTGTTTCACATATTTTTCGCTGACTTGTGTGAAGGTGTCCAACTAGAGATAACATCACTGAATATTCATTTTCCTCATTTCCAGTAACCGGTTTTTGCCGTTCTTGCTTATTATAAGATACACTGCCTGTTCTTCGGAAAAGCTGCAACAACTTTTCCAATGAACGCTTGTTAGGATGACTCCTGTTAGGATACCTCTGGGCATATACTCTTGAAGCTAATAAACAGTTTTCTTCACACTCACCTATCATCAAAATCACATCAATTCGTTCTTCCTGGGGATAAGTTCTCATTTTACAATATTTCAAAAAGACAATAATTTTAAACTAGTTAAAACAATGATAATGGTTTGATTAACAAGTTGTGTCACTGTCAAATACTTTTTGTTTCATAATAATAATTAACGTCATCTAGGCCAGAGCCTACTATTATTAAAAAAATAGTATAATAGGTTTTATAGGAAATCGTAAATGTCTGTTTTTATTGGCCCCATATTGTAATTTTGGTTATTATTTCAATATGAAGTCTAATTTGCTATGAAACAAGCGAATTTAACATATTTTGCCTCAATAATTAAGACACGTGCATCTTCTTATTTTGAAGAATGCTTTAATATTTCAGAAATGGCAATAAATTTGAGTTTTTACATTTGCCTGCATTTTACTTTAGATACACCGTATTTTCAAAAATTTAAACTTCTGCTTCTAGTGAATCTACGTATTCCTTGATAAAAAGGTTTTTAAAACGCTTTTTAAGCTTTTCATTACAATACAGTGTGTTTCATTTTTAAGATAAAAAAATTACTCATAAGTAAAATATAAAAACGCCTTTTGTGTAAAAAGCAGAAGAGGTAGGTATAGGGAACCCTAATATAGCTTTGAAGGGAATCTAATTCTGCGTCAAATTACGCCACTAAATACGGGGTGTTCCATTCAACTTCAAGAAGTTATTTAATTAAATGTGTGTCCAAATTTTGAGGCAATTTTTTTTGCTACTCTGTATAATATTGCATTAAAAATTTCATGTAGTAGTTAACTTTAACCTTTGAGCTAAGCAGTACATTTAATCACGAGCAGCTCGTTACACGTTACAGGGTGAAAACAATTTTCAAACTGTGGTCTGTATTTTAAAATTTCTCAGAAACGGTCAGTTTCAAGTATGGGAAATATAATAGTAACTCACCTTTATTTTGTCTATAGTATCTTAAAATATAAAAAAATATAGGGTGTTCCATAAGAAAAAATATAACTTTGGTATGTAATTTTTTTGGGGATCCCCCTATATATTTCAAAATAATTTTGGAATATGCTCCTCATGGACCCACATATGACTGTGCTAAATGTTTTTCCCTAACTCTCTTCATTTCTCGTAGAAATACCGAGGCGAATGTGGTGGGCCACCCTGTATATATATATATACATATATATTTATATATATATATATATATATATATATATATATATATTCATTTCTATGGTAAAAAACAAACAAGAATCGATGCTATTGAAAGTCCCAGGAACGGTATATTTTTTTTCCTAAACTACAAATAGACACAAAAGTGTCATCCAACTAAACATAAATGAATGGGATGTTGAATAGAACATTTTCAGGGGGTGTTTGGACCACATAATTCATAACCAACTCAGCCAAAATAGGACTAATAGGGTTCCCTATTGGTGTACCCTTGATCTGCATATAAGGAAAACAATTTGTTTTTAAACAATGTGATATTAATTACGTATTCGAAAATATCTCACATGAATTATTTTGAAGAAATGCCGATTTCTGGAAGATATAATTTGCGGTAGTAGTTTTTCAGTTCGACTTCTACAAAAAGAAAAATTAAAAGTCATTTAGATATTAAAAAACAACTGTTATAATTGTAATAATTGCTTTGTTGGTTATTTTGATGAGAAAATTTGAAATGAGTTGAGATTAATTTGAAACTTCAAAAATGTATGACAAAGCAAAACTATTATAAAAGAACAAAATAGTTACAAATAGGTACTTAACGGTGCAATATATTGAACATATTTTTCATCAACACCATACATCAATATTCATAACGAATCTCATGTATTTATCAAAAACGTCAAGTAAAACGAAGTGGAAATGTGAAGTATGAAGATAATGGAATTGTGCAAACACAATAAAGATAAGTGTAGAAACATGTAATATTCTGCTGTCTTCAGCCTTATTTATTAATCATTGTGCTTTGATATGTGAATATGTATCTAGCTAACAAACTTGCTTATAAATCCCGCTAAAAGTGAATGTTGCAGAGCAAATTGGACCATTGTTTACCTTTCATTTGTCCCCATTAAGGTGGATTTAATCATTTTCACGATAATTAAAATAGGAATACGCGAGTTAGACAAAATTGGAATGCGAAATAATTTTGGACATTTTTCCTTCGGAAGAACTTGCAAGTGTCTGATGTTCTAAGCAGTTCTAAGCCATAGAATATTTTGATCGTTATTAAATGGCTGAACAATCAACGAGAACATGTATAAGGTGGACAAAGACAATGGCAGAGCATATACTAATAATTCGTACAGGAAATAGGCAGTACACAATAAAAAACTATAGCAAATCGAATATATTGGAGTAACGTTAACAATTGAAGGAAAGAAGGAAATATCAAAACGGTAAACGAAAGAAAGTAAAGTTGCAGGAATGTTTTTATAATCATGGAGAGCTAACAATTCTAACAACGAAAAATATGAAAAAATCGGTATATGGGTAACAAAATGTCGAGAAATATTTATGCAGAAATTTTAGTGGAAGGAGAACAAATAAGGAATTGAAAGAACTGTATGATAAAAGAAACATTGTGAGAATGCAAAGAGCTCGATGACAAGAACACATAGCGAGGATGTCTGACGATTAGATGGCTTAAGAGAATTATAATGGAAGGAGGCAAGAAGAGAATGGGAAATAAAGAAAGGTCTGAGAGACGTGAGAATCTTTGACTGGAAAAAAGAGGCAGAATATAGTTTGCAAAGGAAAGCGAAATAACTCAAGGCCAAGTGCCATGAAGCCTGTTATGTTGTTTCATTCAAAGCCACGTATAGGAAATAACATAGGCTATGATTTTCTGAAAATTCAATGAGGCAGACCCAAAATTGCAGCTTGGGGTGGAATTCTTCCTATTCCATTGTACAGTCCAAATATAATAGCTGATCGAATTTGGGATAAGTCTAAAATTAGTACTACATAAAACACGGGAGATTTTCTTGGGTCAAACTAGTAGTAGTCCAATTCACTTGAAGTTATTGTCTTTAAGACGCTATTATTTGTAACGTGTGTTTGTTACATAAAATTTATATGTATTCTAGTTTGTTGGTGTTGGCTACTAGATTTCCAGCTTTCTACCTTCTTAGCTCAAGCAAATAATTTTGCAGAAGTTCTTATAAATGCATTCCCACTGTAATTTCCAACAATTATCCAATTTTACTTCTGTGACAAAAATAGTATATGCACTCGCGAGCACCGGTGGCTTTAAACCTTGCAGAGATATATACAGTTCGAACAAGCAATTTCCCACAACTTTACATTATTTCCATGTCGTAATTGAATCATAAAAAGTGGATTAGATACATGTGGTCAAAATCTCCGTGATATGATGAAAATAATCCGGGACAATTCCAAAGTGAATGGCGAGTGATATAAACTCAGGAATACCCTGTATAAGTAATTGAAACATATCACAATATTGTGTGGTTTATCAAAAGACGCCCACTACATGTCGTTGAAAATAGAAAATATCAATATTTCAACTGAACTAGATTTGCAGTATCTTTTTTCATAACAAATATTTCTGAAAATGTGTTCAAAATTACTCGTTTATGTTGTCTACACTTGATTTTGAATGGAAAATGTGCGCAATTAAAAACACGTGATTTAACTTCTGTTGTGAACTGATATATATATATATATATATGGGGAATAACGGGGATCTTCAGTCAGCACAAGTGTTGAACTATGAAAAACTCTTAAATACGTTGGACCGAGCTTTCGTTTCAATTTTGTAACTTCTTCAGGGTCCTAAAATATGTAAATTACATTATTGAGAAAAAAAACAACTTAAAATGAAGGAAGTACTTACAGTAATCTGAGTGGTTGATTAATGTACATTAACTTTAAAAAAAACGTAAAATATGTAAATATTTGTCGGAATGGTGTTATATCTTTGACGTTTCGAGTGACATTGAAGGATTTGAAGTGACAACCTATGATTAATCGTTTGAGACATTTTTTTCTGAATGTAAAACTTGTGCTTCCTCGAATGATATTTTATGGCCTGTTTCAATAGCATGTTGAGCTAATGCACATGATTTCTTGTTGAGTCTTATATCACTTCTGTGAGAGATAATACGATTATTCAAAGTTCTTGAACTTGTACCAATATAGTTTAAATCACAGTTGTTACATGGTATGCTGTAGACAACATTTGATTTCTTCAAATCTGGTGTGGGATCTTTCAACCTCGTATTTAATTTAAATATATGAACAAAAAAACAGATATCGAAAATCTTAGCAAAATCTACAGTTATCTTTCACAAATGGATGATTCTCAAAGAATATAATAAAAAAATTAACACACCCACTACATATTTTATATTTTTTTGACGCAAAGCAACCCAGAGACTTGTGTGAGTTAAGAAGACGGGGACCTTAGCTTTTTAAGTGTCATCCGAAGCACTACTCAACTGGTTACCGTGGACAGTGGAATTAAAACCATAAAGATATAAAAAATTTGAAAATTCAGTTCCAAAACACTTCTGAAAATACAAAAGTTCAATGAGCTATTAAAAAAAAAATACTAATAATTATTCATACAGTTCAACTTTGAATTCGGGAAATGTTGAAATACAATGAAGTTCTGTCTGTCAAAGGAAAATAAACTGTTATCAAACAATCAAACAATTCATTGAAAAACTTCTCGATTGAAAAGGAGTTCATAAACCTCTATCAAACGATCTATAGTTTGCCAATATTGGTATGGAAATGAAAGATTGAGTATTTTGAAACTAGTCAACTAATTTGGCTCACTTTCGAACATTGCCGAGGTATTGATGGAAACTATCAAATTTTTTTAGTGTCGTGAAGTAGTATTTCCATGAATACTACCTGAAACGAGGGAATTAAACGTTAATTTTATTAAAAAAAATTGTTATTAATTCTGGAATTGGGAAAATTCAGTCGTCTGCCAATGATGTAAGTGAGTTTCATATACCAGGCAAGAGAGCTCATCAAGTTATGATGATGATTCTATCAGTCAATGAAACATTTTTTTTCTATAATTTTGCCAAGCTGAAAGTTTTTTTTTTAAATTGGTTATAAACCAAAAAGTGGATGGATGATGATGATGATACTATCAGTCAATGATTTTTTTTTACAGTTTTCCCAAGCTAAAAGCTTCTTTGAGAAAAAAATTTTGGTTATAAACCAAAAAGACAACAGTGGAAATCGATAACTTCTAAAGAAGTCTTCTGATAAAGTGTATTTATTGATGGAGGTGTAAGTATTTCACTTACGAACCAATTAATGTGAAGTTTTTTAAACCTGTTGATTTTTTATTGAGGTAGACGCTATTGTTGGGATCGCTGGAGCCTGTCGAAAGATAAACTGCTCAAAAGGAGCATGGATGATACTTAAGACAAAAACGAGGTCATACTCATCAATATATGAGACTCTGAGAATAAGACTCAACGAGGATTTATCATTTATTTCAGATGATGGTGAGGAAAACGTTTGTTACTTCGGTATATCACGAAGATATTGTAGATTGAAAATGTGTTGACAATAAAATATTTTTTTCTGATATATGAGGCATCAGGGAAATATGTGAGGGAAAGTTGTTACTAATCAAAATCTAGTACAGTACCACTAACAACAAATGCGAACTAATAGATCTGCAATAATTGGTAATAAAGGATGTATATGACCCCCCTTCGTTCATATCTATCTATTTACTTTCCATACTCGATATAATAAAAAAATGCAAATACAGTCATAAAATCCCAAAGAAAAGTATTTTCATTTTAAAATTCATTGTTTTTCAAAGCAGAAAAAATCTCAATTAGAAAAATTAGAGTTTATCCATTGAAAAAAATTTGGATAACTTCACGTGGAATAATTTGGAACTCCAACGGCCGATTGTAACAAAAAATCAATAATTTCCATTACAATAGCATCAAAATGAACAAAATGTTGTGCAAGATTGAGTTGAGCTGGGAAAAACATTGTATTCAATTTATAAACTAGTACTTTCGAAAAATTATATCTGTTTGTCAGTATCATGCATATTGTGGCTTAACGAATCTTTCACTAAATTAATGAATCCAACAATTTCGATAGTTACTGTTATGTTTCATAAAAAAAAATATAATAAAAATCCACTCTTTTTTGGGATATTTGAAAAATATAATCAATGAAAATTTGTCAATGAGTTTTATTTTCAAATCGCAACCACAGCTATGTTGTGTTTATTCAATCAATAGTTTTTTGGATCAATGATCGTGAGAAATATATACTCTAGTTGAATATTCTGCTATAGAAATGAGTTCTGAGTACTTGCATGATGTGAAAAAAAGTGATCCACTGATAATGTTGAGTCCAAATGCTTAGGTTCAGAACCAAATAATACAAGAATTGTAACTAGTAGAACTACTGAAAATAACTATTGGACATTTCATGATGGGAATCATGTGTCCGCAAAATTTAAAAATAGCATTGCAAATAACAAGTATTCAGGAAATGATTTTCTGCACAAGAATGCGTATGGAGTTTGTTTGCGAAACGAACGAATAAGGTATGGTACGTTAAGAATAATGAAGAAAGATGATTCCTGTTTTTTAAACAATACCAGTTATGCATATTGTGGCTTAACGAATCTTCTACTGGAATAATGAATCCAACAATTTCGATAGTTACTGATGTTTCATAAGAAAAATTATAATAAAATCCTCTCCTTTTTGGGGATATTCAAAAAATATCATCGAAAGGCGAAATGTCAAGTTGTATTTTCAAATCACAACCACAGCTATGTTGTGTTTATTCAATCAATCAATTTTTGGATCAACGATCGTGAGAAATATTTACTCTAGTTGAATATTCTGCTAAAGAAATGAGTTCTAAGTACTTCCATGATCTGAAAAGAAGTGATCCACCAATAATGTTGAGTCGAAATGATTAGGTTCACAACCAAATAATACAAGAAGTGTAACTAGTAGAACTACTGAAAATAACTATTCGAAATATGAGAATCATGTGTCCGCAACTTGGTGTAAGAAATTAAAAATAGCATTGCAAATAACAAGTATTCAGGAAATGATTTTCTGCACAAGAATGCGAAACGAGCGAATAAGGTATGGTACGTTAAGATTAATGAAGAAACATGATTCCTGTTTTTTAAACGATACCAATTATGGATACTTGGGCTGCTCAAAAGTACTACAAAAAAGGTATAGTCTGAATTCTCAAATTCATGACCAAATATTCTGGTAATTATTCAGTCCAAATTGGGTATTCGGGTAAAAATTATAATCAAATACACAAATTCTCTTTAAGAATAAGTCAACCCCATAGGCCAGATATTTGGTAGAAAAATACCTGATCCCAACTTCAGACATGTCCACACAGCCCAAGAAGGTAGGCATATATTTTATGGTCTGCCAGGAAAGTAGTTAAAAGTTCCATAAATATTCGAGGAGAAGATAGTAGTGAGTTATTGAAGGAAAATTGGACGAACAGCTCTATTTCACCTTGTTCTTGAAGAATAACAGCATTACAGAAAAATCACTATTGAAATTCAAACTAGAAATGAGTGGAACTACCTCCAAATGTACTGTAACGGAGTTTTCAAAGAGGAGCACAAAAATAACATTGTGAATGCCGAAAAAGTAGCATAGATGGGATAAAAACAACAAATCTTCTGATTAAAATGAATGAAACAAAAAATATCTCTATTACAGGCCTCTATAGACCGAATGACATAACCCGTCAATGATTTCATAGGAATGTACTTAGATTGCTACTCCATACTAGGAGACACTAACAGATATAAAATCCAACAGAAGTTATACTCATAAATATTTGAATTGAATACACAAAACGGGACATACAACGAAATTGGATACACAACGAATTCACAAGAATAAAGTAGAGGTCCAAATCATTCATAAATCACATTGTTTCGAAAGTGTCAGAAAATGAAATATAATTTTTTATTTATTCTCCAAAATGATACATAATGATAGCACATATCCAAAAAGAAATACCTTCACCTCATCTGAATCAAAAACAGAAAGTATCTTTGAATTAAACGAAATAAAAACTGATAAAGTTCCTTGGGTCCGAACAGTGGCAGGAATTATGAAAATGAATATAAATCATACGAAAAAAATAAAAAATAAATCAACAAAGCCAGAGCAAATAACTTTCGAGATAATATGAATAGAAATAAAACAAATAGCAGGTCAATATAGAAAATAGTCTATAAATATGTTTCAAAAATTTTGAGAAAAAAAAAAGAAATAAGAATTGGGGACAATATAGTAAGTATCTGATACGGGCGAAATTGCAAATGAATTAAATGAATATCATTTGAGTGTTGGTAAAACCGTCGCGAATGATAGGAAACAAAATTAAAAAGTCAATCAAAACCTGAAACATTCCAATAAACACAATATTTTTTCCCCTGCAACTGAAGATGAATTAGAACGTACAATACGACAACTCAATCAAAACAAAGCATATAGTATAAAATGTATAACTGCAAAACATCTTGTATTACCATAAATCATATATAAAAAACCTCTGGTTCACTCATTCAATGAATATTTTTCAAATTGCCTACTAGCAACTATGCCAGCATGGAAAGAAGGGGTTGGAACAAACTGAAAAGAAAGCTTTTTGGTAATAGGTATGATGTAAGAATAACCTCAGAACAAAAACATTGACAGAGGTGGTAATGACATACACGAAACCCAAAAAATATGAATGAAAAAAAATGCATGTATAACAAATATTGTTTTTGCAGTGAAAGTTACATGGGTCAAGCATCGAAGCCACCAAAAATGCGTTACAATGAACATGAAGATCCGGTAAATCACGGTGTCTAAAGTATCAAACACGTTCTGAAATCCAGAAGTAATCACCTAGTAGAAGAAAACAACACAAAAATCATAACCAAAACATAAAAAAAGAAGAAACTCAAGGAGTTTCTTTACATTTACATTTTCCGATGAAAACTGCATCGATGGATTCTTCATATTTCGACCTCACGTCAGAGAATGATAATGAATTGATACCATGCAATGGAAATGACACCATATAAATCAGGTAATTAAAGAAGTCATCTTTTGACACATAGTGAGAATGACTATTGAAAATATTACTCCACTTGGGTTTTGAAAACTAGGACGGATAGGTTTATAAAGGTAAATATTTATATTTTTTTTTGAAAAAGAACATACGAAGAAATATTAAATATCATATGCATAATCCCGACCCACATATTGTTACTCACAATAACATATTTGTAATTTTCGCAGGTTGTCATAGAAAACTAGTTCTGCAAACAATGACTTGAGCCCGATCCCATATGATTTCTGAGTCACTATTATTTCACAAGAATTAATGAATTGAATAATTACAACACCCAAGTCTTATTAGATCATATCGAGAACAGCTGACGAAGACATAAAAGCGTTTATCCGGACATCACATACGAACTGAAAATCTGAATCATTCACAAAATGTCAAATACAATACATATATATATAAATATATATATACATATATATATATATATATTTCAAAGTTGAGGCAGATTTTTCAATAGAATGTAGAAACATTTTTGCAAAGTTTGTAATTATTGGTGTTTGAATGAGCAACGGGAAGGTCTATACCAATCGTTTCCCCACAGTAAAAAACGATATATTTCCCCACAGTAAGAAACGATATAACAGGAATAATTTTATCAATAACATTATGGAAAGGTATAAGTGTTACAATCTAAAGATCATCCTGCAAGAGTTGAATATTGCCATGGCTTCTTAATCAACATCATAATAACGACAAATACAAACAACATGAACCTAATAATTTTCAAAATTCATTCGTTCAAGCAGTAGATAGAAACTCCCCATGCTGTACATTTTCAGTGGATAAAGTGGAAAGAAATATGAAATTGTTTGTGAACAAATATTTCGTCCTTACCGCGGATAGAGATACATACAGAACCGAATAGTTTTGCGCGTTCGTTATTTTGTTATTTTTACCAGTTCTACATTCTGTTGAAAACAATACTTCAATTGATTTCTTTGAAAATATGAACAGGATGTTCATAAAATCAGATGTGGAATCATCTGCGACTGACAGATAAACTTTAGTCAATATCTTCCATCGTTCAAGATAACCACTTGTGGGGTATTCATGTTGAAAAGGAAAGTAATTTTCTGTTAGACATTCATAAAAACTAACTTCATTTTTATCGTGGATTTTTCAATTCACAGAAAAATCTTTCTGTTCAATATTCAATTCAGAATGTTTCCCTTTTCAACAATACTTCAACTTTGAAAATCGGGTAAAATTTCCGGCACACAGTGAATAGAGTCTTTGTCAGAGTGAAGGTTTATACGTCCATCATCATCCAAATCCCCATGCCTACTACTAACGGGTGGAATATTATCATTCAAATGATAATCATTCCCAATATGTTTTGTCGCGTCATCTGAAATAAATGTGTGTATTTACAAAAATGTATCCACGTGTTTGTACATTTTCAAAGAGCCTTGGTTCTTAATTTGTTTACTCTGACTGTCCTTATCGGAATAGATGTAACCATTTTTCTATCTGTTAAGGCACCCACAGACGATGACATCGGTATCGCTACATGTCGCGATACAAGTGGCGATAAAAGTATATGAGATTTGTATCAAGTGTCAACGTTTCCACACACGGTGAGACGGAATCGTGCAACGTGGTATTGCCGTTTCACGATAGTGATTGAGACGGTGATACTGATACCGTGACACTGATACAATCACACACACGATGAAATTTCTATCGCTACCTTGGTGTCATGCAACAGTAGCGATACATTTGCCGCAAATTTTTCACAGAGCAGATGAACATTTCGATACCAACTTTCATAACTATTCAAGGAGGCAACTTAAAAAAAGAAGTCATTGCCTACTGCCATATCTAAACGCTATCAAATGACACAGTTTCAGACAAACCATTTCCTTCGAAGTGAGCATAGGGATTATTATATATCAGATTATAGGAATCTCTATTAGTTATAGAATTACTCTTTTATTCAACTATAACTGGTAACATAATACTTTTTCAAATATATGTCAAAAACTGACAACTCTCTCTTTATCTATATACTTATGGGGTGATATCTCTTACACTGCTATCTATAACACTCTTCACCACCTGAATGAAATCACGTGAATAATTCAGTTTTCCCGGATTCCTTTCGGATCCCCTCAACGTTTGGGTGTTTGATGACATGACACTGTTCGTAGTATCATCAGTACTCCGACCCATATCTATCCCAGTGGTGAAATCATCATTGGTGTCATTAGAAACACCGGCACCTAGACCAGCTACATGCCTGTTTTGTAATTAATTTGATTCCTCATCTTCCTCACTTACTCGCGGTAATAATTTATCGATGTGTCTGCTCATTTTCTGACCATCTAACGATGGTATATGTAAGAGTACCATCCTTCTGATGAACCTTTCCTGGTAACCACTTATCCCCATTATAATTTCGAAATAACTCGTTATCGTCCAATTCAAAGCTTCTGATCTCTTTCTTCATCATACTCCTATCTTCATGTATGAAATTCACAGTCAAAAATGGTTCGCAATCCCCTTCCAACGAGAAGTTCTGCTGGTGATTCCTGCGGTTCTGGAATAGTACAATTTTATATTGGTCTGGACAAATGAGGTAAAGCATCAACGTTTTGTAATTTATCAGAAGATTTATGTCTGATAGTGTACGAGTAAGCTGATAATTGTAACAGCCTCCTAATCGTCCTGAAAGATATTCAATTCGGAGTCGCTTTTTTTCGATTCAAAAGTCCAATTATAGGTTACAATCAGTAATGATGATGAATTCTCTTCCCGCAATAAACTGATGGAATTTTGTTATTTCAAAAATTATATCTAATACTTGTCGTTCAAACTGTGAGTATTTTCGTTCCGCTGGATGAAGTGTCCGTGAATTCATGGGAGTTGTTGGTGGATCATTATATACAATTTGCTCTACACGCCCCAATAGAAAGAAGTCAGTTTTGGTTGGATCAGAGATGATCTAGATGGGCTCCTGGTGGGTTCAGCGGGAAAAGGGTAATAATATATTCATTAGTATTGATAAACACATATAATTTATAGACACGTCACAAAAACATTTCATCATTGAATTCAGATATGTTAGAGTGTGTGATATTCCAATGATAATCCGGAAATTCCAATAATAAAATACCAAAATATGAATACACATTGAGACATTTAGTACAGTTAATACAATTCTCATGTTGGAATGCACACAATTCACAATAAAATACAGATAGTTATGTATTACAAATAGCAGGAAGCATGTTATTTAGGAGACCAGACACATGTTATTGATATGATAGATTTGGGTAAATAAAAACCCTTAAAAATTTAACAGCTGTTCTTTCCTGGTGGTCCTCGTATCTTGTTTCAAAAGTTAGTGCTTCTGTTTTTTGTTCATTCAATATCAGCTCATTTGAGGTGAACCAAGATCGTGCTTTATGCAGAACTTTATCTAATGCTCGGCTCAGAGTTGTATCATCATTTAGTTTTAATTTTAGAATCGTTCATAAAATGTGGTAGATCATTAATATATATATATATATATATATATATATATATATATATATATATATATATATATAGAATAAGAGAAATCTGTTACGAATCCAAGAGAGATCAGCATCCGTCTACAGCCTGTTTCATGGTTTCCCAATCATCAGGACGGCCTGTGGTCTCTTTCAAATTCGTATCAGATATCTCGTAGAGTTAATACCCATCGGTAAGTACAAAAATGTGAAAAGCATCAAATCATAGATAGTGACACCTATAATCTGTGCGGTGAAGCTTAGACCTGTCATCGTGGAATTTTGATGACACAAAATTTCGTACACATCAACAGGTCACCAACACATGTCAGCATAGGCCAATCCACGACACCAATAGTCGTACTCCTAGTGCGTTCTGAATAACGCAAAACAAATAACGAGAACAAGAGAAATCTGTTACGAATCCAAGAGAGATCACCATCCGTCTACAGCCTGTTTCATGGTTTCCCAATCATCAGGATGGCCTGTGGTGTCTTTCAAATTCGAATTACATATCTCGTAGAGTTAATACCTATCGACTAGTACAAAAATGTGAAAAGCATCAAATTATAGATAGTGACACCTATAATCTGTGCGGTGAAGCGGAGGCAGCTATAGCCGTGGTGACGTTGGTTGTAGCCCTGGAATGCAGGGTCTGCTAACCAAAACTACAAATGTGCGGCTGGCTTCTGTTTGTTGACTCCGTTGATTTGTCGTTTTCTACCAAGTGTTGTTCATCCTTGCACTTCTTCACCGTACTGATGAGGGCCGAGAGCCCGAAACATGTGCCTCTTTGAGGACTATGTCCATTAAATTCCTTCCGTTTTGTTTACCAGTCCCCTCGATATTTTTCCCATTCATATATATATATATATATATACATATATATATATATATATATATATATAATACATATATATATATATATATATATATATATATATATATATATATATATATATATATATATATATAAGAGAAAGAAGTGGGCCTGATATTGATCCCTGAGGAACCCCTCTTATCAATTGAATCATGGAAATATTATCAAATCATCTATCTGGAGCCACTTTCTATTCCTAGTATATTGGTGAATATCTACCAATAACGTAGGAAACACATGTAAAAGACAGTTGGAAAAATCACAATAATTTTCTTCCGTTGCAAAATGGGATTTTTTGAGGACCTATTCCACAATACAGAGAGAAACTCGAGAAAGCTGTTCAAGACACACATCACATTCTTTTTGATCAATTTTACGAAAATTACTCTTTATAAAACGTTATGGTTCCTGAAAAAATGATATTAGAGATGATCAATTATTTTCTAAACTACAATATTATAAGTAACAATCCAAGCAAATAATTTGAATAAGAATGCAATCGCATGAACTTTTTTCTTAGTGCACGTTTGTCTCGACAGATCTACCTTCCTTGTCCATGCAGGTAGCCTTTTTTGTCATACATTTCCATTCATCTTAGAGGTTATATTCCCAATTATTTCCCTTATTAACCTCTCCAAATGGTGAAATTTCAATAAAAATATAATCGCATGAACTTTTCCCTCAGTGCACGTTTGTCTCGATATATCTGCCTTTCTTGTCCAAAGATGTGCCTCTCTTGAAATACATTTCCATTCATGTCGGACGTTATAATCCAAATTATTTCCCTTATTGCCCTCTCCAAATGGTAAACATTTCGAAATATACTGTGAAGGCATACTTTCCGTTTCAAGTAACCCCATAAAAATAATCGAGAAGACTCAGATCCGAAGACCTAGCGGGCCAGAGGAGAACCAAATATCTATCGATTACTTTTCCATTAAACATTTTATTTAGGTATTATATCACATCCCTCGTACTGCGGCATGGTAGCAATTTAAACTAATAAAGTTAAAAAATATGTTTCTCCATTTTGCGAAAACAGTGGCTTTCCTCTGTACTTATAAAGTTGTTTTAATGGTTGGTAAAGGTGTGAGGTCTTATCATGAAGTAACTCCTGAATTCAATAAAATATACCCCCCTGAAACGTATAATCACCGTTGAATTATTGTTCGAAAGTTCCGGCCAAGTAAACAAATAAAAAAAAATCGTGAAAAACATATTGAAGATTATTCCGTATTGACGGCATTTCGAACTGATCCTAATATTAGTTTGAGAAACGTATCGCTCCAACTCAATTGAGCCGCAGTAAAATATAAAGTGTTAGAAAACTTTCAAACTCAAGTTTATACACAATTTGCATGAGGGAGGAGGAGTCCACTGAATGGAGTATTGTTTATGGATAGTGATGGGACTACGTTTACCACGAATGGTGTGATACCTTTCCTGATATTTTGGGTTGGATAAAATCCAAATTGGGTAGTGAATTGCATAGACCAAATATCCCAAAAAGTCAATGTTTGGTCTGGTATTTGAATGAAAAAATATTGGACCCTTTCTTTTTTTTATCAAAACCCAAAGCAATACCAATATTCATTGATATACTCCTCTAGATGTGGGAACCAACATAATTTTTCATTTAGATGGTCCACAGTACATAAGTGTGGGATATCAAGGGTATGGTTGAATGGAAACCTACCTATGAAATAGTTAGGAGCCGATAGCCATCTCGTCATTTAGCCTCCACGATCTCCTGATCTTACGCATCTATATTTTGTTTATGGGGAATGTTAAAGAGCATAGGTTATAGGAATATGCCAAACAATAGGAAGTATTGTGTAAAAATAATTCAAACTATACCTAGAAAGCCAAAAATAGTAGGAAGAAATATTAGAAGGCGCATAGAATAGTATATTAAAGTATAAGTGGATAAAAAGGGCTTTAAAACACGCGCGATTTTTCGAGCACGACGGCGCAGCCGGAGTGCTCGAAATACAGCAAGTGTTTTTAAGACCAGTTATCCACGAATATTTTACGTTATTTTTTTTATTTGTTCACTTTGAAATCATATATACTGTTATTATTACTACAAAAATAGAAATAAGAACTAATAATGCAAGAAGGTTGAATTCGTGATGTGACATCAGTATAACTTTCGTTGTCATGGAAATGAGAAAAACATTCATTTGCAATCTGTTACCAAAGATAAATATTTGTTGTCACCAGAGCTCAAAAATGAATGATTCTAATATCGATTTTTTGAATAGTGAGGCAGAATCGCGGTTAATACCGCGAAAATCCAGTGATATATATAAAAAAGAATATGAAAAGTTCATCAAATAGATGGAGGAGCACATATAAATGAACGAATTGTGAGTAATATTTTATTTGACGTTACAAGGTACTGTCAGATCAATAATAAAAAATTTGTCATTTAGACTTCACGTTTCTCGATTTGTTGATGTTGTCATGGTTACCTTAAAAAAACGCGCGTTTTTTAAAGTTCGATTTAAACACGCTGAGGCGTGCTTTAAATGGGTAAAAAGGGGCACCAATAAAAAAAAAATATATTCGCTTAGAGGGGAACTTAATAGAGAGTACAAATATCCAGAATTGGAAACATACATTCAATTGAAACCGATTGTTTGTTTTTGAATTGAATACATGTGTTTTCGGAAGTACTACTTGCAGATAATTTAAGACACGGTGTATATATAATATGGAAAAGTTCTATTATAGATAATCCATTTTGGAGATACATCTCTTTTTTACAAGCTTTTATTCAGTTTTACCTGTCACGATGTCAGTCTGTGGATTTGTAATGAAATCTTACAAGTTAAATTTGACCCACTCCCCGTTATTAGATCGAGCTGAAGTTTGGCAGGTGTTCATAATTCCGGTGACAATGCATTATGGCATTTTTGCTAGAGGAAAAACAAAATAGCTGCACCAATATAGCTAACGAGTTTTGTGACTATGGGTCCTTTGTATTCAAAATTGGTATGTGGGGATTTTCATGGACATTTTTGTCAAAATTCCTAAATTCAAGCTGGCGGCGAGTTTTGTGGTTATAGCCCGCTTCCAATAAAAGTTGGTATGTGGGGTTCTTGGGGTAGATCATGATTTTTTGACAAACCCACGAATTCAAGATGGCGACTCCAAGAAGGCAACTAGTTTTGTGATTATTACTCGATTCCATTCAAAATTGATCTGTGAGGGTTTTTGGGGTCGGACATCATGATGTTTTTGTCAAAATTCATAAATTCAAGATGGCGGCTCCAAAACGGCGACGTGTTTTGTTATTATGGACCAATCCAATCCAATCCAATAGTATTTATTTCAAAAGTTATATAGTACATTTCAAACTGACTTACAAACTAACTATTTACAATATACACATAAATACATATATATATATATATATACAGAATTCAGCTTGTCGTCCAGTAGCGATTTTTATTCAGCTGTGTTTTATCGGCCTCCTACGTATTGTTTATGCCAATATTTGAAGTTGTTGCTTTGTGTGTGGTGTGTTTTGTGTTTTTTTTTTAGTTTATTTCCAGGAAAAGTGTAGATTAAAAAACCTGGTTAGGGGTATGAAGATTTGAATGTTTGAGTGTTGTTGAATTTATTTGAAGTATTGTTTGTGTAGTGTTGATTTGAAGTCGTATGGTTATTTGAGTTTTTAGATTTGAGTTTTCATTATTTGTGTAGTTATTTGAGTGTTGGGTTTGAGTGCTTTGAGGTAGTTTGATTTGTGTTCAACTTGCCGTTTCTGCATCCGGCTGCCGCACCCAGGGGACGCATTTAGACGACTCCATGCCGCCCCCATACGCCCCCGGGCGCCGCCTCCGTCCGCGGGACGACTAGTTGTTGCAATATTTGAGTGTGCACTACTAGTGTGCTTTGTATTTCGTGTAGTGTTTGCAGGAGTTTTGCCATAACTTCCTGCGTTTGTGTTTGTGTTTGAGTGAGTATTTGAGTAAGCGCCAAAAGATGCGGGATGAGGTCTCCCCCCTGGTCCCCTCTGGGTAGGGGTTCCGCTTCGTTTGGCTGTTTTGTGTTTGTTCTCCATGCAGTGTCTCGAACCCCTAGACCTCTTGTGGGGCGAGTAGGCATTCTTGAGCTGTTTGTTTTGGTCCTGAAGAGCTTTGCTCTTGACTTTTTGCGGGTTGTGTCGTGGCTAGTGTTTCTTTTTCAGCCAATTTTCTTAGGTATGTTTCACACTCGCGGTAATTAGCCGGGTGGTCTTTCATGCAGTTTGCGCATTTAGCCTTGGCTTTTTAAGCATTCTTGAGTTAGGTGCTCTTCAGCGCATTTGAGGCATCTTGGTGTGAGATTGCAGTTACATGCTGCATGCCCCCACCTCTGACACCTCCTGCACTGGGTAATGGCCCCTTCCCAGTCTATCCTGGTTTTTCCCAGTGTTTTAATATCTCTTTTTAAGGCAGAGATTGTAATTTCTCCATTCGTAATTACGAGGTACAGCGGTCTTCCCGTTTTTTTCATACGGTATATGTTATGTGTTTCCAGGTTATGTTCCTCCTGGAGCCACTTTTTGATCTTACTCGGTTCGGGATTATTATCTAGGCCCTTCAATATGAAGGCATGTTGTCTCTCATCCTTGTTCGTGAAGGTGTAGAAACCTACATTCCTTCTTTTGATAAGGTCCTTGATTTTTTCAAAATCTTCTCCACTTTCTGTGTATATGTGGGTATTTTCTTGTGTATATTTGATGTTGATACCTTTGCTACATATGTTGCTCAGTTCTAACATCTCTTTCTTATTGATAATAGGCCTCCCTTCCAGTATAATGGGCGGGGGCTGTTGACTCAATTTTTTTCCCCTGGATGCTTGTTTCAAGGGGTTTCTTTCCTTTTCTTTGCTATTATTTCCCCTGTTTTTCGGGGGAGTTTTTCCTTCTTCTTCGTCTTCGGGCGATGACATATCCTCATTTACGTCCTTCCGTCTGAGCCTTTTCACTTTCTTGGTTTTCCCCTTAGTTATGGGGCTGTTTCCTTCGTCCGTTGTTTCTAAGTCGCTAGACGGGTCTGTTGGTCCATCTAGCTGGGGTAGACTTTTCATTTCTAATTTTTTGCCTCTGATTTTAAGGCCTGTTCTTATTGTGTCTTCCTCTATGCTGATGCCTGTTAGTCCGTTTGGTTGCATAACTACAACCATTCAAATTTGGTATGTGGGTTTTTTGGGGTCGGAGATTATCAATGTTTATCAGATGACGCATTTCATGAATGACTGGAAAGAATTGAATAAAAAAGAGTCAAACAAAATTTTTAAGGCAAGCTTTTATACAAATGCACTAAAAAGGAAAAAATAATGTCTTCAATTGATTGCTCTGTTATTGTGTGAGTAGCAGATTCAAAAGCTTGCCGCGAATATAAAATAGGTATTCTTGTGCGGCAAGATTTTTAATCTTCTATTCACAGAATAATCTAGATCAAACAATTAAAGAAATTATTTTTCCTTTTTAGAGCATTTGTATGAAAGCTTGTCTTGAACTTGTTTTTAAATCTTTTTTATTATGTTTTCAAATGTGAAATCCGTCAAAATATATCGATTGACATATGTGGATATAAGTACTCTCGCACCTTTTTGAAGTATATTAAATAAACCAGCATATTCTCCAATGGAAATTCTGAAAACTGGTGACAACAGTGGATGATTCAAGATATAATGCCGAGAATCAAGGCCCAAATATGATTTTAATGCTTGATTGGTGAAAAGAGGATGTTTATAGGCTGTCTCTACGTTTCATATCTCATATCTAGAGACCCCTTATTTTTCGTAGTCGTCATTTGTACCTTCTTTTGTCATTAAAAACTTATGGAAGCAAGCTGGTAAACTCGCGACAAAGTTTTCATCGCATGATGACACACCTCTAGGCGGAATTCGTCGAATAATTAATGATTTCAAACAACCCTCATATTCCTGCGATGCCGATTCCTGCTGAGCCTCATCTACCAGTATCGTGAACTGTCACTGTCTTGCACGTAAAACGGCGTTTTCCTCGTCTCAATCAAACAAACGAAGGTGAGCGTAACGATACGAGAAAGCACGTGTGGTCAAACCGACAGTCGTTTGTTCCGCGCGCGATACATTAGTAGCTTCTCCTGTTACTGCAGGAAAAATATTTCAAGTTTTCCCGCTGCAATCGTGACTAGTGTTTATACTACGGGGTGTTAGTGGTACTTGCAGGGGAGCGATTAATGGAAAATAGTGGTTCTCGCAATGACTACGGTAGTCCGAGTGTGACACTTTCGCTTTTGGTTCTGTGAATATTATGAAGTTTTCCAGCTGAGTGACTCGGTTGATAGTCTTGGAAACAGAGCCAGAAAAAACTGCTTCAGGATATAGTGGAAAAGTGATCTGAGTATCTAGTTTGATGGTCTTGGAAACAGAGCCAGAAAACATTGCTTCAGGGTATATAGTGGAAAAGTGATATTCAAGGACATGCTAATATAAGTTTCGTGCATTAATTCGAATTTTAGATCATTAAATGAACCTATAATCGAGGAACTGTTCAATCGATAAAGTTACGTCAATAAAAACAATTGATATGTCAGCTTTTTTTGGCGTCATATAATAAATGTTAATGCTTCTCGAAATCCAATAATATATACCTGTGTTGTGTTATGTTTATTGTAACAAAACTTGTGCAAGGTCTGTGTCATAATAATTGTAAATAACAAGCAAAATAAACAATAGTCGCTTAGTGTGAAGTGAAGACCTTCAAATAATTTGGATGAGATCAGATATATTAGTGTTTTGTGGATTTACCAATCATGGCATACGTCATCTGGAGAGTTGTTATGAAAAAATATTCCAGGGTGCGATTGGGACTGAGTGGCTCCGTGGTAAGTATCAATTCTACAAATATTCCCAAAAGTATTGAACTTTATGGAATCAGTAAATATCCCGATGAGATATCTGTTCAAATTGTCATGAATAATAGTATTTTTCATGCAACAGTTTACATGCCTAGGGATTTCCATCTCCTTTTTCTGCTCTCATAATTATATAAATCAATTCTGATATTTCAGAAAAAACATTAAATTTTTCGAAAACCATCAATGTACTGGGTGATCTATTAGAAACTTGAAATTTCTGTATGGAATATTGGTGTGTCATAAGTCGCTACCATCTCTATTGTTTTATATGAAATCCTTCACTTTTATATGGTTTTCAGGAATCAAGATGTTTCCCTACCTTACTTGGTTTTTCAAGTATAACATGGACGCCAGAAGGCAATTACCTTCAGGTGATATTTTGTGTAAATTAAAATGTTTTGGGCTAATTGTTGAATCATACTGATTTCATAAATCTTCTAGTTGCTAATTTTTTCGAATCATTTTATGTAGAATACAAAGGGAAAAACTAACTTTCTAGAAAGTCAATTACTAAATACACAAAATCGACAAATATATATATTTTTTTTCAAGATAAGAGAGTTGATAGCGACCTCTGAATCTCTCTGCATAGCTGCGGACTGGAAATATTTCAGACAGCATGGGCATGATCAGTTATGATTGCGTGCTCAATGGCAAGCTTATAATTCAACTGCCTACTTAAATCACCCTGTATAAAGACTGACTGACAAACTGACTATAATAAAATTTGGCATATAGGTTCTCGAGGGCCAAAGTGTGGATAAAACATGTTCCGCAATTGCTTGAAAAACCTATCAAAAAATTAATTCATGGAGTGCCTCCAAAAATCGTTCGTTTTCAAATGTGACATGCTCATATATCCCTCTTCCAGATAGTAAATATTCTAATGAATGCCTTGGGAAACTGAAATTCGGAAGATAGATTGAATATGAATAAGCTCTAGTCTAGATAGTAGAGGATCCGAATTAGAGACGACCTTCACCCTTCTGTTTAATGGATGAAAAGTATTTCATATTAAATTTAGTATGTTAAAAAATATTTTGCGAGTGGGTTGCCTAAAAAATTCCTGGCCAGACTATGAATAATTAAAAATTCAAAAATGACTTTTTTTTAAACATTGCACTCATTAGTTTAACGAACCAATTTTATATTAATCGAAAGTATGAAGCCTATAGAATATACAAACGTTGGGTTGTCTATTTCTTTCCTGGCGTATATATATTTTCTTCAATTTCTCGGAATAAAGGTCTGATTCATTCAATTCATATAATTTCTTTAAACGACGTTTCGACATGATATTTGTCATCATCAGGTTAAAACACTAAAATACAAAATATGGACTTGAGACATATTTGACTTCACACAATATTAAAATGTATGCTATAAAATCATTCTCTAAAAACAAATGGTTCGAAATATAACACGTTATTTAACACAATATCTGTAATATATATGAGTATTCAGTTACAAATCATTTTATTTGAATTTCTGCGTTCGCATTGTACGAACGTTATTGTAGGTGTGCGACTTCGAAGTCGAAGTTATCCGGAATGGTTTGTTTATCTTTCATGCATTTTTACCCTCTCCATAAGTACACCGTATGTATATCGAGATCTAGTATATCAGCTGGACTGTACTTTTTTCCTGATTATTTCTATATTACTTTTCCTGAATTTTGGGTTTGGCTCTGTCAGTTAAATTTTCAATAAATTTTTTTTGTAACTAAGGGGTGCATTTGACAAATAGTTTGTGTAACGATTTGATGCATTTGGTTTAATAAACCAGTTTGTGAAAATGTTCCCAGTATTGTCGTGTATTATTGTGTCGAGAAAGTTTATTTGTTTTTCTATTTCTTTTTCTATCATAAATTTCAATCTAGGATGATATTTATTGAATTTTTCTAGAATTTCATCAACAGTAGGAATACAGGTTAAACAATCGTCTACAAATCGTTTGAAGAATATTTGTTCGAAAGTTAGTGATTCGATTAACTTTTTTTCAACATACTCCATAACCAGATTTGCTACTGTTTCCGCAATTGGAGATCCCATTGCAATTCCGAATATTTGTGAGTAGTATTTATTTTTATATTGAAAGTAGTTCAATTCCTTTCAAAAACTCCTCTAAGGTTAGTGTTGTGTGACCTTATATTTCATGTCATTTTTCTATTATGATATCTATCGCTAATTTTGTATCTATATTTGTATAGAGAAATTGAAGAAAATATATATGTGGTCAAGAGAGAGAGAGAGAGAGAGAGAGAGAGAGAGAAAGAAATACTTTATTGTCAAAGAATAAACATGTTCTTATTGACAAAGTTAAAAATAAAAATAAAATAAAAAATTTGTAGGTAAATAATATAAAAATCAGTTACAGTAACTACACATTAATGAAGTAGTACGTCAGATGCGCTTAAAAACTTATTTGTCATCATTACACAGGAGTATAAAACATTTTTAAATACATATACACATAAAATACCAACAAATAAACATAAAGAAACACACATATATAGCTGTGCAATTATACGAAACTGCATACTCTACCAATTCTCTGAATAGTACTCTCCCAAATTATAGTAAGCTCCCTCAAGATCAGAAACTGATACCAACATTTTTTTAAATAAATAAGAAACTCAAATTCAAGCATGGAGAATTTCAACCAAAATATTTTCTACATTCAACTCATCCAAATTTGCATCAATGTATACTATAGAAACATTTAAAATTTAAATAGAAACATTGAACATATAAGATATAAATTATCACAAAACGTTTGTCCTGATATACTAAATAGTTTTCTCGAAAATGAACATCTATATTATGAACGATTTTTCCAAACACTGAAAGAAAAACAGAAGAAAAAAATTTAATACCTACCAACAAAAAATAAATCTTCTAAAAAAATAGGACTCAATAAAAATTGGATATAAAACTGATACAAATATTCCTGGAGACATTTTATATACCTTGAGAAATTTCAACTATGAAAATAGGGAAATCCCTACAGAATCGATGATTGCGAATTTAGAATCTGGAATTACCTATCAAACGACCGAAGATCAGAATGAAATCAAACACAAAATCAATAACATCTTTACCAACTTCAAAACTTTTAAAAAAAAAAAATTAAAAAATTAAAAATTTTAAAAAAAAAATTTTTTGAAGGAAAATACCGAATACTTATACTCAGGGCTGATGAAACTAACAAAACAGTAATTATGCAAATATCTGAATACAAAGAAAAACTAGAAAATTTGCTAATGGACGAAACCACATATAAAAAGAGAGATTCAACCCCACAGAAAAACTTCAAGCGAAAGTTAATAAATTAGTAAATAATTAGTTAACGTCATAACTTATAGATCAGGTAACAAAAAACAAACTCAATATACACAACGCCCAACTTCCAACAATATACAGTTTGCCCAAATTACACAAAACTGGAATTCCCCTTCGCCCTATTGTCAGCAATATTCAATCTGCAACTTACAATTTATCAAAATTCCTCTCAGAAATTATTTCAAATATTATTGGAAAAAATGATCACTAAGTGAAAAACTCTTGGGAATTTGTGGAATTTGTCATATAATAATCTCTCTGGATATAGTTTCTTCATATACAAATACAGATACAAAATTAGCGATAGATATCATAAGAGAAAAATGGCATGAAATTCGAAGTCACACAACACTAACCTTAGAAGAGTTTTTGAAAGGAATTGAACTATGTTTAACCTGAACAAACTTCCAATATGAAAATAAATACTATTCACAAATATTCCGAATTGAAATGGGATCTCCAAATGCTGCAATAGTAGCAAATCTGGTTATGGAGTATGTTGAAGAAAAGATCATCAAATCACTAACTTTCAAACCAATATTTTTCAAACGATATCTAGACGATTGTTTAACCTGTATTCCCCTTGACAAAGTTGATGAAATTCTAGAAGAATTTCATAAATATCATCCCAGATTGAAAATTAAAATAAAAAAGAAATAGAAAAACAAATAAACTTTCTGGACCCAACAATACTGGGAAAATTTTCACAAACTGGTTTATTAAACCAAATGCATCAAAACGTTACACAAACTTTTTGTCAAACGCAGCCCTTAGTTACAAATAAAATTGTATTCAAAATTTAACTGAGCTATAAAGCTTGCTCACCCAAAATTCAGGAAAAGTAATATAGAAATAATCAAGAATATTTTGAAAGAAAATGATTACCCCAGCCACTTTCAGAAAAATCAATAAAAAAACGAATACATGCGATCTACAATAAAAATGATAATAAAGAAAAGAAAACAACAACATATGTACCTTTATCATACATAGACAAACTATCGAATGAAATTATTAAAACAATGGAAAAACACAACATAACTACTTATATCACACCGACTGCAAAATACGAACAAAACCATTTATCCAAAGTTAAAACTAGAAATACCAAAAAACAAACAAAAAAAAACTATCAAAGTACCTATATAGGTCAAACAAAACAATATTTACAGGAACGAGTACAAGCCCATAAGTACTAAAAAACCTACATTACACCTTTATCCAAACACGAAAAAGCAAATCAACATAAGTTTGAGACTACCAACGTTAAAATTTTGACCCAAGAAGGGAATCCAAGAGTAATAAAATCTTTGAAATCATACATATTAAAAAAGACACCAATATCATAAACTTAAGCCAGATTTATAACAACCTTTTTTAACTTTGTTTATAGTAATGAAAACTGATCTTTGCATGCTGCCAAAAAAATACAGTCCGGTTCATATACTAGAACTCAATATAAACAATCCGGTGTATTCATGAGGAGGGTAAAAATGCATGAAAGATAACCGATAACTTCGACTTTGAAGTCACACACCTACAATAACGTTCGTACAATGCGAACGCAGAAATTCAAATAAAATAATTTGTAAGTGAATACTCATATATATTACAGATATTTTCATATTGTGTTAAATAACGTGTTATATTTCGAACCATATGTTTTTAAATAATTATTTTAGTGCATGCATATTAATATTGTGTTAAGTTAAATATGTCTCAAACTCCATATTTTTTATTTCACTGTTTTAAACTGATCTGATGATGACAAATACCATGTCGAAACGTCTTTAAAAGAAATTATATGAACTGACTGAAACAGACTTATATTCCGAGAAATTGAAGGAAATATATATGTAATGAAAGAAAAAGCTATATGAAGGGGATAAGATATGAAATGAAATGCATAAAGCACACACAAAGTCGTCTTCACAAAAGGTGCAATATAAATTGAAACAATTGGTAGACCGACAGACGAAAAACAACTACTTTCCTAGCACATGCAACGCAGAACGTGGAATGATATTCACCTGACCTGATTGTTTCAATTTATATTGAACCTTTTGTGAAGACGACTTTGTGTGTGCTTTATGCATTTCATTTCATAAAATATATATGTGGTCAAGAAACTAAAGAAAACAAATATATATATATATATATATATATATATATATATATATATATATATATATAACAAATATATATATTTATATATATATATATATATATATACCTATAATTTTCATTTTCCATTTCTACTAATTCTCGGAAGTTAACTAATTTTCGAGAGTTTAGAGGAAAGATGACTGCGAAACACAATTAGTTGACAAGATTCAGAAATGTTGTTTTCCACAGCTTACTAAGTTGAAAAATTATTCGAACTGCAAGGAAACTCATGAACTAGTTGTAGATTTTTGAACGTATACAATTTGTTACTGCACCGAAATACAAAAATGATGTCATTTTTTTCCTGAATGTATGTTCTAGAGAGACATGTAGGTGGCCCATAGGGGTTTCATTTGAAAAAAAATAATTTTTGATCAAAATGTGATGTGACTGCATTGATTCATCAATAAATGACACAAAAAATAATTTTTCATAAAAAATTATGTTTTTCTGTTATGTGCGACTCATTGTGAATAACCGTGACCAAATCTCATTTCTCCACGAGATAAAATGAAAAAAAAATCGAATTTGTTTTTTTTTTTAAATTACATTTGACACAAGGTTTGGACTTGTTTCGACCTGTTGAACTTGAATATGTAAAAATATAAAGGGTGTTCCGTTTGAAAAAAAAAAGTTGCTGGCATTTCCAGAAAAACCGGAAGTCCGCCATATTGTACTGTTATGCGATCAAATTCGAAATGTTTGCTTATATAACTGTACCAAATTTCAGAAAAATCGGTTGACGAATGCAGAAGTTACAGGGGTGGCCCGATATCCTGTGTCACCCGGTATATATATATATATATATATATATATATATATATATATATATATATATATATATATATATATATATATATATATATATATATATATATATATATATATATATATATATATTTATATATATATATATATATATCCAATGAATTCCTGACTTCCATCAAAAAATTAAAATGCAATCGCTCTGAATATAGAAATAACTCTGATGTCAAGCTAATTTACAATCTTGTGATTCTACAACATATATTTGAAAATAGAGACAAACATGCAGACTCATCTGATAACACCTCTTTGTTTGAACACTGAATCTTTTCATAAATCAATCCCCAGATGTTGACTTCGTTTATAATAATACCACAATTTAAAGGAAAGATTCGTATGATCAAATGACAGAAATTCATGGTCGGCTCATTAAAAATCAGTATTTTGAGATCTGATAACAATTTCATACAATATGTATTCGAATAATTTTTATTCATGAAGAATCATATTGGTTGCATTGATTGATTTACCCAAGTTTCCAAGGAAAATTATGACCAAGCTAGCCACAAAATGTTACTGGAATCATAAAAACCAAACACGAGAAATAGCCAAATAACCAAAATTGTACAAGCAGTTATCTTTCACAAACTCACTTAACTTTTTGTAATTCAATAAAAGCATACGCAATTTTGGCACATAGCTGACATCAATATTTCGAATTTTCCGTTTTTCATTTGTCTTTATTTAAAAACCTACGTTCCCAAAAATGTAATAAATCCCCGAGTAAATCCCTTATATTATCAGAGTATGAATGAAGTAATAATACAAAGGAAAATGCATACATTTTTATACTTAACTTTCTGAAAATTTTTGGCATAGCTGACATTGATATTTGGAATTTTCCGTTTTCTTTTTCATTTGTCTTTATTTGAAAATCAACGTTCCAAAAATATAATAAATCACTTATATCAGAATAAGAAGTGATAATTTGACAAAGAAATATGCATTCATTTTCATACTTAACTCTTTGTAATACAATAAAAGCATATGCATTTTTGGAACATAGCTGACATTGATATTTGGAATTTTCCGTTTAGTTTTTCATCTGTCTTTATTTGGAAACCAACGTTCCAAAAATGTAATAAATCACTGTTATTATCAGAGTATGAAGTGATAATTTGACACAGGGAGATGCATTCATTTTTTTTGGAATTTGTCACTGAAGATATCAGTGATTTTTTTTTTAATTCAACATTCTAATTGTGTTTCCATGAGAAATATGGAAAATCGAAAAAAACAATATACAATTCATTTCTATCAGCTCAGAGATATAGTTATTATAAGAATAATAAATATTGTAATTATTTTATCTGAATATCTTATCATTTCTTCCGTATCAATCAATATTTCTGGTGATTTTAATTCGATACCTTCTGAAAAAGCGCTCATATGTGAGTGTGACTTGTGCACCCAAGGTTCCGTTTCACGAACTATTTATTTATTTATTTATAATTTCTCGAACTAGAATCGTATATTTATTAATCATCTGTGAGATGTTATCTATTGATCACAACTTCTCAATTGTAATTTGTACACCTCATATCACATCACATTATGTAAATATAAAACCACACGATCAATAAACGAAAATTCCAATTCAAAATGGAAAAAAACTACTGCAGACAAGATACACTGAGGTGAGCTCAAAAATGGAAAACTCAGAAAAATATGAGATTTAAATTTTTGATATAAAAATATACCTTTAATTCAAAAAATATATCGATGACGTCATTCTTGTAAGGTGGTAGGGGAAAAATCCATAAAAAAAGGTGGAAATCTAAAATACAAAATCGAGCTGATGATCCAAAAATTATCAACACGTTTCCACACTTTATGAATTGCTCGTTTGAAGATATAAGATATGTTACTTGATCGGAGATTGGGAGTTTCGTCATTACTATGCCAAATTTAATTTAAACTCAATGTGTCAGTCACTGAGAACAGGCAAAAATAGTTTTAACATACCTACGCATGAGTGACCTCGTAAAGGTGTAAAGAAGAAAAATAAATAATAGTAGTCCACTCACACGTTTTTCTGTCCATCTACCAGTCTCAATCTTAACCTGCATTCAAAATTAATATTAGTTTTTACCCGATTACGGCACAACCGAAAAAGAACGGTCATGATTTTAGCAGTCTATGAGTGTTTGTATTTACGAATGTTCCACCGTAGCGCCAAAACTACTCATCCGATTTTGATGAATGAGGTGTCAATCGATTATTTATTATGGTCCGGGTAACATAGGCTACATTTTATAGAATGAAATCAAAATGGCGGATGTTATATACAAAAGTGGGAATCTCAGAAATTTTTTTTGGCTGTCGGATGGAGTAGGAAGTAAAATGAAAGAGGAGAAAATTCAGAGTTCATAAATATAGTACAATATTAAATATAAATTCAAAAAATATACCAAGCGACAGAAAAACCATTTTATACCATATTTCAGCGTTTATGAATACTATATACTTTGTATCGGCAGTTCTAAGTATCAATCGTGTTAAAACAACAGAATCACTACCCCACCTGTTTCTTTCAGATTGACATTAATTTTAGAATCCCACATATCATTAAAAAAACTTCAACAAGGTACAAATTCAGTGCACTGAGATAGCTACTCGAACGGTCAGGCGCGTGAGGGCAGACGTCGTTGATGGTCGTGTCCGTAATAGCATTTTTTAGCGCCGATTTTAAATATATTTTCATTTTCTACTGTTACAAGACGAACATCATGCATATTAAATTCTTCCATAATTAGCTTCATATCTGAGATAGGTGAAATAGGTAATTATAGGGTAAAGGGGGGATTTAATTTTATCCTATTCCGTATTCTGAACAATTGTGAATGTTCTAATCTAGTTTGTTTAATTATTAAGTATCAATTAATCACGCCATCAAATCACTCTTTTTTTGTCGCATTAATGGTCAAAATGTAAAAAATTTAAATAAAATAAGAAATTAAAAAAACTGTAACCCGACTACGGCAGAAAAAAAGTAAGAAACAAGTCAAGTGTCTTATTGAGTAGACAAGTCTTTTGATTTCATATGTTAGATATTCCTGTTTATTTGTTTCTATTGAAGTCTTCTGGCATTTTCACATTAATAACGTTGTAATTCAATTCAAATACCATGCTCGTGTGTTGTCAATTACAAAAAGCAAACATTATAATTTGATAGACAAATAAAAACAATGCAATCAAGAATAAAAAAATTTGAATTGTGAAACTGCCAGAAGACTTCAATAGAAATAAATAAACAGGAATATCTAACATATCAAATCAAAAGACTTGTCTACTTATAAGACGATGATAGCAATCAACACCTAACTTATTTATTTTTTTTTTGTAGTCAAGTTACAGTCAAATAGTTTGCATGAATAGCACACCTCATCTCCTGAAGTAGAAGAGAAATTGAATTAGGAGGGTGTTCCAAACTCCTGCGAGTTAGATTTGTGTGGGGATTCGTCATAGATGTGGATGGTTTTCCCAACATGATATTTTTAAATATCAATATCAGTTCTAGTCTTATACGATTTTTTTCCTCTTATTCACATAGAATGGTTCAGAACTTCAAATTAAAGTATCTACATCATAAATTATACAACTCGAAAAAAGATGTACTCGTATTTTGAACAGTACAGATCAGTACGTTATATATTATTCGCCTTGACCCTGGGTAATCATTGAATCATTAATTTTCATGAATTGCAGGATATCATCTACCAACAACGGCATTCACCAAAATTGCAAATGCCACTGAAACATTCAGCTCCAATAACTCTTTTTGCTACTACAATAATCCTTTCTAACAGCCTATAACTCAAAACTAATGAAAATAATGGACTTCAGTGATGATATTGAATTTTCAGTATAGGTACATATATTCAATTATATGGAATATTGTTCCTCTAATTCAACCCATGTTTGTGTTCGGACATTTGATTTCAACATTTAACAAATCAATAATTTAAGAATGAATTCCGACAGTTAACTGGTATATTAATCAATAGTGCGAAATATTGAATCGGACAAATATGTAGGTATACATTTTTTGGACCGTTAGCCACATTTGAAAATGCTTAAACACCATTGGCCCATTGATGTTATTGAAATGTTACAAACAAGTTTCTGATCAACCCAAGTTTCTGTGGTCGGTTTTTCCCGTATTTCCTGAGTTACCAATTCTGATATTTCTTCGAAAACGCTGGAATTATGAAAATGGATTCTTGAATGATGATGTTGATGTTTGCGTTTATTCAAAATTACGAACCACGTACAAATAACCTATCTTCGATATATTCATCATCATTGGTATGATTATGCTGAATTAAATAGAGAACACTGGGAGAAATCTAGTCTAATTATTCTAGTAAAAATCAACGCTACAATGAACTTTATGAATTATTTAACCTTAAAAACTTATGGGATGTGAAGTAGAATTGTTTTCTAATGAAAAAGTCGATGTTTATCATCCATGAAGATATAGTTACGAATGATCTCATTATTGTGGACTCAATATATCGCTGAATGAATCTTGATTATAATAATAATGAGTAATACATAATAACAAACAACAAATAGTCAACAGGAAGTATCAGATCATCTTATGGATGAATTTCGACAGAAATGGGTCACCAGGAGATACTAAACTCTCCAATGGTTTTGAAGATGAAGTTTTAAATTTGGTATATCGTGTTGGTGCTTCAATTCACCTATTCCGATACAATGATGATTTTATTTTAAGTTTGACAAAGTGGTGGTCTTTTGTATTGTAGACAACCACCCTAATGGATGTTTGGAAACCCCTAACTAACTATGATTATATACATGGGTTATCAGCATCTGATAACGTGTGGGTCAGTAGTGTGGTGGGCAAAAACTCCATAGTCAGATCAATCAGTCTGGTAGACATGGTAGCTTGTTGCACTCCCGTGAATGATGGGTGTTATAATGCCATTTTATAACAAAGTATAGTTGTTAAAAATTCAAAAAAAACACACTTCTTTTTTTGTCAAATTCGACAAAATTTTGGAAACCGCTTCCCACTTAACCTTATCTTAGCCGTAAGAAATCACTGAGAATTGCCTGCTGCAATAAATATTCAAATATGTGAAATTTTCAACCGATTTTCTGAGAAATGTATAGAAATAGTCTGAGAATCCTTATTAACATTCGTTGCAAGCTACCGGTGATACGTATTCAAATTCAAAATAACATCAATTTTACATTAATAAAAACAAACGAACCTCGTTATAACCAAACTAATAGATAAAGACAGAACTAGTCAGGACCACACACAATACACCACAAATATCAAAAAATAAGTTAGTACATTTTTTTCAAGTTGATGTTCGATGACCGGACACGACACAGGTATGGTACCAGTTGACGTCGCGAACCCCATATGGAGGTCATCAGGCGGGTTGTGAATCAATAATTAAATATCTTATTTCGAAGTTATTATTAAATATTTAGTTAAACAGCTATTATTCCATTCCAACCATTATTATCTCCATGCCAAAATTATCAAATGCCATTTCGCTGAAGTTTATTCGTACTACCAAAAACCGAACTGTTCCGTGCATTTTCAGAACAGTATTTTCAAGTTCCTTGTTTGGACACATCAAATGAATAAGGAGATATTTTCCATTGCATTTCTCAAATGTGTTATGAACAGGGCAGGGAAGGTTTGTGGTGTTGTTTCGAAGATTCGAGCACAACCTAATAAAAACGGATCGTTGTCTGTATTCCGCGCCCCGGTGTAGATCCGGTGCTACATACACGGCCAAAATGAAAGTTTATATTGGTCGAGTCCAAGGTGAGTACAAAATGTTCTGGACTAAGATGTGTCATTGTATGTGTGAAAATAGAAAAATATCGAACAATGGCAGTTTTATGTGCGATAAACACATGATTTCTTGTGTGCGTGAGTGTTGGTGTTTCCTTTAAAGAAATGTAAGTGTTTTCAATAACAGAAGATAGCACTGAAAAATAAAATTCGTCCGTTTTTTATTATATATATATAATAAAAAACGATATATATATGTATATATATATATATATATATATATATATATATATAGATACAAAATTAGCGATAGATATCATAAGAGAAAAATGGCATGAAATACAAAGTCACACAACACTAACCTTAGAGGAGTTTTTGAAAAGAATTGAACTATGTTTAACCTCGACATACTTTCAATATGAAAATAAATAGTACTCACAAATATTCGGAATTGCAATGGGATCTCCAATTGCTGCAACAGTAGCAAATCTGGTTATGGAGTTTGCTGAAGAAAAGATCATCAAATTACTAACTTTCAAACCAATATTCTTCAAACGATATGTAGACGATTGTTTAACTTATATTCCTACTGACAAAGTAGAAAAATTTAATAAATATCTTCCTAGATTGAAATTTACAATAGAAAAAGAAATAGAAAAACAAATAAACTTTCTCGTCACAACAATAATACACGACATTACTGGAAAAATGTTCACAAACTGGTTTATTAAACCAAATGCATCAAATCGTTACACTAACTATTCGTCAAACGCACCCCTCAGTTACAAAAAAAATGTTATTCAAAATTTAACTGACAGAGCTATAAAGCTTGCTCACCCAAAATTCAGGAAAAATAATATAGAAATAATCAAGAATATATTGAAAGAAAATAATTACCCCAGCCACTTTGCAGAAAAAACAATAAAAAAACGAATACATGCGATCTACAATAAAAATGATAATGAAGTAAAAAAACAACAACATACATACCTTTACCATACATAAACAAACCATCGAATAAAATTATTAAAACAATGGAAAACACAACATAACTATTGCACATCGACTGAAAAATACGAACAAAACCATTTATTCAAAATTAAAACCAGATATACCAAAAAACAAACAAACTCATACAGTATATAGAATACCGTGTAGAGACTGTCAAACAACAGGTCAAACAAAACAATATTTGCAGAAACGAGTACAAGCCCACAAATACACAAAAACCGACATTACAGCCTTATCCAAACACCAAAAAGAAAATCAACATAAGTTTGACACTAACAACGTTGAAATTTTGACCAAAGAAAGGAATCCAAGAGTAAGAATATTCCTTGAAATGATACATATTAAAAAAGACCCCAATAGCATTAACAATAGAAATGATATCAAAAACTTAAGCCAGATTTAAACAACCTTTTTCAACTTTGTTTGTAGTAATAATAATAAAAACTGATATTTACATGCTGCCAAAAAAATACAGTTCGGCCCATATACTATAACTCAATATAAACAATCCCATGTACTTATGAAGAGGGTAGAAATGCATGAAAGATAAACAAACCATTCCCGATAACTTCGTCGCAGTCACACTCCTACAATAACGTTCGTACGATGCGAACGCAGAATTCAAATAAAATAATTTGTAAGTGAATACTCATGAATGTTACAGATATTTTTATATTGAGTTAAATAACGTGTTATATTTCGAACCATATGTTTTTGAAGAATTATTTTAGTGCATACATTTCGAAATTGTGTTAACTCCATATTTTTTATTTTATTGTTTTAACCTGATGATAACAAAAACCATGTCGAAACGTAGTTAAGAGAAATTATATGAATTGACTGAATCAGACCTTTATTCCGAGAAATTGAAGAAAATATAAATGTGGTCAAGAAACTAAAGAAAATATATATATATATATATATATATATATATATATATATATATATATATATATTTATATATATAGTATTTGAGAGGGTCGCGTTTTGACTTCTGATTTGTGTTCGGTAGGAAATACTTAAATACGAACGCCATATTCTCAATTTAGCCAAAATCGAACTCGTTCATATGAATTGAAAAATAACCACTCGAGCCCGTTGTGCTCTCGTGTCTACTGCCTGGCAACAAGTATTCCAAAATTTGTCGAATAATTTTCACTTTATTCCCACTTTCTTGTGATATTACAACTGAGAACAATATGGGCCTCTTGACAGAAGAAACCAATATCTAGTAAGGAAATTATTTCGAAAACTGATCGTGCGAATCAATGCTGGAGCATTTTCTTGCCTTCTCAGATGGTGAAAAAAAAACTCGCTACGGCAGCAATCCAAACATATAAAATTCTCATTCAAAATATTCGTTATAGTGATATTCGATGCGAATATGCCTGAGAGATACCAAATAAGGTCTCATGATTCAGAATTTGTTTACTATAGATCAATTAAGTTGGTCATCATTAAAACAATAATATATCGAGTAAACCGTTACTCGAAATAGTCTTATACATAGATACATTTATTCATTTCCGCATTTCTTGAGATGTTTACTAAAACAGGAAATTCGTTATTTTCCTAATGTGATATTTTGAAATGATTTTAGAATCAGTGTGTATAATTTTCCTCGAGAAGTTTGTGACCATGTTTCTTCTGAAAGCTTTGGTAAAACTTTGACTCACTGGATATCCGATATGGAAAATGTAATTGAAAAACTATTGTGCGCCTTCAATCGATTCTCGTAGCACCATTTGCGTGTTGACAAGTTGGGCATTTGAAATTTCTGGTTCTGGTGTCATTCTATAGGTCAAGCGGTCATCAGGTATATGAAAAATGCCCATTGGGACAGTTGGACAATACATCACTTTCGGTTAATTTTCTTATTTTTACGAGTAGCTCTCAAAATACGCTTTCCAAGAAAAATGCACAGTACCTTTTTTGTAAATATCAAAGTTTTCCTCAAAAAGATTAATATAATTTCTATGAGAAATGAGTTATACATAGAAATAGAAACAAAACATCAAACGACTCAGGAGATATTGGTTTTATAAAATGAGATAAGGAATCCAAATTGAATTTCAAAGTTACGTGTAAGATATAGAACGATATTCAAGTAATTCTCAAATTGATTTGTTTGAAACTATGAACAGGATGTTCATAAAATCAGATGTGGAATCATCTGCGACAGAAAGATAAACTCTAGTCATATCTTCATTTTTATAGTGGATTTTTTAATTCACAGAAAAATATTTCTATTCAATATTCAATTGAGGATGTTTTCCTCTTCAACATTACTTCCCAAATATTATGAAGATTTCCAATTAAATAGTAATCAGAAACTCGATAGCAACTTCTGGTATGGTCCTACAAAATCATTTGAGATGAGCAAAAGTTTTCTCTCAGAAATTATCGACATTTTTAACTGACGAGATATTGATCGGTTGAATTCTCCGTGAAATTATTTTCCTGTATAGAAGTCCCATATTTCAAATTTCTGATATTTTTCCAGTTACAACTCCAGTATGTGCGTAAACCGAGGATATGTCACCTTGCAACGATAATATTTCATCAAACACATTTCACATAAATGGAAACAATATTAACCGAACATACACTTTAGTGTCTGACCTCATCTCTAGCCAGAATACCATTAGGTGTTCATTTATTGTTGGATATACGAATCATTGATGGAGCAATTGCAGTAAAAAGTTCATTGATGTTCCGTACAAATAAAGGCGATAGAAAAGTCACAACGTCATGCCTTGCTATGTGTTGGTGAAGATCTATACATTGCCGTGGGATATTTCGACAATTATTGATTGCGGGGCATCACAACTAATAACTTCATAATATCAAATATAAACCCATTCATTGCGTGCTGAGATCAATCTCAAACATTTCCTTTCAGAAGATGTTGTTGTTCATTTTCTTTCTTTTTTTTTATAAAATGAAAAATCAACCAACGGAACCAAATAAACGGAAAATCTGTTTCTAAGTCATGGTGCAGTCTACAGGGTAGGCCCAAGAATGGCCCCTAGAGGTATTAAAAAAACACCATGACAAAATCAGAGTTGTAGTTTTCATTAAAATTGAATTAATTCTGATATATTCGGAAGTTGAAAATTATTTAAGCTAGCTGGATGATTTTTTCCGCCATGACAAAATCAGAGTTGTAGTTTTCATTAAAATTGAATTAATTCTGATATATTCGGAAGTAGACATTTATTTAAGCTAGCTGGATAATTTTTCCCTGCTATTTTTCTCAATATCTCACTTCGAACAGAGGTGAAGAGAAATGCCTTCTTTATATCTAACTCAAAATCTCTCAAGGCAGCTTTGGTGTTAGTGAACTAGAGCGACAAAACTAAGCTATGCCCTTAATCCTTCAACTCACTAGATATACTCCGTTGGTTTTCTTTTAAAACACTCCAAAAGCTAGTATTGAAAGTAAAATGTGACACTACCGTTGGAGTTATTAGAACGTAGAAGAGATATTTCTTCAAAATAATCGAATTTGTATTTTTTTCTCTCTGAGTTATATTTTCCTATAGTGTTAGTTGGTTCCATATCAATGCAGATAGAACACAAACTCATAATTTTCTCTCCCCGTTAAAACATAAATTTGACCTTTTTTCTTGTATACTTTATAAGGAAATAAATATAATTTCTTCCATATACTTGGAAAGTTTGCCATACATTTCTTCTTACAAAACATTTCACTAAACTCTAAATGGAGTCAACAACTAACACATCTATTCAAGGTATTTATTAATATCAATAACAAAAATAATTTGAAATTTGTTAAGTTGCGGAGGTGATGATGTAGTCACAGATGTTGGGAATGTTTAAAGAACATGGCAATTTTCGAGAAGTATGGTTCATTTTTGTTATTAGTAGTTTATCAAAATGATTCATATAACTTAAACATATTCTCAAACTCAATTCAAGTAATTATAAAAAGGAATATCTCCTGGAAAAGTATAGTACTCCATGTGCATTGTCCATTCTTCTCATTTGATAGTGTCCATGACCCGTGATCACGGTGACCATACCGACATATTTTTGACACTTACAAACAACAATCAACACCATAGTAACAAAGTCATTCTCATCGGACGGGTGCTGTCATTGTGAGCATTGTTTTCTATTGGTTCATCATCGTTCATCATCTGTAGCTGAATGTTCATTCAAGGGGAATATATATTTCTCGGTGGGCTATTTTTATCTAATCAACCACCACCACTAGCGCTATAACTATAATATACATTTAAAAAAAAATGTTAATAAACTTCTACGCTTTCTGGTTTTTATGATTTTTTTCCAGATATATACGAATTCGTCAATCTAGTTCTGAGAAACTGAAGACCTCTTTATTTCTTTTTTCTGTTATTGGATTATATTTTTCTAACGAGAGATGAGAGGAATTGATCCAAATATGCAGCCTTCTGTCCTCTGATATTTTTGAGCTGGAAATAATTTTGAGCCATTTGTTTTCCCAGAACTTGAGTGATTTCATAATCCCCCAATAAATTGTCTGTCGGCCACTCATTCTGTTCTTATTTCTCTTTAGTTTCACCAGTCTTGAAGTTCGTAATTTTTCCCGAGCCATTGTGATTTTGATATAGAAATGAATCTACAAGTTCAATCATGATCAATATTAACAATACATTTTCCAAAATAGTCTGATTCAAAATAAAAATAAAATATTATCAATGTGATCAATCCAAATAACCAAAGTAACACATTAAACATCTATGTTTTACAATACACTGACAAGATAGAAGTATACTAGTTCCAGGAAAACCCCTGACTGGAAACAAAAACTTTCACTTCCGTCATGAAGGTTGAAATCAAATTTGGATACCACGTTTTGGTTTATAATAAAATAGACTCCACATTTTTTCTGGTTATTAGTCTATTATGAATATGGAAAATTATGTTGAGTTCAAATTACTTATGGAATAGATCTTCATTTTAATAATGCATTAATGGAATACTTTATGATAGTCCCTCAGTACAAGGGTACTTAACGGATATGAGAATTTGGGACTCTTAAAATGAATTCCTTGAAGTTTCTGAAGTCACAAAAAAAGAGTTTCTTGAAATTATCCGTATTATCGTTACAGGGATTTGGTGAAAAAACCTATTCTCAAATTGACCCACTTTGACCCAATTATCTTACATCAGTGAGTAACTTATTCAAAAGTTCGTCGGGGAAGAATATTCATTTTGTACTGAAACTAAATGAATCACACGTGAAGCCTTTGAGTCTGTTTGTCACTAATGTAGGAGCAGAATAACTAATGTCACAAATGTAAAATGAACTGACGGCACTGCCAGTCGGAAAAATATATTTCACAATATATTTAGCGATTCTGAATTTTTTTATTGGAAAGCACAAACGGCACTTCTATTTTTGTGTAAACCCCACCTACAAATCTCCCCAAACCTACTAAATATTTCTATGTAATCTTTCTGTTTATTTTCGGTTCGAAAATACAAATGTTATCTATTTAACAAGAGCACCTATGCATGTCGACAGTACTTACTTGGTTTTCAATCTCTATATCAATTTACTTCGAAAAATGATAAATAATAATCATGTATAAAGTTCAACTTTGAATTCGAAAAATGTCTGAATGGGATGGCACGTTTCATTTAAACTAATACTCACATATATAGATTGTTCGTTTTTCACAGATCAGCTGTTATATAATATTTGATCGAATTTATGTCCCACGTATACTGATGGTGGTGACGTTTGCAAATATTACCATTTAGGGCGCTTTTGAATGAGAATTTTTCTTAATTTTTTTTCATATAGAGTTATACTAGCTGGTACCCGCGACTTCGTCCGCGTAGAATTTGTATTTTTTCCTGTTTTTTTTTGTGTTGTTCCATCTAGCTTATGCCTGTGGCTTCCCTTTTCCAATTTGGGTGCCATAATTGATTTTACAGCGGAAGTAACGTTCTGTGACGACTATTACAAATTCACTAACCCCTTTTCAACCCTTCAGGGGTAGAATTGTCAAGTTAGGTTGAACACGAATGTTCATGACTGTAACTCAAAAACTAACCGAAACTCCATATTTTTACCCCCTATTTCACCCCTTTAGGGGATGAATTTCTAAATTCACTGAAACAGGTATTCCTTTATTTGTTTCAATGACCTCAAATACAATTTTGTATGACCCTAACTTAAAGACATATAACCCCCCATTTCTCACCGCCAAGGATTTAATTTTCAAAAACAGAGAAACACATATATTTTCGTTTGTAACAAACACCTCAAACACCAATTTTCATGAGCCTAACTCATACTAACTGCCAATATAATACATACATCTTTATTTGAAATAGGAAATCTAATATACATAACTATGACTGAAAAATATGTATAAGAATATTTCTAAAAAAATAGCAGTCATACATTCAAAAATTTAAGGTAACATGTAGATAGATAAATTATAAAATTATTACAATACAAATATTTGGTTCGGTTATAGATTGCTTATATCGACCAATAAAATAGTGAAATCGTATGATTGAAAATAATAAATGATTAATGACAATGAACTATACCCATAATAATACTTATACAATTGGAGTTTCTATCACTATTACAGCATTTGATTCTTTTACTTATTTTATATAGCTGGTGCCCGCGACTTCGTCTGCGCAGGATTATTATTTCGAGTAGCTTATATTAGCGTGGCGTAGAAAAGAACTAACATTATGACATTAAAATTATCACATAAATAATTTTTGGGTCGCATTTGAAAAATAGAACAGCCTGAAAATATTGAGATGTTACAGTCGCTCTTTATTAACGTAACAATATTGTCAACATAAGAAATACGGTAATTGAGCACTGCAGAGCCCTAATCATAGGCCTATAGGTAGCTACTGCAGTATGCTCCTATAAACTATATTTAACGATTTTTTTCCTTCAGCATACACATGCAGATTTTTCGCTTTGGAAACACATGAGCAAGCTACATAGAGCTGACCGAGAGAAAAACATGGCGTGCCCAAATGTATGCCTGCTACATTTAGGGTTTGATCCTGCGATTTGTTGATCGTCATTGAAAATACGACTTTTAATGGGAACTGCAGGCGTTTAAAATTGAATGGCAAGTTGTTGGGTATGATTGGGATGCGCGGTATGAGAAAATTGTCTCCCTTGGCTTCTCCAGTTAAAATTGTGGCCTTCACAATGTGCCTTCCTAGTTCGGTAACTCGCAACCGAGTACCGTTGCATAATCTTGGCGCGTCCAGGTTACGCATCAACAAAACGGGTACACCTACCTTTAATTCCAACTTGTGTGATGGCACCCCGGACAACTCCAAAGAGTTTAGGAACTCTACGGGATAACTTGTAGTGTCATCGGATGACATAACTGTGTCAATGGAATTATAAACTGACGTTTCGCTGTTTATTTCGGCAAAGAATTTTTTATTTATTTTCGCAACAGTCTCATTTTTCGGTGCCAGTATGGTTCTTTCACACAACCAATTTTCGTCGAGAATATATCGTTGCAGATTCGGAAAAACTTGTTCAATAAGTTCGTCTTCTGACTCCACAGCATGACAAAGTTGCTGTGTTTTGGCAGCGCATGCCAGAATAGCTCGCAGATGGTAGATTTTTCCTATTTACTTGACACTTATCGTCATATTTTGGACAACTCACACAATATCTTTATAAATTGTAGCCTATGTGTTATTCTGATGTATAAGCTATATTATTGTGAAGTTTCATTAAAATCCATCCAGTAGTTTTTACGTGAAAGAGTAACAAACATCCATCCATCCATCCATAGTAGTAGGATATGTTCCTCAGTATATAATTACTATTGAACCATTGTAGATATTTCATCAATAATTAAGTCCCAAAAGAAAAACCAATGTTTCATAAAGAATAGAGATTCAGCTTAGAGATTTATCTGACCTAAGTTGATAGTTGAGGAGACCACTTTAAATATTGGTACATGAGTGGTATAATCATAAGAAGCAAATAGACAGACCTCTCTTGTCATTCAAATATGTTTTGCAATCATCTGAATAATTTTTCTGGTGAAATACCTATCAAGAGACACATCATACAGTTGGACATTCAAGATTTGATGTGAAAACGCTCAATGGAATATGAAGCAGCAATGAGGTATATCTTTCCCCTTTATAACTTAAGATATAGAATTCGTATTTTTGTTTTTGTTTTTCTGTTAGCATTATTAGTTGAAATATATGCACTCCTGCTGTTTACACTCCGTAATCAAATCCATATCAAGAGAAATGAAATAATTATCTCAAATCTGAAAGCTCAAGAGTAGCGGCAGAAAAAATACACGAAACTGTTGTCAATTTCTAGACAAGAAACCTACAACTCAATTGTTTAAAAAAATTCCGACCTTTTTCCTTTCCCAAAGCAAAAAGTTGTTTTGAATTGCCGATTTGCACAAGTCAAACTCCTCCCACCATCAGTTTACTAAGCAGGTATCTTGTATTCAGGTGATGGTAATTCTCATTTGAATATGAGGGAGGTTGTCTACCGTTTACTCATTCTTAACTACAGCCGATAAAATGAAGTTCTCGTTGTGCGGGTTTCATTTCCTTCAATTCAATTCGAATTAGTTCATATACGTTCAACAATAAAAGGAAGGAAACAGCAAATATAAGCATCACCTTTGGCCATGACCCTCACAATAAATTTTATGGTTCTTAGTTTTATTACTCATGTACCATAAGAAAAATAAATTCCAATTCAATCATTTGCAAAACTTGTTTTTAGTGCACCATAAGCGAATGGGTGTTCTTCGTGAATCAATGTAGGTTATGGAAATTTGAGATGTTTTGAGCGTAACGTATACCGGGTGGGCCACTTGAGACTATCCACCCTCAATAACTTCCATAAATATGGGATTCAGATAAAATCGCCGAGAGTTGTCGTCGAGGTTTGTTTGGTTGGGGGGGAGCACTGTTTGACGTTATACTGTATTACATACATTTGATCAACACATTGAGCCTTCGATAGGCGGAACACACGGGATAGACCATCATAAGCTATACGAGAAACTGAAGGCAGATTCAATCTTGGAAATGCCAGTGAATTATATGAATCCAATAACCGCTTTTATTAAAAATTAGAAACAAAAGTACCCAGCAGGAAACATTGGGGAAATGAAGGCATCGCAACCTATATATACACGTATAAAGGACAGATCCAAATTCCTAGGACAATATTCCACTGTATTCCAGGCCGAGGTAGTGGCAATATAACATTGTGCTGGAGAGATATTGAGACAGAAGGTCGAAAACTAAATCATTGTCATCTATTCCGAAAGTCGTGCGGCCTTAAATACACTCAGCGCAGGCCAGGTCAATTTTGGACAAGTATAGGACTGCCTTATTGTATTGACAAAACTGGAGAGTCACAATAGAGTCACTTGTGGAAGCGAACCCTCTTGAAGAATCTTGAGAGCAAGTATGAAGACATTCATATAAATTGGTAGGTGTGAGCCAAATCATAAGGATGGTTGAATTGGCACCTCGGACTAGGGCATGCAAAATAGTTCAATGCCTAGCTACCATTGCAAGACCGTAAGAATAATGGCGAGTCTTCTAACAAGGCGTTGTCGGTTCAAAAGTCATATGAGCTAACTAGATCTGGCAGAAAAAAAACAATGTAAATTATGTCAGGAAGACAAATAAACCACATATATGCGATGTGCCACCACGAAGGCCTTGAAAAACCAAGGTTCAGCCAATTTATAGAAGAAGAACCAGCCATAAGCTGAAAAACTGTTTCTAAAGCTGTGGGATCTCATAAGATATATGGAAGGTCGCGTTAGATCAGGACAAAAAGCCAATTTCCACTTCTTAATCTAACCTATATACGTAAAATATAATCATAAAATAAAATCTAATATTAACATTATTTTATAGAAAAAAAATATATTTTTATCCAGCAGGAACGATTGCTCTCAAGGACGAGTTGCACACTCTTCGGGATGAATTTTCGAATACCTATTCCTATATTTTCAGATCCCGATTTACTTACTTTCTCTGCCAAATTTCAGTTTTCCCAAGGCCTTCACTTAATATTACGATTGGGACTATTTCGCAGAACATAGGAATGAATTGGAAGTGTTTAATAAAAATCTAACAATTTTCTACTTATAAATAGGATTCATGTCAGAGAAGGTGACCCACCCCCTAAGAATATGAATACACGATAGAAACTTGGATGAAAATGAACAAGATAGATTATAAATCAAAAAATAATTACATATTCCACATATTTTAGAAATAGCTGCAACTATATTCGGCATATTATTGATACAATAAATAGAAGATGGCATTAAGCAAATAAAATCACATATTTTTTTTATTATTATAGGTTTTAGATCCTATTTTTGCTTTTGGTTCCGAAACTTCACAATTAAATTGTTGACTTTGATATGTAAGCAATTCATTTTTCATCGTAAACAAAGTTGTGGTTTGTACTTCCCTTTTCGGCATAGTTGGCAGTTACGTAGTATTTTTATTGCTGCTGTTGAAGATCCAATATTTCATTCTCAGATTATTCCTAACTGGGGAAACTTTTAGTGTTACTGTTCGATCAATAAAGACGTGAATTTATGATTTGGGTACAAAGTTATGGGATTCCTTAATGAATGGATCCACGGATTTGGCCAGAAGGAGCCTGTATTAGCTCAGGTTTTTTCAGAAGACAGCAAGGTCGACTCATGCAGGGTAGCCTCGTCGGTACCAATATGAGTGAGAAATTTGATCCTTCATTACGGAACATACATACAGTATATATTATTTTGATTATCATGACTTTAGATTTATCTGTTTGACCAAAACATGGTGTTGCTGAAAATGTTAATTATTATAATTTTCCAAATGATTGCTTAACAAAATAGGGATGGAAGGGTGAGCATATGTTCCAAATCCAATTTGAATGTTATTCCTTTGGATTTTTTCAATTTCTGTGACGAAAAAGTATATAAATAACAGGTTTATAATGGGAGTATCTGCCCGGGGAAAAATACATCATACTTACCTGCTAGCGATCTCTATACGGTATTTTCGGTATTTTTGCCACGAATCTGAATTCTCGGCTGGACAATATTTTTAGCAGAAATGCAACTATAATCCAGAATGGTGACTTCAATCTGGATTCACTTGGAAAAAAATGATGTAACAAAGTTTTCTCATCTACTGACATCGTATAATCTCAATCCCAGATTTAAAGAGCCCACTCTTATCTGTTCTTCAGCACGAATAATTCTAGTCCAAATTTATAGAAATAGTTCAGATTATGACAAATATATAGTCTTGGGCAACAACATATCAGATCACCGAACAATACTTTACTCGTTCAATGTGAGAAACCTTGATATTCCTGAAAATAATACTTTATGTACATCCAAGAGAATATTGAGCATCGAAACGAAATTCAACATATTCCACGACAATCTGGTTTATCACTTTGGTAAAATATGTCTACGGAAAACGATTAAAATCTCCAAAGGCAACAAAAACGGGAAAGAATGGGTTAACGACAACTTCAAACAATCGAGCAAAAATTTGAAACACCTGTTTTATGCCCAAAAAAAAGATTCTAATCTGAAAGAAACATATACAATTTCAAAAAAAAAACAAACAATGAGTTCGTCACACTCACGAGAAGATAATTCTATTATAACAAAATACATTCATCTTCCAACATTGATAAAACAACTTGGAATATTATTTCTGAGTTGAGCGGAAGATCCTTCACGAATAAAAATATTTCTATAAAATTAAATGAAGTATAGTTATTCTAATCCCAATTGGAACGGCAATATAAATAAGAGCACTACGAGGAGTGTTCATATGCACTGTCCAGCAAATGGTTAATTTATATACTACCAGTGTTTTTACTTTCAAAGCGTTCCTTTACAATCATGAAAAAGTTCTGTCGTGTGGAAGAGAATTCCTTCTCGAAACTTTTTATGTCGGTCCAATTGGGATTAGAAATACTATAACTGAGGACCCACAAGTAATATTCCAAGCCTTCAATAACTTTTTTATAAAGGCCCCTTATGATACCATCAATGAAATCAACATAAACGGTCAAGCTCTACACAAATCTCAGAGAAGTATAGCTAACAGCATTTTTATAGAGTATGTTACGAAAAAAGAAGTTATAGAAATCATGAAATATGAACTCAAAAATAAACATTCATGTGCTCCTGACGAAATATCAGGTTATTATCGGAAGTAATTACACAAGTGCGTCAAAATTACCGATAATTTTCCATGAAAGCATGTTGTCTAAAAACTGCATGAGTTTATTTTCATATTTTGGCGAAATATGAAAGAAACCGAATGCAGTTCTTCACTGACAACATTCTTGAACGGGAAATTATCAGGTTTATTTTGATGCACGAGTGTAATTAGGTAGATTTTTTTTCCGACCCAAATATCGACCAATAGAATTGCACCATTCGACGTCACGTGGTACAACCTACATGGTATTATACTGATAATTTTTTGAAAATTTTCTCTGGTAGTTGCTATATATAAAAAACAAAACATGATCCAGTCAAATTAACCACACTTCAAACTGACAGGTTGAATTCAATTGTGACAATTGGAGATTTTGCATGAAAATAGTTTGCTATATATAAAAAACAAAACATGATCCAGTCAAATTAACCACACTTCTTAATGTTCCCATTAATACGGAGAAGGCAAAAAACAGTTTGGAACCAATTTACTACTTTTTGGGACGGAAAATAATCCCGAATACCAACGAGCTTCAAAATTATCTGGCATTTCCCTCAAGGTTCCCTGCAAACAAATAAAGTCGTCAAGTTTTTCAGGAAAAATCACTCGCGCTTCGCGCTCGTGATTTTTTAACCTGAAAAACTTGACTCCTTAATTTGTTTGCAACGAACCTATCGGGAAATACCCGATAATTTTGAAGCTCTTGTGGTATTATAAGTGAATATTTCCGGAGTTGAAAGAAAAAAGGTATGTGCTAAGTTTGAAATTTCATTTAAATTTACATGGAGGTTTTCCGAAACGTGACATTTCAATGACAAATGCACATTTTAACAATCGTTATTATAGATACGGACCTAGAGGGAAATTTTCGATACCTACCAGGCACTTCATGAATATGTCTTGCTTCATATGGGATGTCGCTTTAATTATTCGAAAATGTCCTGCTTCATATGGGATTTTCAATGTACGATGGAAATATTCGGTGCGATTGTCCTATCTGAAACTGGGGTATTAGATGATGTTGACATTTTCTCCCTTCCAAACTCAGATGTCATATATAATGATCCACATTTCACCCAAAATGATGGTTTAATCTTGTATATAAGAAAGGATATCAACTACAATGTATCTATCACACAGTTATATGAAACTAACCTAGTTCATTATCCTTCAAACTAAATAACTTGTATTTCCTTCTGATAGCATCTAACAGACCTCCCTCCACCAGTATGGACCTATATCTGACAGAACTTGGGGCTTATTTTTCTTCGTTATTTAAATATGATATCAATATTTTTTGCGGTGATATAAATATGAATACTCTAAACCTTGCCGACAGAATGTTATCAATTATAACTGTACATCAGCTGAATTGGGATTTTTCCTGTATATCAATAAACCAACGAGAGTAACAGACAGTACTTCTAGCTTGATTGACCATATCTATGTCAAGACGAACAATGCAAATACCCAAAATGAGTCCAAAATCAAATAATATATCTTTAAAACTGATATAACCGATCATCTGGATTCTCCAACAAAGGTGACTGAACCTCTCGATACAATAAAAAAACTACTAATTATAATAAACTCTATAAGTTACTAAAAAGAGAAAATTTATCAGAACCAGAAACAGCATATAAATTGTTTATTGGGAAAATAGTCCATTATATTGACATTAGTTCAGTGACGCGTATTTAATAATACAAAGCTCAAACCATGGATGACTACTGGATTATTAAATTCCATGCGTCATAGAGATAGTTTGAAACAAAAATTTGTAAAAACAAAAAGTCCCGAATGTAAATCAGAATACAGGTTGTATCGTAACTTCTTATCAAACTTCCTGAGAACCACAAGAATCAATACTACAGGAACCAAATCGAAGTAGCACAGAATAACTCGAGGAAAGTATGTATCAGCAACATCCATGATCATGAAGATAAAAAATAATCACTTATAATACCACAAGAGCTTCAAAATTATCGGGTATTTCCCGATAGGTTCGTTGCAAACAAATTAAGGAGTCAAGTTTTTCAGGTTAAAAAATCACGAGCGCGAAGCGCGAGTGATTTTTCCTGAAAAACTTGACGACTTTATTTGTTTGCAGGAACCTTGAGGGAAATGCCAGATAATTTGAAGCTCGTGTGTATTCGGGGATTATTTTCCGTCCCAAAAAGTAGTAAATTGGTTCCAAACTGTTTTTTTGCTTTCTCCGTATTAATGGGAACATTTCCTTTGTACTTTTTATCGATGGTGGACAGAGAACAAACTCCAAATCGACTCATTTTCATGCAAAATCTCCAATTGTCACAATTGAATTCAACCTGTCAGTTTGAAGTGTGGTTAATTTGACTGGATCATGTTTTGTTTTTTATATATAGCAACTACCAGAGAAAATTTTCAAAAAATTATCAGTATAATACCATGTAGGTTGTACCACGTGACGTCGAATGGTGCAATTCTATTGGTCGATATTTGGGTCGGAAAAATAATCACGGATAAATACACGACAGAACACTTCAATGAGTTCTTTTTCAATATTGGTACATCAATGGCAGGTAAAATATTAAATTCCGGTCAATCTGTCCCAGAAAAAAAGGGAAACATCAAAGATTCGCTATTCTCACACCCCGTAACGAAAACCAAAGTGGTCAACGTTATATCGTCTCTAAAGAATAATACCTCATCGATGCCCGATGAAATTTCTGTCTTTTTTATAAAAAAAAAACATAAATTTTTTGTTGAACACTTATGTTTCATCTTGAATTACATTTTTACTAGTGGAATAGTTCCTTCCCGATTCAAGGACTCAACTACAACACCAATATTTGGAAGTGGTGACAAAAAAAAGAGATACCAATTTTAATAAATAAGTTTGCAAAAATTTTTGAAAAATGTTTATAGACCAGACTACTCCAATTTTGTACTAAGAATGATATTTGGTTTCAGGGAAAACCTCTCAACTGAAAAAGCAGTATTCCAATCGACAAACTCGGTGTTTGAATGTTCTAAACATCAACAGAAATGCTTGACAGTATTTTTAGTCCTGGCAAAGGATTTTGGTACTGTTAACCATGAAATTCTTTTCAATTGTCTGGAATGCAGCGGGATCAGGGGATTGTCAATAGATATACTGGAAGATTATCTGTCGAAAAGAATGCAGGTAGTAAAGACTTCTTCAAGTGATCAATTACCAGTTATCATGGGGGTTCCACAGGAAATAGTATTAGGCCCTGTCCTTTCCTTGTTGTACATTAATAATTTTTTCTCTATTGAACAACTCGAAGGTAACCTGACCTCGTACGATGATAACACCGCTTTATCTTTTGCAGGTAACACCTGGAATGAAACATATGAAAGAGCTGAAAACGGAATGGCACTTTTTTCTAGTTGGCTTAGTAAAAGTTTACTAAACATTCATAGCATTTTCTTGGACGGCCAAAGATCAACCCATTTTTCGGACCCTTCATATCCATAATGTCAAATGTGGCATTTTCACTAATTGTCTTTGACCCTCTGTAAAAATGGCTCAATCGATCAAATACCAGGGTGTTGACCAATATCCGCGATTGAACGAGCATATCTCACACACTACAAAAAGACTGCGCAAACTGATTTACAAATGTTACCAGCTCAGGAATATTCTGAATAAAAAGACCCTTATGATGATTTACAGTGCCCCCTATCTGAATCCATTATTCGTTATTGTATTATCGTTTGGGGTGGTATGTTCAAAACTACACTGTGGAATTTAGAGACGGTCGAAAATACCCTACTAAAAATCTTATTGAAGAAAAATAAAAGATTGTCCACTACGAATTTGTACGAAGAAGCAGATGTCTACAATGTGAAGAAACTCTATATATATATATATATATATATATATATATATATATATATATCAATGTCTCCTGTGGGTTATCAGTACACCATCAACTCTTAAAATACACCCGCATAACACCCGTCCGAACACAAATCTGATTATTAATGTTCTCTTTGTTAGACTTCGTCACAATCAGAGATTTGTAACATATATTGGACCCAAACTATATAATCAATTAAATCGTGATTCAAGGAATATCACCAGTATCAAAAAAATGAAACTGAAATTAAAAATATTTATGAAGAACAGTTTTGACTGCTTGAATGATATACTAGAAAACATCTAAAGGCCTCACATATTTACTCTCAACCATGAACTCGTCTTCATTTTCTATCTATCTATTTTTGAACTGTATCCATATCATCATGAGAACGACAACGGTGATGCCACAACACAAGCTTGCTTAGGTGGCATCTCCTTCTCTATAAATTTGTATCTCTAACTGCTATATTAAATTTCTAATTGATATTAGACTTATAATCGAATATATTTATAACTGATTACTTTCTATTGTGCCCCTGTTATATTAACCAAATGAAATCACTTACTTACTTAAATTACTATTTATTCAAAAAGTCACTGATTATATCATCGAACCCCCTCACCCATTTAATAAATATATAATTTCAAGAGGGTAGGTGGATTGGAAAATGCCCTACTCTCTCCGATTTTCAAAAAATCAGACCCGCATAACCTCGAGAATTGTCGGCCAATCACAGTACCTCCAGTACTATCAATTTTTTTCGAATATTGTATGCTTTCTCGACTTCTGAACTTTTTGGACGTGAATAACTTACTACATCCCGATCAACATGGTTTCCGTGAAGGACATTCAACGATTAGTGCTATTCACTCTTTTTATGGAAACATAAAATCCATTGAATCTGGACAAAATCGATCAGGAGTATTCTGTGATCTCCGTCGAGCTTTCGATTGTGTGGTACACAATAAATTGCTTGATAAGAATAAGAGGAATAAGAGGAAAACCCTACGAATGATTCAGTTCTTTCCTTGAAGGAAGAATTCAGCGAGTAAAAATCAATCACACCAACAATTATAATAAAATTACTCATGTCTCAAGTCTACAACAAAATAACATTTGTGTTTCTCAAGGGTCCGTCCTAGCACCTCTACTCATCATTATCTATATAAATGACCTGCCAACTATTTAGCCAGGAGGTTTCTTAGTTTATATGCTGATGACGCTACCCTGCTTTCCTGCGACGAATACGCACTTGAACTAAAAAATAAAATATACAAGACAACTGATGCATTATATAGTCGGCTGGGCAACAACTCTCTGTTCCTTAACACATCAAAAACAAGATTTACTATTTTCCATACCAGACGAAACAACAATATACCTTCCTTGGACTTGAACATCTGCGGCACACCTCTTGAACAAAGTACATCCTTCAAATTCCTAGGCATAATAATTGACGATCTCAGCTTCAAATCACATTGCAAAAATTTAACTAGCTCTCTGCACTCCAAATGATACTAAATTAGAATTCTAAAAAATGTTCTAGATAAATCTAGTTCACTCCTGTTTTATCACGCTCAGGTACAATCAAGAATTTATACGCAATCACATTGTGGGGAAACTCCCCATCAGCAAAAGACGTATTCATCGCACAAAAGCTAATAATTCGCTGTATTGCAAATGTCACCAAGCAGACTTCATGTCGAGATATCTTCAAAAAACTTGGAATTGTTCCACTTCCTGGTCTTTATATTTTAGAAGTAATAGCATATATCGCGAACAAAAACATGTTTCCTACAAATAATCGATACCACACTTATAACACGAGGCAGAAAAACTACTTCCATTTACAAGTCCACACCTCACCATTTTCCAAAATCACTAAATATGAATTCAATATTATAGAAGAAATCATTCAGATAATATATCTCGAGATGTTGAAGCGACATCAAACGAACCAGAACTTTCCGCATTTTTGATATTCTAAACAATAGAATGCGGAGGATTCAAATATTTTTTACTGTTTTGTACTCCTTCAATTTTCATCATATCCCTCTAAGACATATCCGGCAATTTTGATGCTATACTGTACAGAAAATTCAAAAAGCTTGTTCAATTTTCGCCATAATATTTTTATAGCATCACCTTTGCTTTTCTTCCATAAGTGGCAAATCTTATAATGATATCCACTTTTTTCTCCATTATCCCCACAACGCACTTGTCTCAAATACGATGGCTCTGAGAAATTATTTTGGTTTCATCAATAGGTCTGCGGACTTTTCAACATAATTTTGATGGGGAGCGTATTGGTTCATTTAGTTTTGGATGAATGGTGTTTCTTGGCATGATGAGACTGCAAATGTCGTCTAATCAACAGCTCTGGTTTTCTATTGCTGTTCAAAATACAAAATACAAAATACCATGATCCGGATAAAATAATATTTTCGAAAGATCATCAACATTTCGGTTTTCCAGGACGTACACATTTCGCAGTTCTAACTTGTATTAGCTTGTGAAATACTGGGACTTTTCGAAGTGGATGATCTCGTTTGTCCATTGAAAATAAAGGAAGTTGAAGCCTACTAATTGAGTTATCATGGTGCATGTGTACCCTTTACTATTCTTAGTAAAACGGTTCTTGTTTCTCTTGGTGTGTATCTACTGGTTACACTAGCATAAGAAAAAACAAATGAAGTTCAATTGATGGGATCACTTTCATCCTTGGGTGGAATTTCAGCATCTTGTTCTTTGTATTCAGCACCTTGTACATGAGGAAAATTATGTTTTTCTCCACAATCACTCACCAACCACATCTGGATCCCGAAAAATACCTTGCTATTAGATTCTATGCAATTCTATATTTTTTTCCTACACGGAGATCAGTGAATTTGGTACAATTCAAGATTCAAGACGGCGGTTCATTTTCTATTCATGATTCTTTTCTCGATTTTTTTTTGAGCTTTGAGCAACTGTTTTGGAAAGCATTACCGATAGCCGCCATGGATTTCATATGTTCTTCAAACTAGTTGGTCAAATCTACCCGCTTTTGGTTCGGAACTAAAGTACGCAAAACTTCCCAAAACGTAATTTATTCTATGAGGAAATCACTGAAAAGAATATTTCCGAAAGGTTAACAATTTTTCAGTAATTGATAATGATACCGAGATAATGATACCAAGATAATGTGCACTAATAGCACTTCCAAAGATGATTCATGACTCTGGATATTGTACTTGAGTTTTCCAGGAAACTTGCTAATAATTCTGTGTTGGGAAGATTAGAGAAAAATTCACATTTTTCATTGTTGGTTTTTTCAACTTTTTGATTGGGGAAAGCATCCTCATCGTTCTGCAGAGTTAATTGTGGTATCTCTCGTTTTTCCTTTGAGGACTTAGCCTTGATCTCCTGAGGATTTTTTTCAACTCATTGGTGGTGTTGGTACTTCCAACGCACTGCCTGTAGTTCAATGAATACAGGTGAGTATCTTCCTCTCCAAACAGATTGTAAGAAGACGATATTTGATAAAAAAGAAACATTTCAAGGTCATACTTCTCAGCTTTACTTTCGAATAAAAAAAAAATGTATATGGTACCTTTTTTGTATGAAATTATCTAAGCTTCAATTTTGTTGAAAATCGAGCACGAATATGAGTCCTTTCTGACCCCACAGCTAGGAAAGCTCATTTTGTTGGGAGAAAAATGAAGATGAAAAGAAAACAATCATCCCCAAACTTCTCCATGGAAACATATTTCTGATTTTTTTTATTTTTCTAGATTTTGTTGATAAATCTGCCAAAAACCCTGAGTATTCCGAATAGAAATAACTCCTCAATATCCGCCCGTTTCCTGGGTGGTACAATAAACTCTCGCTTAGGCTAAAGACAATAATTAGTATTATTATTGATTAGGACCTGAGGGATTTCTCCGACTGGTGAAACAGCAATCTCTGGCAATTCATTCAAATCGCAATCATTGAATTCCGTTATTTCAGTGGTTTCAAATGAATTTCACTGAATGACTATTAGGCTCAATAATGTGACATAGGAATACCGGAATAAGCTCTTCTGTGGTTCTAGATATCAACGAGAGAAATAAAAAATAATGTTTGTCAATATCCGCAGAGTTGTAAGAATAATCGAATTTCGACATTTTATTGAAAATCCCTAATTCATTTGGAATAAGCATTGACCTATTAGATTTGCGGCCTAAAATACCCTCATATTTTGTCCGTCATGTCGAATATTTCGCACGTCTTTATCAGCCTTTTGCTGACCTATAGCTGTTTCTCAGTGAACCGTACCGCCATTTTCGACTTTAATACTCTTTAATTGTTGCCGTAATTAAATTTGCATAGATTAAGAATGTTCCCACGACAAAAATCGGTGCTGATACGGATACCGCTTTTATTTCCTGTCTCACGAATTTTCTTGTTTGATGTTTGAATTAAGGTATCCAGTTGCGTGAGAATACATTACTTGAGCAGAATCTGCTCGCTACTACACAATTATCGTTTTCACTAATGTGTTGAATATTAAAACAAATTGACATTTTGAATGCAAGGCATCGTGATAATGAACTTCTAAAAATGTATGGCATCAATCGTAAGAGTATACTTTTCACAGATGTATGTACGTTAACGTATGAAAGCTGTGGAAGAAATAAAAAGTAATGTTAACAATACTGAAAATAAATATGTAACTATGAGTATAGTCCGTCAATATGTCTGGGAAATTGGTCAATTCTGGTTGTTTCAAGGCTTTTTGCGACTACACTTTGACATAAGTATGGTCTTGTTGTTAAACGGACTTTGTTGACAATCCGGTTCGAAAGACCATATTGAAGGCAGTTTGTTTCGGTCCTTTAGGATTGTAAGCGGCAATATGGGATTGCCCTGTTGTGACTGTGAGGGACTAATGGTAAAGTGCCCTGTTAGGTCAATGAAACGAAAACCACCATAGTTCGGATGATAATAATCTAATTCATTGAGTGCTGGGTATTTCTAACTCCGATCAATGAAAATAATGTGATATCATTGTACGCTTCAAACATGTAGGTATAAAGTTATCATAACAAGGTCAAAGTTATTTGTAACGTGATATCATAATAAGGTGAATTATTGTTTACATCACCTAGTGCGGTTACCTATCAATTATGAATCAAAATAATTCTTATTAGTGAACTTTTAGAAAAATATAAAAAATGGAATTTTTCATATAATGTTGGTTAAACTTTCTAAAAACACATATGGGATATTCATATGTTTTGAGGACGTTGTAATTCCTTACTCAATTTGTAAACATCATAATGCAAAATATATAATATATGAAGTTATTTTATTCTATATAAACAAAAATTAGAAACGAAACAAAGAGCGACTCTATGTGCAGAGCCTGAGGGTGGGAGAGACAAAAATATGCTCCACGTTTTCCCAAAATGAGATGTTTTTCATGTATTATTAATGAAAACATAAGCCACAATCTCTTGGTCCTTACGGGAAGGAAAACTACTTTTTTGAGAGTCACAGACAAAATGCTCCGAACGTTTTGAATGTTTCCGTGGAAATTGCTGAATAGCTCTTTGTTGGTCGTATTATGGAACCGGGAGTTATAAATTGTCGCAATGTTTTTCAAGAAATACAGCGAGACCTTAGAAATGTTCATCCATATTCATAAGATATTTCAAAACGGGAACGGATACAGTTCCCGAAACGTCCCGAGTATATAGAGAAGTATCTTCTTATTCAATATTTTTTCCCAATAGGCAAGTTACTGACTAATTGAAAAATTCCTGAAAAATAATTTGGTGTACGCAGTTACGTTTCGGGGTGAAGTAATTTCTTGCCCTTCTATATATACACTTGTATACATTCCCTGATCCATTTAATTTTGTTTTCAGATTTTGGAAAGTGATAATCCCAAAAAAGTATCGTAAATGAGTATTTCTCCACAAATAATAAGCTTCAACCAAAAAAAAAATATTAACTGATTTCACCTTAAAATTAATCACAACAGATAAGGAAGAAGGTTTGAATCTGAGAAGAGAAATTCAAACTGATCATATTAACGAACCCTGTGTATTCGTTTTGTAGATAAAATTTTAATAAAATAATGGTATAAATCAAATTAAAGTAGGCAACTTTTTAATAGGCAGATTACTGATAAAAATAAATGACACTCGACATATCATATCACATTCAAATTCCTTGTTATTTTCTTTATCAGAATTATTATATCAATCTGATATAGATATAATGGAAAAATGTATGCAAACTAAATCCGTCTGGAATAAGAAGATAAACAACTCTTGATGACGCCGAACAGATTGAAATACTATGTCATAGCGAAGTGACTACTAACTTTCCTTCTATATACAGTGCATTCGGATGAAAACTATCTGCCTTAAATAAATTTGTATATACTGATTTTTGCAAACAACACAAAAAATCGTTAAAAAGAAATAATAGGGGGATATCTTTTTTGTGGGTATATGTGGAATAAGCCACTCCAGAGACCACCACTGAATATTTTTTCTTCGGATCATTAGTTTCTCCATGAGCTTATTTCAAAAATGAACGATATGTGGAGCCTAAAGTGAAGTGTTTGGCAGCTACATATTTTTTGAATCAATAAACAATTCAGTACCAAAAATAACTATTAGGTGTTCAAACTGACTTGACCTCCATAGAATGATGAAGTCGCTTTTCAAACGCTTCTCTAACGTTTTGAAAAACTTTTGGCGTCAAGTGTTGACATTCTTGAACAATACTTTGTCGTATATCATCTAGCGAAACTGAATTGCATACACTCTCATCCTGAAATAAACCTGCACAAAAGTCTGAAGGTGATAAATCTGGTGATAATTTCATCAGCAGACCTCTTATATCTATCCAATGTATCATGAAGTAACTGATAGATACTTGCAGCAAAACGTGCTCCATCTGAAATACTTCCGTTTTCTAATATTGAGTAATTTGTAGGTCGAATGCATCTTGTGAGTTATTCCAAATAGGACTCACCATTCGGGTTTCCACAAATAAAGGGTTCCAAATATTATATCCCGAGATGCCATATCAAACATATTTTTTTTTTAGGTCTTTGAGTATGAAGTGCTCACCCCGATTATGTTAATTGATTGATCCTTCGAGAGAAAATTAACATTCATTGGAGAAACAAATGAAGACTTTCTAGACGCTGTGGTGTCACCCAATCAAAAAATTGCACAAGTAACCCCTTAATCACACTTACTCAATTCACACCTATATGCGCATTTCGATAACTTCTTTAAGGCATCAGTAGGTTAACTGTGTAGTAGTAATTACAAAACTATAGCCGAATCAATGTTTCTGTAGTATAAACTTACAATTTCAATTCTTTCTCGCAGGGTGTACACCAAAAATAATCGGTGTTTATACTACATGCATTCAATGAACTCACTTCTTAAAAAATAACAGATCTTTCGGAATACACATTGGCTAGTTTTCCTTATGAAACACACTTCTTATCAGTAATCATGGATCATTTTCCCGAAAAATCTAGGTGTAACTCCCAAATTATTCACTATAGTCCCCCTATAATATAAGTTTTTGTATAATAGAGGAGAAACTAATGAACTTTAAAAATATTAAACATGTAGAGAGAGGGGAATTAAAATAATGATGAGAAAATATTCTCCCTATTATTCCTTCTTGACGTAGGACGCGTCTTTATCAGGTTCATTTCAGGCAGATAGTTTGAACTGTATAATATGCTGAAATTCAATATATGTTCTCCCTACAAAATATGAATCTGTCATCAGCTCAGGGTATTTATTTATTTGTTCATTTATTTACTTGCGACTATGATAATAGAATTGAATTTCTAAAAAATAATTCAATTCAAAATATTGTCTTGTTACAGTCAAGAGTTTGTCGAAAGTAAACTACTATTATTTTTTTCCGTGGTATTTGTCGAATTAGGCCTTTTTTACAACACGTAATCCTTGAATGTTACTGGGTTGTCCTTCTCATTTGGTGTTTGCGATCGGTTTACATTGTCCTGTACTTCTAAAATTTGTCCAATTGAAAGTGTCCCCACCTGTAGAAAGATACATGTTTTCATGTTTCCACAACTTACATTGAATAACTTCGAAACTTACCCCGAGGTGTTATGTACTTTCTCAAGATATACAAATTGTAGACATTTGAATTTCTTCTTGAATATATCATATCGAATAAAGTATTGGAAATTAGTATGCTGGCTGCCATTTGATAATTTTATGAAAAAACTTGCAATGCTAGATCATTCGAACATCAAAATTTTGAAAATAATTCAAGAAGGCAACATAAGAAAATTTAAGCATAGCCCCCTGGAATATAATGAAAAAAAGTTGAATGACAACCATATATTATTCTTGTGATTGAAAATTAAAGATTCTTCATTAATATTAACTACTGAAGTTTCGTCAATATCTAGCAAATGGGTACAATATTCTAGTTAGATATGAAGTAGTTGTATAGAATGACTCTACCAAGCATTGTTTAACCATAAATCACTTCATATACCATAATACATAATCTAGTTTTACCGTTGAGCTGAATGCACACTTATGAGACCCGCCCACCTAATGGCGAACATTTATTACGAGATATTTGTATGGTAATTTTCTAAATTCGCTATTATACGTTCGTCATTTCTTACAGTTCCGACGAAAATAACATCTTGACATCTTTTCATAATTTGAAAAGCTGTTACTTTTGCATCAAATGATATTTTTTCCATACCCACTAGTTATCATATACGTAATATTTTTTATGGTGAAGAAATATATGAAACCTTATCAGATTTTTGGGGAACTCAAGTTATGGTTTTTTGCCATATAAAATCAACTTTTCATTGATTGAGTGAAATATCCATAATTAAAAAAATCAGGAAAAACTCCTAATACCAGGTTACATACATATTGGTCCATTGCTTGAGCACCAGAATCTGCGACAAATAAAGATACACACACACCCACACACCTAGACAGTGTTTTAATATTTTCAATTGTTTGGGGTTCTCTGTTGCGCGTGTTGTAGATGTATTTGCATATGGGATAATTTGGTTTTTAATTAATCCCATGCGCTGATTTGTTTTCATATCAAGTTAAGTAATCCAGTATATCAGAGTGTACCCTAGCATTAACTTAATTTAGAATTGGGGCTTCTTAGAGATTTTCTGTGAACAATTCTCCGAGCAACCATTGAATAAGTGGCATTTGAAAGCCTGGACAGCATCCAGGAATACCGCTGAGCACACATCTTTTTTTAATACTTCCTCTATTTGATCAGTTAGTCTAAAGAGCTGATCTATTATGGTGTGCTTTACTCTGAATCCAATTTGCTGCATACTAATCATAATTGTTTCTTTTATTGTGAGTTTGAGTCTTTTAAGAAAAATATTTTCGTATAATTTTCATATCACTGGTAGCAGCGATACTGGTTGGAAACTTTATTGGTTTTCCAGGTTTAGCGATAATGAACATTTCTGCTCTTTTCCAACATCTGGGAATATATTTCAATCCAACGGGGATTACCATTTCGCTGAGATAACTAACAGTTATTGTTCCTATATTTATTGAAGATTATGCGTAATTTTCATCCTTCAATCATTTCTTGTTTCATTATTGATTGGGTTTATTGAGGATACAAAAGAATCGCGCTCACCAACTCTGTCGAAAGAAGTTATCATAAATCAGATCAGATATCATTGTGTTGGAAAGTTATGATCATTTCATGAATAAATCATTCACTCAAATCTTCGTGTGTATATTCGGACGATGAAACAATGTAAATCCGCATCATTAGAAATGTATTATTCCGAAGAAAGTATTTATATAGTCATGGGATTAATTTCTCTTTCTTATACTATTATGTGTTAAGTAATGAAGACAATGACTAAAAGTGTCATTTACACATATTAATGTAAACTAATTTCGTACATGAAAATGGTTTGAGGATTTCACAACTTTCTTCATGATTCTCACATATTATTGTTTTATATTTCGATTCATTCAGGTGGAAAAATGCGAAGGAAAATTGATCTTCACATCATTACATCATTATTTTTGATTCAGTAACAACCTTGGCCTAAGGTCGTTTTTTTGGATTTTAAAAAAAATTATTTGATAAAAAAAGCAAATAAGATTTTAAACTTTGTTGACAGTGATCCCTGTAACAAGCACCAGCAATAATTCTTATCGCTTTTTTCTGTATTTTGAAGACTTCACACGAATGAACAGAGTTTCTTCATGGCACTTTGCCGTAATTTATGTGTGTGTGGAAGAAAGAGAAATAACACGTCCGTTCAGTGTTGTCGCAGAGTTGATTTTTCATGTTGCGTAACAGGAATTATTGAACTGGATAATTTAGGACATAACTGCTCTATATGAGATGACCAAGATAGTCTATCATCGATAACTACTCCTAGGAGCTTGACACTCTTATCCCTGCCCGAAATCCCATTAGTAAAAACTAGTTTTTGGGTTTTGCTGTTGTTTAATTTCAGGTTGTTAGTACTAAATCAGTTCTATGCCCTATTCAAAGAATCAGCCATAGAATTTAGGAGACTTTCTGCCTCAGTGGAAGTCTTTATTAAAGTCGTGTCGTCAGCGTTTGCCACGTATTTATTAGGAGACATTTATTAGAAATATAAATAAAACAGAACTCACATCACGAACTCATACTGATGATTTCAACACAGAGAAAATAGATTAGGTAATATATCCTAGGTATTTAGTCACGTAATTAAAACAATATAACATTTTTCCACTCAAAATTAGTTACTTACTTTAGTTTAGGAGCTTAGTTATTAATACTAAGAGGGGTTATTTTTTGCTTTTCAGTTCCTTTTTTCGTCGGTTTTATTTTTGTTAAAAAGTTTTTATTTCCTAATTTTTTGTGGCAAAAATCTACTAATTACTACTTACTCAATTAACAATCAAGGTATCCATTGTGTTGTAGTATTATCAGAACTACATATGTGGGCCAAGTCTCAAGAGAATCGGTCACAGGTGGAAAGTCAATCAACCCCTATTTTCCTACCCTTAGGGGTGGATCATTCTTCTTCAACTTCAAATATGACCAATTTCGAGGAATACACTATACAATAAAAAAAAACATTTAAATCGGATATCCCAGTACAAAGTCATGCCTGATTGAATCGGTTAACGGGCCAAAATTTCAAAGGGTGAACGATTAATATCCTCCATTTTGCTACCATTAAAGGTGGCAATTTTTTTCCAATTTCAGATGGGACCAACTTCGAAGTACACCTTATCCCATGAAAAAAAAAATCTAAATCGGACTACTCTGTGAAAGGTTATGCGTGGTCATACATAAAAAAAATATATGCGTCGATCACAGAACCTCCTCCTTTTTTAATTCGTCTGTTAAAAAATTTTTAGTAGATGTTATAGAGGTTGCAATGTTCAAATCTTTTTGATGTATTAGTTGATGAATATATTCCGTTATAACATCTGATTATACTTGATAAATCAGGGGGGTCAAAGCACAACCATCAATGTCTTTCTACTGGAGTCCGGAAGATCTCCCGAGTAGCAGAAGGTGTAGTGTTGCCGTTGGGATGTCACTATTTGAGTAAACGTGATTCATCGTAGAAAGTTATAAAAGTGCAATCAACTTAGATATCAATGTCGATGTTAGCCAAGTTAGAAAAGGTTGTATTCCTTGTTTTTTGCTATACATACACAGAAAAAAACAAATTGTTGAATCAAATAAAATTCACTAGAATCAAACAAATAAAAGTGTCGAACATGCACGACAAAATATAATCTGAAAATGAGTAGAATTATTTCTTGGTTTTGAATCAAATTTGAAGTTTCAATCTACTGAAACTTATTTGCATTAACCAAATATCTTATTCGACTAACTATATTCATAACTCGTTTTGGCAGAAATGTTGTTTCAAGCATGTAATTATTTTGTTGCATCGAATAATCAGATCCTTATAATTTGCTGATTCCTTTAACAAAAATATTCATTCAAACAAGTATTCATGTCGAATTGATGAGTTCAATAAAATGTAATGAGTAATCATTTTGTTAATCCACTGAATTGACAAATATGGCAACCGAGCATGAGAGCCTACACCAGACATTTGAGTCCAGACGTCGCGTCGCAACGATGATAAGTTGGCATATATTTCAACCAATATAATATTCTTCTATTTGAATTGATCTATTTCCGTTGCTTGATTCAGATAAATATTATATTTGTGTTGAAACAAATTTTCATTCAATATGAGTTGGATATTGTTTCAATAGATGAACATATATTCAAATCAAAGAAATGTTAGCGTTGCATTGAGAAATCCATTTTGTCACCGCAATATGATGATTCCATCAATCGAATACACCTGGGTTTTGGAATGAATTTTATTTAGTCAGGTCAAATAAATTTGGTTGAATTAACAAATTCTTTTGTTTTCCGTGAAATGATTGTGTTTTAACAGAATTCCTACTAGACACTTGTCATTTTTCTCTACTCAGACACATGCTTCCATGAATCAATTAGATATTTGTCACGATGCATGTATGTTAGATAGATAGATAGATTCATTCATGCTTTGAGCTAAATTATATACATAGGATATTTCTGAAGAACATACGAAATATACAAAATAATCAATTAAGTTATTGTGAAATGAAAAAATTATTAATAAAATGACGTGAAACATTCATTGAAATCGTAAGTTGTAAATATTTATTATCATATATTGTATTTCGTATTTATTATATGCATATTTATATTTCGAATACATATTTATATGACAGTGATTAGTAAATGGCTCATTTGACTCCACCTCCTGCTAGTACTCCAATATTTTGTTCTCATAAACACAAATTCTATGTTTGAATGTATTTCCAATGTTTTCAGGGGAACACAATAGAAGATGATTTTCAGTTATGCATATACGGATTTTTTTTTCCATTCCAACCATTCGAACCTCACTCACACGTTACTTTATTAAAAGTTATAGAAAATATCTGAGAGAATAAAGGGATATCGCACTTCTGGTGCGTATCCCCGAAAATATTTGAAATTGCCTCTTTTAACATAGGATTTTAATTCGCGAAAACAAATTATTTGAGTTGTAGCATGAGACGAAGTCATTGAGCCCTTTGCTAGTCACTGCCAACTGAATATGAAGTCGAAATATAAATACGCATTTTAATAACAATAATACATATTAACAACTCACACCTGCAATAGAAACACAATGTGTAGTTTTCGTCCGCATAACGTATGCTCAAACATACACCATTGGAGAGCTCCAAGTGAATCATGCATGATCAAACATAATGGAATTTTTTTAAGAAAAAATAAAAAATTTAGCGCTGGTACTCAAACTTGGAATGAATAGAGAATATGCAACAAAAGGTCCATGTGAATTTTTTTATAAAATCAACGCTGATTTTATCATCAGCACCCTAAAATGTACTGTTTGTGAAAAATAATGCTTTGACTGAAAAAATATTTTAAGGTAGGTTTTAATCTTCAACTGATACCGAGGAAAGATGTTCAGTTTTTCATTAAAATTAATTTTCAGTAACTATCGCACTATCGTAATGTTTTCGCTTGATGCATCCTGAGTATTCGTGTAAAAGGATTGAATACCGGCCAAGGTTTTGTACTTTTCTGAAACAAAATGAAAAAGTGTTATACCGGGTGTCCACGGAAGGTGGCTCGCCCCTATAACTTTTTTGTTTTCGGAGATAATATAATGGAATTTGGAAGATCTGTTTAATGCGTAAAACTACATTTTTTGACAAGTAACTCAACTTCATGCAAATTCCGGATTCACCGGAAGCGACATAAACTTTAGATTTTTAAATGGGACACCTGGCATATTTTCAGATTTTTTGTCTCCATATGACATTAAGAATACAATCATGTATCATTTGTTACTGTTTGTAACCGTTTTTTTATTTTTTTTCGGAGTAACTCTTTATTCTAGAGGATACGTTCAAATAACAAATTTTAGTCCTAAATTGTTTGTAAATATACAACTTTACTGTTTTCGGTCAAAATGTTTCAGGTATGTGACGTTTGATTTTAAAATTTTATTACTATTTTTTTTTTCAAATGGCAACATGGTGGCTCGTCGGGTTAGAAAAAAAAAGCATTTTATTACGATTAATTTGATACCGCACTCTATTAGGTTGTAAGAAAACATTCGATAAAAAACTGAAAAAATAACGTTAGAACTTTCGTTAAATGAAGAATCTTATTGAGATTAAAATAAGATTTAAATTCATCGAGTAGCCTGTGACCAACAACTGAAACAAAATCATTAAATTGTTGCGGTAAAAATTGACGTGTCGACATATTATTTTACATCTCTTCTACAAAGTCAACTAGGTAGTTATTGTGTACTTCATTGTATAAAAATCATGGGAAATAACAATATTTATACAAGAACTGAAAAATTTGATATGTTATTAGTTTTTGGAGAGGCAAAATTCAACAGATGCTGCACGTCTCTACGCATAGTGATATCCTGATAGGCGTCACCCGACCCGGCAGTATTTTCCAAAACTGGTTGAAAAAATGCGAAATGAACCTGATAATGATGGAAACAATTCGTTTGATGTGAGTGAAGAAAAAGAAATAGATGTTCTGGCATACGTTCAAGTAAATATTAATATGTCACTCAGGGAGATCGCAAGAGAATGTGACATTTCGAAGTGTTATGCAGCTAACATTTTGAAGAAACATAAATATCATTCATTTAAATATCAACTACACCAGCACCTGTACCAAAACGATAATACAAGGAGACTTGAGTATTGCAATCGGTTCTTTGGAAAATATTTGGAGGATGACACATCTCCATATAAAATTTTGTATACTGACGAAAGCCGTTTCACTAATTTGGGACATTTCAACAGAAATAATAAGCGATATTGGTCCGATGCAAATTTACACTTGATGGTGTCCTGACAGGGGCTAGATATCTAAGTTTCCTCACGCAGGAAATTGAGTATTTCTTGGACAAAGTTCCATTAATAAATCGAGTTGGATTATATTATCAACAAGATGGTGCTCCACCACACAACCCGAGGGCAGTTACGGAATATCTGCATGAAACATACGTCGAAAACTGGATTGGAAATATGGGTCCAGTTAGGTGGCCGGCGAGGTAAAATAGGGTTCTTTTCAATTTATACCTTTAATAATTCCTTTTTAAAAACTGTTCAGGTCACCCGACCTTACGCCGCTAGATTTTTTTTATGTGGTTCTTTTAAAAACGAGGTTTATGATGTACCTCCGGCCACACGACATGAATCAGAGGACAAAGTAAGTGCAGCTATTCATAGAATTACACCAAGACAGTTGAGAAACGTTGTAAGAGCAACAATAAGAAAAGTTCGCCTTTGTCAGCAACAAGATGGAGGTCCCGTTGAACATCTGGAACCCTAAAGATATGATAATAGGTAGTTTCAATATAATTATTTTATTTTCAACAGGTGCTTTATTTTAGAAAAGTTTCAACGTTATGGTATTTTCAGTTTTTTATCGAAAGTTTTCTTACAACCTAGTAGAGTGCGGTATCAAATTATTCGTAATAAAAGGCTCTTCTTTTCTAACCCGACGAGCCACCATGTTGCCATTTGAAAAAAATAGTCATAACATTTTTAAAATCAAACATCACATAGCTGAAACATTTTGATCGAAAATAGTAAAGTTGTATTTTTACAAACATTTCAGGACTGGAATTAGTTATTTGAACGTATCGTTGTATTCTAAATATCATATGGAGACAAAAAAACTGAAAATATTCCAGGTGCCCCATTTAAAAATCGAAAGTTTATGTCACTTCCGGTGAATCCGGAATTTGCATGAAGTTGAGTTACTTGTCAAAAAATGCAGTTTTGTGCATTAAACAAATCCTCCAAATTTCATTCCATCATCTCCGAAAACAAAAAATACATAGGAACGAGCCACCTTCCGCGAGGAGACACCCGGTATAGGTATAATATTGAATATTGTATTTATTTTTTCAGTCGTCACGATGCAAGATAGTGAATATACCAAAGAACTGAAATATAATATTCACTCTCGAGATTTAAAGATGCATTTTAGTCCTTTGGTAGATAATTTAAAAAAAATTGATGGCTCAATTACCTCGAAATATATTGTGTAAAATTTCAAATCTTTTATTGGTACGATTCAGACATTGAAGATTTGTATAGACAATCGAATAGGCAGGCAGGCCGGTGTATAAGACCTATGATCGATACTACTGAATTTGTGAAAAATCATTGATTAGCGAATATATCACAAATACGATATCTTCCATCATTATACCTGAAGCTTTACATTGGCAATTCTAATTGAGTTTACTGCACCAGAGTAGAAAATGTACCACTCTCATTGTCAATTCTACTGTTTTCACCCTTTTTGGTCTCCTAGATTTCACTTCTAAATATTAATTTTCCTTCGACTATAACTTGTTTATAGATTCTCAAACTAGTAGATATCAATCACAAAATAACAAATAAAGCTATTAACTGTTGTTGAACGTCCAACTTCGGGACGGGAGGTCCAGGATTCTGTTCCCAGTCAAGGCAGATATTTTGAATGTAATTATAAATATATTGCGTTCAAATTGACAATGCTGCTCCTAAGGTGGCATATGTGGCAACAAAAAAATGAAATGAGATAGTGGTTGGGTGCATCATGGGTAAAGCAGGGGGCGTGGAAAACTACCAGCTGAGCGTGAAGGTGGATCTAAGAGAAGCTCAACTTGGACCTGACGAGGTGGCTAACAGGACTGTTTACAGCATGCCGTAGATTACAAATCAGCAGAAAAAATCTGAGATACGAAAGGGCCCATCGAGGGTTAGTCGCTGGCATGTCCCTTTATGCTACCATTATCAGTATTTACTCTTATTAGATACTAGATACACAAAGGAATTTCAATCAGATGTTTACCTACCAATGTGTTATTCGTCAAATTATAACTCTCGAAGTTCTAATAAGAATATGAACTATAACAAACTTATCTAGATGCTATATTTAAAAAAACGGATAATATCCCAGCCCCAAAATTTCGTACACAAGATGTTTTCATGAGGGCTCCAGACTATATTAGAAATGAAAAGTATGACTGTGTGCATAAAATAATATATTAAAATCGTAGCAAAGCGCTTTCGACCCTTAGGTCATCATCAGTGCGTACCTGAAAGTAAGTAATATTGATAGAGAACAAGTTACTGAAAAGTTTTTTTTTAGAAAGAAAATTGACATATTTTAAATGTGAGGTTACTTACTCGTCAGGAGTACAAGAAGCCAAAAAGACCATAAAATATCTCATGATCAATGAGTGTTGTATAAGTTTACGTGACACACATGTTAATGTGATAGCTGGACCAAAGTGACAAGATTGACAAGTGAACGATGAACTCTCTTTCTACTGTTGAGTATCAAAAAGAATTGAATATTTTGAAACAAATAGCTTCCAACAATGATTATAATCCTAGCATTATCAACATTTCGATTCAAAAAATTAAAAATAAAAGTTAACATAACCTATCTTATCCAAAATTAAATTCAATCGACAAATTTGTTTCAATTCCTTTTTTAAACGACAACATTTCTAACAAAGTAGCTAATTGCATTAAAAGTAACTTTGACAACATTAAAATTTCTTTCAAAACCAACAATAGCTTGAGTAGACCTTTGAAAGTTCGTATTATGGAACATTTAAACAGTAATAAAGTTTCTGCCTTCGGTCATTACTTAAGATTCAACAATCATAATTGTAGTCCAAATAAAAGTTCACAAATCTTACATGAGGTCAGTTCCAAAAATTATAATAGAAGATTTTTTTGAAGATTTACACATTAGTAAAGAAATACTCAACACTAACCTTTGTCTCAACACGCAAGTCAATTTAAATAGATCCTATATTCCACTTCATAGACGTCTAAATTAATCAATATTGAACTTCCTCAGCCTTTTTACTCTAATTTACATTTTAATTTTCTTGTTAGTCATGCTAATAATTTTCAATTTCCATTCTCTATGATGATTTTACTTGTATCTCTTTGCAATTTGCCAGCCTCTTTTTCAGTTTTCTCCATACTGAGAACACAAGTCATGTTCTGGATTATCACCTTTTAGACTCTTGTTTTACTCCAGCTGTGGGAGTTGTGAAGTTGGGTCTAGTTCCCATCAGACTTGTATCACACAACTGAGCCATGGTGGACAAGGATTTTTATTTTTATTAAGGAAAATTTAAATTCATTGTCCATGGACACTACCAGAATTATTCAATTGTTTGTTTTGATCAGGACAGGTCTAATAAGACTTCTCGCTCAAACTCATATTCAATTACGATGACTTAAATGTGAGAATTGAAGAGTCTTGTCTGGTCTTCCTTTTAATACTGAAACATATATTTGACAGATGACAGTCCTCATTAGATTGATCATCTTCTAGTGGGTTTTTCGTATGACAGGGATATTCCTTTCTTGATTCAGATATCTCCATAGTTCTGTGTTCCATGTCAATCTACTTCTTCGTTCACTTGTCAATGTTGTCCTTGGGTCCAGCTATCACACCAAAACAATGACTTTTAAAACATAATGAAAATGTAATTTCAATTTTCATCCTGGCCTAGAATATGTTTTTCAACATATGTGCCACGTAAACTTATACAACACTCATTGATCATGAAATATTTTATGGGCTTTTTGGCTTCTTGTACACCTGACGAGTAGGTAACCTCACATTTGAAAAATGTCAATTTTCTTTCTCAAAAAAAAACTTTTCATTAACTTGTTCTCTATCAATATTACTTACTTTCAGGTACGCACTGATGATGACCTAAGGGTCGAAAGAGCTTTGCTACGATTTTAATAAATTAGTTTATGCACGAAATACAATTTTCTTTTATTGATTATATTAGAAATATCTTCCCTGTAAAATATGTAACATTTATACAAGACATATTCGAAAAAATATTTTAGAGTTTCACGATTTCTTTTACTTTTCCTTGGCAGAATGAGAAAGGAGAATCTGAAAAAACTGTTCCGGTCAGTTACGGTAGACCTCTGTACACCCATAAACGCACACGCCAACTTTTTCCAACTGTGTTCCACTCAAATAATGACCTCGAAACAATTAACTACAAAATTGGATGTGCGGTGTCATAAAATTGACACATTTCGTAAACAAAACGGCTATATTGCCATCGAGTCGAAAGAACCGCTCCTTTATTTAGATATTAAAAGCACCGCCACTGTGTGGGAGCCCTAGAATTGTTCCTAGAAGGCAGTAATGGCGCAAGCCGCTCCTTTTTTCAGGACCATAGGTTAATGTCGCATTTTATTCCACAAAGCTACGAGATATTTTGTACACGCGAATACGAATAGAAAGGGAGAGATATCGACAGAATATTCAAGTGGATAGTTTTGTGTTTCCTGGGAAGAATACCGCAGGACATGCAATATGCATTTATTTGACCAGAGATGTAGGCCTCAGGATTGAATAGGGGAAGAAATTTTTGACTATCGTCGATAGCAGTACGAATTGAGAGTAGGCAAATTACCATATGAATTAGTCGTATTCATGAAATTGGTACAAATCTGAATGCAGTACACAGTAAGAGAAACTTTCCTTCAAAAAAAGTAGGCCATGATTTGATAACGATTGCTCTCAGATTGACCTCAAGGTCAAGAAAAACTCAAAGACGTAAAAAAACAACTTTGCTCTGGAACAAAATAAAATGTATCAAACGTTTGAATAATAACAAAACTAGCTAAATGGTTGAGATCTTACAACATTTTGGATTACTTTGACCAAAATCCCTAAGACGCCCAGATTATTAATATCGACAAACCATATTCAGCTATCAGATGCAAAAATAACAGGTCATATTATCTATGAATATATAAAAAATTTGCTTCACAACTGGGGAATTCACCTCACCTGCTTGTTTAATGATATTTTAGTGTATCAATCGATTCCCGCCGGGTGGTATAATGATATTTTAACAATGTTACATAAAAAGGCGCACTTGAAAACCCCTCCAAATAAACTTTTTGGCAAAATTGTTTACTCGGGTATTACACAGTCACTTTCAAAATTAGGTGGAATATTTCAAAATAATACCAGTGTCAGGGATCAAACGCGAGCGAAAGTTTGAACTTTGTACGATTTAGCTACACCTACGTTTGAAGAGAATCAGAGTATTTGCACTATTCGTGGAGGTACATTCGATTCCTTCGACCACGACCTACTGTGGCATGAATTTCATAGATTGGGGTGAATTCTCGCACAATATCATTTGAGATAATATTTCCCACATTCTATAGTGGTCAAGAAATATTTCACCAAGAAGGGAGCCCTTGATATGAATATTTCCACATAACATGATCTTGATGATTTGTTGAAAATATAAACAGGATGTTCATAAAATCAGATGTGGAATCATCTGCGACTGAAAGATAAACTTTAGCCACTATCTTCCATTGTCAAGATAACCTCTTCTGGGGCATTCCTGTTGAAAAGGGAAACATTCTCAATTGAATATTGATAGAAAGATTTTTCTGTGAATTGAAAAATCAACGATTAAAATGAAGTTATTTTTTGTGAATGTCTAACAGAAAACAACATTCACAAAAAATAACTTCATTTTAATCGTTGATTTTTCAATTCACAGAAAAAATCTTTCTATCAATATTAAATTGAGAATGTTTCCCTTTTCAACATGATCTTGATGATTCGTTACGCTGACGATCTAGGAATTCTTTCTGATTCTGAAATTGACTTTGCAAATAAACCGCGTATACTTGAAGAATATCGTGATGAAAATGTCGTTTCAGTGAACAATCAAATTCATTTGAAGAAATCACTGATAATATTAGGAGGTTACATTACGGTCATTTTTTCAAGAAATGACCTTTTTGCGGCTAAAATTGTTTTTCTGGTGAACATTTATTTGGGGACTGCAGTATCCAGATGTATTAGAAAGAGTCCTTCTCAAATTCTTCAAACGTCTCCTTCTCTTACCATTAATTATGTTATGTTGTTAGACTTTATGAAGGACTTATCTTCAATATATGAAATGTAATGTACAAAAGATTTTATAGGTGGAGGTACGGATGAGCTGAAGAACCATATCGACCCCTTTACAATCTACAAGTTCTATGACTGTTCTACCTTGTACCGTCTCAGTCATTCTTACTAACATTCAATATAAACGTATTGAATAAAAGTTTATTTAGTGCTTCACTCATTTGCCAGTGCTATTATTCCACTGTGCGAGTGCTACGCTCCAGTTATCACTGGATCTTTGGTTGTCTTCGCATTGAATAGTGGCAGAAATCCGGTTCACTCACAAACCCGCCTAAACATTTCATGTTCTCTGCATACGTGGAAACCCGTTAACCCCCTACAACCACAAATGGCAAGTATATGGGCCACTGGCACTGCTTATATACCAAGAAATTAATGATTTGTAGGCCATCAGGGTAGTTGTTACCTTTCGAGATTTTAAAAATAATTTAAAGAAATGTTCAGCCAAGTTGATTTTCGGTATACATGTTATTAGAAGGCTTTATAAAAATATAGCAAGAAATAACTGAAGGGGTAGTATATACTCGTTTAGAGAGTTTTCGATGTAAATTCAAAACCACCCTCAAACATGTTTAAGCAAGTTGATGGTCGGTATACGTATACGTACATACCATGAAAATTATCCATTTGCAGGCCGTGTAAGGGGTTAATACCTATCAAGAATTCTAGATACATTCAAAAACTACCCTAAAATTTTTTCCTTTTTGATATACAGGCTACTGGAAGGCTTCATAATACCAAGATATGATAAATTTGTAGCTCATCTAAGAAGTATATAAGTCGAAATTACAAAAAAACTTCTTAAAGATTTTTAACCAAGTTGATTTTCGGTATATGTATCAGACTTCATAATGATGAGCAAGAAATTATTGATTTTATACTCGGCGATATTTCGAGGTAAATTCAAAAACCACCGTTGAAATATTTAATTATAATTTTCGATCTACGTTTTATCGGTTATTTTATAGCGAAAAACTGAGAGATGATTGATTTGCAAGACATTCAAGGGATAATTTATACTAGTGAGGAATTAGAAAAAAATAACAGATTCAAAGAGGTTTAGCCGAGTTGTAATGTGTTAAGGTATGGTGTTAAGGTATGATTTACAGGCAGTATGAGGGCAGTTTTATATCTGTAAAAATTTTGAAGAAAATCGTAAATAAACATTTTTGGGGGTTTGAAGTCTTGACAAATTTAAACTATCCCTAAGACGGTCTTCAAATTAATCATCTCATGATGAATTCCAGTGGTATCTTTTTCCCAAATGTCGACAGATATAAACTGCCTCTTTTTCAGACATCTCCATTCTTCATTCAAAGTTCAAACTACTTCTTGAATGGCCTGATATAAAAAATCTCTTGGATATCATCATAATATCTTCCAGTACCCGATATTATTGAAAATAAACTTGGTTACATATTTTTCAGATAATTTTTTGACTGTTTATCGAAATGTCCTCGGTCACTCGTTACCCTCGTTAACTTCAAAGAATTTTCAAATTGAATATACAACGCCACTGGTGAACTGGCCACCATATAAAACCGGCCCCAAGACGATCAAAAGTTTTTAATGGAAAATAAAATGAAAAATCGATTATTGTCGTTGTCATTCTGTCTATTCGATAGGTAGTTATAAACATATCTAATGAATTCGTCCCTCATCGCCATATCTAGAATTTTCATGCTCTGTTGACATTGTATTTTATCTGAATAGGTTCATTTGTCTGTTGAGCATACATTTATATTAACTGTACTCATGTCAAGGTGAAATAAAATTGTTACGTAGCAACTAATGAAGTAATAAAACAAACTGATGAAATATTCATGGGTTACTTTTTGTTATTTGGCATACCGGTTCGAGCTTGAAAAATAGCATAAGAGAGATAACGCGACACAAGGTAACCTATTGAAATTACCAATGATCTCACCGAAATATATAGCGGATCAAGATAAGAATTAGTGAAATACACTGAGTAATAATTCTTCTATTCTGTGAATTATAGTATAAAATTAATGGAAAAGGTAGTGCATTTTACTTAAATCCCAACTAAAATCGAAAATGAAAAATAATTTTTTAACATAATTTTCAATATATATATATTATTATTTTCACTCAATTTCCAAAATGAACAAATCAATCAACATGTACATCGACCTTTTACCAAATATATACGACACCCCTCGTACATTGGCTTGCGCCATAAAGAAATCTACAATTCAGAGCAGATCGGTGAGAGAGGCAGTAGAAAGAAAGCTATTTTCACTTGTTCTGCTATGAATTGAAGAGATGGCGGTAGTAGTATAAAAAGCATCATGGGATGAAGAAGCATATAATGAATCAATGACTTTTCACGCAGAAACAACTACAAGTTACAATATTAGTATAGAAACGAATGTTACATATACATCTACAGCCTAATTTTAACAAAGAGAAAATTCTATAACACAGAATTTACAGCAACGACAACGTTGGACATTACGGAAAGTGAAAAGAAAACTGTGTATTCGTTTCACTTGAAATTTAAAAGATGGCAGCAATTGCACTGAATTTAACATAGAATGAGTATATTGTTCAACGGAAATGGAATGATTGTATTTCATATGAGTTCATACGAGTGATAAATGCACATTTCACGTTCTTTGGGAACTATATTTTTCTCCGACTACCTATTTCTCATTATTTCTCACTTGCTTAGTGAATCACCATAATCCATTAGTTTTTGTTATTTTATGATGCAATTATAAAAATCTGTTTTCATATTTCCCTAAAATTTTTGTTGTTTCAATTATATCTTGAATGGAATAAATCGCAAAGGATTACCGTGCCATCCCTGAAACACCAATACCCATGAAGGTATCTTTTTAATTTGCTTCGTTCATATGTCTTCTGTCATTCTTTCCGGTTCAAAATTTGTATTCCATTTTTGGAGCACTTGCCGACATCCGATTGTGCTGAAATTTGGCAGGTATTCATAATTCCGGTGACAATACCTTATGAGAAAGAAACGAAATGGCGGCTCTAAGATGGCGAACGAGTTTTGTGATAATGTTACGATTCGATTCAAAATTGATATGTGGGGGTTTTCGGAGATGTAGATTGTGAAGTTTTTGTCAAAATTCAAAAATTCAAGATGTCGGAGAAGTTTTTGGGATTATGGTCCGATTCGATTCAAAATTGGTATGTGGGGGTTTTCGGGGTCGGAGATTATGGATTTTAATTTATAAATTAAAGATAGCGGCTCCAAAATTGCGGAGGAGTTTTGTGATTATGATCCAACTCTATTCAAAATTTGTGTGTGGGGGTTTTCGAAGTCGCAGATTATGAATTATTTGTCAAAATTTACTAAATTGAAATGGCGGCTCATGGAATTTTTTCAGAGAAAAAAACAAAATGGCGTTTCAAGATGGCGGATGAGATTTAGATTTATGGCCCGATTCAATTCAAAGTTGGTATGAGGGAGTTTTCAGGTTCGAAGATTGAGAAATTCCCGATGATATATGTGTTTATGGTCCGATTCTATTCAAAATCGGTATGTGGTGGTTTTCGGGGTCGGAGATTATGAATTGTTTATCAAAATTCACGAATTCAAGATGGCGGACGAGTTTTGTTATTATGGCCCTATTCGATTCAAAATTGGTATGTCGGTGTTTTTGGGGTCGGAGATGGTGAATTTAGTAGATAATTATTGATTTTGAGTTAAAATTCATGAATTGAAGATGACAACTCCAAGATGGCGAATGAGTTAATCTTTATAGATGGTCTGCTCATTGCAGGACTAGATAGCTCAGAACTTACAAAATAAAAAGGCCTCATAATAACGATGCTTCAACAAAATGCATAGATTGAGGCGTACTTAAGTACTAAAAAGCACAAAATAAAATAAATAATCAAAAAACTTTTTAAAGACAAGCTTTTATTCAAATGCACTAAAAAGTAACAAATAATTGCTTTGGATGTGTGACGTAGGTTATTCTGTGAGTTATAGATTCAAAAGCTTGTCTCTTTTATATTCGAACTGAAAACTTTGCGCGACAATCTTTTGAATCTTTAACTCACGGAATAATCTACCTCACACATCCAAAACAATAATTTTTTTACTTTTTAGTGCATTTGAATAAACGTTTTATATATATATATATATATATATATATATATATATATATATATGTATATATATATTTATATATATATATATATATATTATGATATGATGATATGAACGTAATATATGTAAAAAAAAGGTAAAAAGAAGGCACAATTATATTTAAAAAATGCATAAATACCTGCTATGATTGTTTTTAGAATTTTTTTCTGAACGGTTTGCATCTTGAAAACCTTTGGCCGTATTCTAGTCGACGCAGATAATCCAAGAGGGTGGCAGGAGAGTTTTTCTATTATCATCATTATGTTTGATTAGTTCATTCAATTGGCACAATCTATAAAAATATACAGATCCAAATTTAGAAATAAATATTAAGAATTCAACTAAACATTATATTCATATGCAAGAAACATCTTGTATACAAAATTAGAACCAAAAGGCAACATGACAGGCAAATTTCAAATTATTTTCTTTTTGAATGATGAAAATCATTAAATTTGAGAACAGAAAAATGGTACAATAGAACTTTGAGTAGAAAGCAAATTTGAAAACAAAATATGTATAATAGGTAGGAAGTAGAATAATGTATTCAAATTGAAAGTGCTAATAGTAAAAATTAAAAAACAAAAAGTGATGGTTACCAGGGTGAAAGAAAAATAAGCGAGGGGAAAAAAGAATGAAAATGAAAAGGGAAGCATATTAGAAAATTGTATGATCGATTTTATGGGAAAAAGTATATGAGAAACATGCAATTAGGTCAGAATCAAATCAGAACCAAGGACTATCAAGAAACTACTTACCAGGAATTGAAGGTTAGATTTCCAATACCTACTTGACTTCACCAGCTGTAGGGAAACTGAGCATTTGCAAGACATCCACATCAACTATTCACAGAACATCCCAGGATTTGTGTGAGGGCAAAGCATAACTTATAACATGTACTTTATCGTCATAAACTTAATAAAGTGATAATCTTCATCGAACAGCCACATTGTTTTTGGGTTTATTTATTACTATAATACGTAATCTGAGTGGCAACTTTCTTTCATCACAAATGATAGAGTATATACCTATCAATGTTACAAGAAATTTCCTGCCATTGAACTCCACTTCACTAGGCTTGAGCTTCACTCCGCAAATTATAATTCACATTATAATTTTTATTTCATACACACACACACATATATATATATATATATATATATATATATATATATATTTATATATATATATATATATTCCAAAAATTATTAATAATATACTGTTACGAAAAATACTTAACTAATTATTGTCCGTTTATTAACCCTTCACAAACAATAATTCACTCCAACAATAAAATAATTCGATCAAAATTCACTGTCCAAAATATGCCGCGTACCGCATTGAACTGAATGAAACTTCGAATGAAATGTGAACCACCAACTATCTTCCCGCGGTACGCCCGGCATTTTATTTAAAATTCCTCAGCATCCAAAAACTTTAGGCACCTGATTCGTGGAAGCATCTCGATGTTTCGGAAATCCCCGACGTTACATCATCATCGTCGGGCGTGCGATATCAACAAGAAAGGAATGCATCAGTTTGGTATACTGATGGATCTAAGATGGTCAGAAGGGCTAGAGCGGGAGTAACGGGTCCTAGTTTTAGTCTCTAAAAACCTCTAGGCACGGTTCCATTAATTTTCCAAGCAGAAATCCATGCCATAGAACTTTGCGCCCGAGAGTACCTCAATCTATATCCTTTCGGACAGCCAAACTGCACTAGAAGCTCAAAAGTCTCACACTTGTGAGGTTAGAGTGACTTGGGCCTGCAAACTTTCCCTGAGACAACTGGCTGTGAATAGTCAGGTCACTCTGTCACAAGGGAATCGAAGGCAATGATGAAGCAGACTGCCTTGCCAAAAAAGGGGGGAAAACACTCAACTTCCTGGAGCAGAACCCTCCTGTGGTCTCTCCAAGCCCATAAGGAAGAATTCCGATGCTGGGAAGCTGATCAAATACAAACCCATTGGAATCAGGTTTAAGGACAAATATGGGCGAAAAGGCTTATTGAGTTATACAAGAAAGTCTTGAAAGTAGTAAGTGACTGCTCACTGGGCATTGTCCTCTGGGGAATCACCTCAAAAAAAAAAGAATACATCAGAAAGTACACTGTGCCGCTACTACGAGAACATCGCTGAAACTGCAGAACACCTGATTTGCCATTGCCAAGCACTGTTTTGCAAAAGGCTCAAGTTCCTTGAAGGTATTTCATTACCGCCTTCAGACAATAGGAACTCAGCTTCCAGGAGAAACTGATACCCTTCGCAAAGTATCTCGGAATCCCGGGTCTTGAATAGATGAAGGGTCAGGTTCAAAAGACCTTATATCGAGGTACGGGAAGGCTGAAGAGCCGTATCGATCCCCTTACAATCTACAATTTACGGGTGTACAATAACCACGCAGCGATAACCAAGTTGCCTATTCTATTCATTTCGTAGCAACACTCTTCATTAGTAGAAATAAATACAAGACTTTCTCAGCAATATTAAGAAATGATATATCAAAACTGAAAATAATACCAAGACTCACACACTGAAAACTTTAAATCATAAATCCAAGCGAAATTCGACAGAACAACTTATTAAACTCACAAAAGTGTTTGATTTGCGACAACACTGTTTTCTCATAGTCTCAATCTATTGCTTCAAGATAGAAAATTATTTCCTCATCACATTTTGTTTCCATTTACGTTTTTATCTAATTGGTTTCCTTATAAAAAACAATTTTCAGTCACCATAAATATCTTTTGTGATATAAAACCTTACTGCAGTTTTGTAGCCGAAGAAGAAATTTGACTGCTCATCAGAGGTTTTTGAAACACTATACCACGATTCATTCTATTCATGCATTTTTTCCGTCTTTTTGATAGTGAGACAAAAAAATGTGTACCTCAGCATTTCATTTTACAGAATTGAGTTTTCTGATATGAACTTCAGGATTGTGTTACAATAAATTTCTCTTTTTACAATATGTGGAAATGAAAGACATCTGAAAATATAAATGTGAATGAAAACAAAGTGCGATGAAAATATTTTCTGTATCTGAAAGCAATTTTCTACATCTGAAAGATATTTTTCCAAAGATAGAGCATCAGTTTAGCAGAAGACATAGAATAATTATCAGGCAAGATATTTTTTTCTCATTCAGGTAAGTCCGTTTACCCAAATTATGTAATTTCCTCCCACAACATCTGAAAGAAATAACTTCATGAAACCCTCCAAGAGAGAATTACAAAATCATTTGAATTATAGAAAACGCTCTGTATATTTTAGATAAAAACTGCCTGCAGTTAGTAAAGTATTCTCTCACGTTGTATGCACATACCTATGAGGTAGCTTACACAATATGATCGGTGTTTAATGAGCCTTATAATATAAACAATATACTACAGTTTTATTTATACGCCACGTCGTGGAACTATTATTTCCTAGAAATTATTACCAGATATTATGACTGATCATATTAGATGTAAGCTATCCATATTCATGTCATACCAACGTACTTGTCTGATTTTCATTATATTTGCCAACAAACACACACACACAATATTCTGGTATGGAGACGTTAATTATGCTACGCGAGAATTTTTCAAAAATTAAATCATTCCATGAACCATTCCACTGCTTGCATTTTGAAGTTGGTTTTCCTATTTCTTCCTCATAAGAGAAAATAATATATTCCAATGTGAAATGTTTGAAATTTGATATTACTTCTCGCACTTTGCCTACTGAACTTCTCTTCTCGCAAAATTACTCTAGTAGGTATGACGCTCCTGAAACTATATTGATTGCATGATATTTGTTTTGGAAAGTGCGCTGGTACTGAACCTTAATGAAAACAGATTCATCTTCCTTCCTGTACAAATAGCTATTACGTGTTCTCATAGTTTTTATAAATTCGCGGATTGCTCAAATGTATTTTGTCTTGAACAATGTTCTCAAACAAAAGAAAATTTGTTGAATATGAATAATATTATAGCAAAAATATGAAATATCGAAACAACATAATATAAACTTCTTTCAGAATGAATTGTTATAATAGATGCTAAAAACGAAATGAAACTACCAAACCAGAAAGACCATATATTCAATCGGTTGGACATATTCTTTAATCGACTGAAATGAAATTTGGCACACAAATACTTTTTGTCTATATCTCAATTGAGTTCGGACCAATATTGGCAAACCCTAAGTCATTTGCCCTATGACAAAGCTCAGTGGGCAATAAGCTCATTCGAACCATTCAAATCAGCGGGACTGGATGGGATTAACCCAGTACTGCTGCAGAAGGGAACGGAACTACTGCACAGAAGGCTCTGTGAAATACTAATACTTGGATACATACCAATGCCATGGAGAGACATCAGGGTAATCTTCATACCAAAACCTGGAAAAACCGGACAGGAAACGGCGAAGTCCCTAAGACCGATAAGTCTCATGTCCTTTGGACTGAAGACCCTGGAGAAGCTGGTGTACAGGCATATAAGGGTAGAAAGGCCACCGGCACCGAGAATAACATGCATACAGGACCGGCTGCTCAACAGAAACAGCACTCCACAAACTGGTAGCGAAAGTGGAAAACACGCTAGAAAATAATGGAGTACTAATAGCGATCTTTCTAGATATACAAGGAGCATTTAATGATACCTCTATAGACTAAATCACCAGGTCTCTCAGTAGGAGAGGAATCGAGGAACCTTGCGTGACCTGGATAGACTGAATGCTAAGAAACAGGATGATACCCTAATGGAAGATACTGTAGTGGCCCGGGCGGCCAGAGGATGTCCACAGGGAACGTTCTTTCCCTAGTGCTGTGGAATCTGGTCATGGACGGTCTACTGGGGTCCCTGAAAGAAAAAGGTCACAAAAATCTTAGATACGCTGATGACATTGTTGTCTTAGAACAGGGGAAATTCACTACCACGGTAAGGGATCGTATGCAAGAGGCCCTAAACTTGGTAATCATTGACCGGCTTCGAGGGATTGAACATCAACCCTCAAAAGGCCACATAGTTACATTTACTCGGAGTTGCAAATTAGAGGGGTTAGGACCTATAAAACTCCGAAGAAGAAGTGAGGGAGGGAGAGGTCAAATATCTCGGGGTGATACTGGACTCGAAATTGACCTGGTACCAACATCTGACAAAAGTGACCAAAAATACGGAGACCACATTAATCGTGGCAAGACGCTCTTTTGGCAAGAAATGGGGGCTGAAACCACACACTGTACAATATGGTGGTATAACCGGTCCTAATGTATGCCTCCCTGGTGTGGTGGACAAAGACACTGCAAAAAAGTGCCAAAGCTAAACTGGCAAGTCTGTATATGCATTACAGGGGCAATGAAATCAACACTCACTGCAGCCATGGATTCACTACTAGGATTGCCTCCCCTTCACCTAGTGATACAAGGAGAGGCAAGGCTAGGTGCCCTCAGACTAAGAAACACACTAAGCAACATAAATGTTGGGACCGGATACATGAGTATTGTCAGCATCGTAAAGAGAGACGTGAGATCAGACCATATTGCGAAACGATTCTCATTTGACAAGTAATACAGGGTATCTATACCAGACAGAACTGTTTGGAACCACACAGAACTCATTACTATTCTACAGGGCAAGATCTGTTATATAGACGGATCGAAGATGGAGAATGCTGCGGGAGCAGGAGTTCACTCCAGAAACCCAAGAACCGAGCTTAGCTACTCCCAGGGTACTCACACCTCTGTATTCCAAGCAGAGATCTACGCAATCCTTCAATGAGTGAGGGAAAACATGAGGAGAGCAATGGTAGAGGATCGGATCCACATTCTCTCAGACAGCCAGGACGCACTGAAGGCCAGGAAGTGACGTCCCAACTGGTATGGAACTGCGAAGAGGAACTGACAATTCTAGCAGAACAAAACGGCGACAAGCTAATTTTCATAATAAAATTGTCAATGGTTATTGTTGCGGTAGATACAAACATGATGACTTTTACACTTTCTTTCTTCGAACCATCGCAAACAAAATGATAGTAAATTCAAACAAGATATGATCCACTTACAAGAATATACGAATAATGGTTCAGTTTGGGTTCAAATCAAGTTTCGATTTTCACACCTAAACCTACATACATTTATTGGATGATAACAATTTATATTCCATTTATTCCAAATGTTACTTACTATTCAGGATTACCACGAAGTGGGCGACATCTAGCATCAACGAATCGAATGTCAAACTAGAAGAAAACAGGATTTTGCTGTATACTGAATACGTTTACAATTTTCTTTCAAATTTGTAGTATCTTTCTGAATGGTTGTCATATTTACTTACAAGTTTATCATATTCAACTATCCCCATTCCGAGAAAGCCTCATTTTTCGTACATTTTACATTAACTACAATTACGAAAGCTTGACAAATTAAAAAAGAGTTTTTTCTTATCTCATCGGCCGTTTTTTTCATGACTACAATCCCAAGGAATATCTTTTTCAAGTGTATTTCCAAATTTGATGTTTTTGTGTTGGTTAAAGGTTTTACTACGTAATCTGCGACCTTAATTAGAGCTTCTGATTTTATGAAATTTAATTGTTGTTATTTCAATGTTGACAATCACTTCTCTAACTCCTACCTGCACTGTTTTAAGTTCAATTATTTGCATATTCTCTCTTTTCGCTTGGTGTTTTGATTTCTGTCTTTGGCGTTTGCAAGATTGTTTTCTATCTCAGTGAAATATTTACTGAACAAATTGTTCAATTATATCTTGATGATTTGAAATTACATTGCCATTATGTTGTTTTCAAATTATTTAATTCACTTATTTTGTTTTGCCTTTATTTTAATTTTGGTGTTTCTGTATTTCATTTCTGTAGAATGCTATTTTTACTTTTCCCCTCATTCTATTGAGTCTATTCCCATATTTTTTTTAACTGAAAGTTCAAATTTTTATTTTCAGGGTCATTTTGGGTTATTTTATGTAGATGATACTTAGTTTCAGTGATTCAGTCTTTCCGTTTAATCAGATTTCTTTTGATTTATATTTTCATTTTTTCTGTAAATGTTTTAGTTATTTCAGAAAATATCTGAATTATTTTTCGGTTTGTCTTTTCGCCACGTATCATTTTGTAGTTCGTGTACCATGTTTACATCAATGATGTATAATTTGAAGTGTTTTTATTTCAGGTTCCGTGGTTCTCATAATTCCTGGCTGAAGTACAATTGAAACCTGGTCCGATATGTATCAATGTATAAATGTATAAATATTGGATGTGTCATTTCATTTTATAATTTGGTTTTCAAAAATAATGTACCTAATAAATATATGTTTTAAAATTATCTACTCATTTATTGCTGACCTAAGAACTTATTCAACTTCCACTTATTATGTTGCCTACAATTATTTCAATATCTAGTAGTCTTTTTTTATTTAGAAATATATTCAGCTATTAGTTGAACTTGTACGGGTTGATGGTGATCGATATAGGGTAATGATCTCTTTCAAGCTTATTGCTTTGGAGATGGCTTTTTTATTTTATTTCGGGAACAAAATTTAATTTTATATCTATATAACACAACCGTCGTTCTCATTGAAATCACCATTATTATAAACTATTACATAATCGGGTAGGTTTAGCTTAATTTGTATGAAACATTTCTTATTTCTAATCCTCTCAATGAGTTCCCCCAGAAATGTATTACAATTTTGTAATTTTGAAATGTTCTAATTAAAATTTTCCAATCTGTAATTTATCAATGGTGAATTGAGTAACACATAAATCAACTTTTTTCGTATTTCACCTAGTATTATAATTACATTTTACTTATCCTACTTCGATTGTAAATTGAATGTTATTAGGTCTTTATATTTCTATATGTTACAAGAACACTTTTCCATAGAAATAATAATAATAAACATAACATATAATCATTACGACGCGACTTTTTCAAAGGTTACTATGCACATTTTCTTCAATCACCCAGTAATCCATATAGTTACTGTACATCATATCAGTCAGTACGCTCCTGCAGTGTCATGTCAAAGGGTATTTATCTGTGTATTGAAAGGTGTGGCCAAACCCAATAAGTTGCAAAATTTCTTACACACTGTTAGACTATATTTTCCATCGCTCGTCACTGAAGTTTCATGGTATTGTATTGCGATGTGGCAATTAGTTCTGGTGATTCGTTACTCCAGGGAAACTCGGCATTGCAGGGACTCACATGTAAATGAAGCTTTGACAATACTATTAAGGATAGGTCAAATACAAATGGAGAGTTACTATTACATCGTCGGTTTATGAACTTCGGTAATATATTACTCCATTTTTGAGAGTTGGTTTGAATTTAACAGTTCGAAATCACCGCGAAATATTTCATGTATTGTAAATATTATAAAAACTTAAAGTACTCTCAGGGGTTATATAATAAGTGGTATGATTATTACCAATAATTTTTTGGAATACAAATGAATTGCAATCCCAAAGCTGAAAATACAATGTACTGCGGTATTCTTAGTCTACTTCGGGACAATTTCTATACCAACCTTTAGAATCGGCTAACTTTCAGTTGGGATTTGCTGTAATGAGCAGTATGTCTGATTCAATAGGCGGCGGACGTTTCTTCATCAGCTTTTTTAACAAACTAACTGGACATATATCTAGGTATCTGAATTGAATTCCTTTCCATAGCTTTTTAACGATTTTCTTGTGGTCCTTTGGAGATAGTATTTCAGTGTGTTTCGATAATAGATTCTATATAGTCTGCACCATCCAATTTCCGCATATCACATGCTTAATCTTTCAAAATATCCGCCAGCTTTGCAATTGTGGTATTTGCATTGCTAAAAAAAACCTTGTTCGGGATATCATTGTTGAATTTCCTGGTAATAGATGTTTTATTTCTTACTGTATTCGACGGAATACTCTTCTCAACTGTTATTAACGGACATTTGTTCCCACCGATCGTTTATGTCGAAAAATAACGAAAACTAATCAAAACAAATAAATTTGACGTTTATAATTTAAATTATCATTTCAACCTGACAGGTAGCGAAATAAAAACTGAGCAGCTTTACCACCTTGAAATACAACGAAAAGTTGTATTTTCGGGGGCAAAATAACAAGTGCAATTATTATGATCGGTAATAGCAGCGAGTTAAAACTGATGAAAATAGAACGACTGCGCAGCAGGAGGTCAGAGTAGTTCAGTAGTTAGAGCGTGTGTTTTGTTACTCCAAGGGCCAGGATTCAATCCTCAGGCGTGTCCACACAAAAACCTTTTTTTATTTTATCTCATCACTCAAATCAAACACAAAACATTTTTTGTTGTGATAGCCCGAATGAGGTCTTTGGGAAAATAAAGGTTTTTAGAAAAATGATTGGATTCGGAAAAAACAGAACGTGCTTTTTTCTGTGGGATTTTTATCGAGCGATGGATATGCGTAATTCTTTGGTCGTGGAAAAGTTTTTAGTAATATAATATATATATATATATAAATATATATATATATATATATATATTCTTTAGTTTCTTAACCACCTATATATTTTCTTCAATTTCTCGGAATAAAGGTCTGATTCTCGATAACTTCGACTTCGAAGTAATACACCTACACAATAATTTTCGTACAATGCGAATGCAGAAATTCAAATAAAATAATTTTGTTTTATAATCTTTAATCTTTATTCACAATCAAAACACAATCGCAGATCATTGGAATCACAAATATTACAATTAGATTGAGATTGATGGTGTGGACAAAGCAGCAAAAGCCGATAAGTGTGAGAACACTTGTTTCAGCATTGACAAAACAAATATTTATAATATAAAAAAACTAATCCACTTAGAATGAAGTGTTTTTATTTCAGGTTCCGTGGTTCTCATAATTCCTGGCTGAAGTACAATTGAAACCTGGTCCGATATGTATCAATGTATAAATGTATAAATATTGGATGTGTCATTTCATTTTATAATTTGGTTTTCAAAAATAATGTACCTAATAAATATATGTTTTAAAATTATCTACTCATTTATTGCTGACCTAAGAACTTATTCAACTTCCACTTATTATGTTGCCTACAATTATTTCAATATCTAGTAGTCTTTTTTTATTTAGAAATATATTCAGCTATTAGTTGAACTTGTACGGGTTGATGGTGATCGATATAGGGTAATGATCTCTTTCAAGCTTATTGCTTTGGAGATGGCTTTTTTATTTTATTTCGGGAACAAAATTTAATTTTATATCTATATAACACAACCGTCGTTCTCATTGAAATCACCATTATTATAAACTATTACATAATCGGGTAGGTTTAGCTTAATTTGTATGAAACATTTCTTATTTCTAATCCTCTCAATGAGTTCCCCCAGAAATGTATTACAATTTTGTAATTTTGAAATGTTCTAATTAAAATTTTCCAATCTGTAATTTATCAATGGTGAATTGAGTAACACATAAATCAACTTTTTTCGTATTTCACCTAGTATTATAATTACATTTTACTTATCCTACTTCGATTGTAAATTGAATGTTATTAGGTCTTTATATTTCTATATGTTACAAGAACACTTTTCCATAGAAATAATAATAATAAACATAACATATAATCATTACGACGCGACTTTTTCAAAGGTTACTATGCACATTTTCTTCAATCACCCAGTAATCCATATAGTTACTGTACATCATATCAGTCAGTACGCTCCTGCAGTGTCATGTCAAAGGGTATTTATCTGTGTATTAAAGGTGGGAGTGGAGCCAAACACCCCAATATTGCAAAATTTTTAACGTTTTTTCCAGGTTGTTGCGAGGCTTATCATGTATTCGTTACTCCAGGGAAACTCGGCATTGCAGGGACTCACATGTAAATGAAGCTTTGACAATACTATTAAGGATAGGTCAAATACAAATGGAGAGTTACTATTACATCGTCGGTTTATGAACTTCGGTAATATATTACTCCATTTTTGAGAGTTGGTTTGAATTTAACAGTTCGAAATCACCGCGAAATATTTCATGTATTGTAAATATTATAAAAACTTAAAGTACTCTCAGGGGTTATATAATAAGTGGTATGATTATTACCAATAATTTTTTGGAATACAAATGAATTGCAATCCCAAAGCTGAAAATACAATGTACTGCGGTATTCTTAGTCTACTTCGGGACAATTTCTATACCAACCTTTAGAATCGGCTAACTTTCAGTTGGGATTTGCTGTAATGAGCAGTATGTCTGATTCAATAGGCGGCGGACGTTTCTTCATCAGCTTTTTTAACAAACTAACTGGACATATATCTAGGTATCTGAATTGAATTCCTTTCCATAGCTTTTTAACGATTTTCTTGTGGTCCTTTGGAGATAGTATTTCAGTGTGTTTCGATAATAGATTCTATATAGTCTGCACCATCCAATTTCCGCATATCACATGCTTAATCTTTCAAAATATCCGCCAGCTTTGCAATTGTGGTATTTGCATTGCTAAAAAAAACCTTGTTCGGGATATCATTGTTGAATTTCCTGGTAATAGATGTTTTATTTCTTACTGTATTCGACGGAATACTCTTCTCAACTGTTATTAACGGACATTTGTTCCCACCGATCGTTTATGTCGAAAAATAACGAAAACTAATCAAAACAAATAAATTTGACGTTTATAATTTAAATTATCATTTCAACCTGACAGGTAGCGAAATAAAAACTGAGCAGCTTTACCACCTTGAAATACAACGAAAAGTTGTATTTTCGGGGGCAAAATAACAAGTGCAATTATTATGATCGGTAATAGCAGCGAGTTAAAACTGATGAAAATAGAACGACTGCGCAGCAGGAGGTCAGAGTAGTTCAGTAGTTAGAGCGTGTGTTTTGTTACTCCAAGGGCCAGGATTCAATCCTCAGGCGTGTCCACACAAAAACCTTTTTTTATTTTATCTCATCACTCAAATCAAACACAAAACATTTTTTGTTGTGATAGCCCGAATGAGGTCTTTGGGAAAATAAAGGTTTTTAGAAAAATGATTGGATTCGGAAAAAACAGAACGTGCTTTTTTCTGTGGGATTTTTATCGAGCGATGGATATGCGTAATTCTTTGGTCGTGGAAAAGTTTTTAGTAATATAATATATATATATATATATAAATATATATATATATATATATATTCTTTAGTTTCTTAACCACCTATATATTTTCTTCAATTTCTCGGAATAAAGGTCTGATTCTCGATAACTTCGACTTCGAAGTAATACACCTACACAATAATTTTCGTACAATGCGAATGCAGAAATTCAAATAAAATAATTTTGTTTTATAATCTTTAATCTTTATTCACAATCAAAACACAATCGCAGATCATTGGAATCACAAATATTACAATTAGATTGAGATTGATGGTGTGGACAAAGCAGCAAAAGCCGATAAGTGTGAGAACACTTGTTTCAGCATTGACAAAACAAATATTTATAATATAAAAAAACTAATCCACTTAGAATACTAATGTATACGTATATATACATACACATATGTACACACATATATACAATAATAAACACATATACATACATAAACAAATAATTAACCTGATGATGACAAATACCATGTCGAAACGTCGTTAAAAGAAATTATATGAATTGACTGAATCAGACCTTCATTTCGAGAAATAATATATATATATATATATATATATATATATATATATATATATATATATATTACGGGAAGATGGGAAAACGGGAAAACAGAAAAACGGCAAAACGGGAAAAAGGGATAACACGAACAAGGGTATGATGGAAATAACGGGAAAACGGGATAACACATAAATGGAATAACGGGAGAACGGGATAACGGGTAAATGGGATAACTGAATATAGGGAATAACGGGATAACGGGAAAATGGGATAACGAGAAAAAGGGATAACGGGATAACGGGATATCGGGATAACGGGATATCGGGATAACGGGATAGGGGGTTAACGGGAAAACGGAATAACGGGAGTCGGGTAGAGTCAGATGGAATTACACAAAGAAAAAAATATAGGAAAAAATCAATTCTACGCGGACGAGTTTTCAGGATTTTTTTAGGGTATATATAAATTTGGACAGAACAACGTCTGTCGGGTCAGCTAGTTAATATATATATATATATATATATATATATATATATATATATATATATATATATATATATATATATATATATATATATATATGAATACGAGAAATATAGTGTCTGTGAATTTATATAAGTAAATGAAAATTGTGGCATTGCAGACAAATTTTTTAATCCTAGAAATAAATCAACTTTGAGCAGGAATCGAACCTATGACCTTTGGATCTCGAGTTCATACTATAACCATCTGAGCTATCGATGGTTCCAATGCATTTCAAAAATACCGCTTTCTTTAGAATTTAATGTTAGTTGTTGTGGGAATGGATTATGAAGGTGATGGATCTCATACTACTAGCCCTGACCTTGACTGAAGCCGTCAATCAACGGCGACGTTAGGAAAAGTTAAAATTGATCGTCATGGCCACTGATAAAAAGCGGTATCTTCGAAATGCAGTGGAACCTGTGTCTTCGATAGCTTTTGCCCACGTCTAGGGCTTCAAAAGACTCAAGACACCAAGCTCCGCCCATAATACACCAATTCGACCGATTTTCGAAGAATTTTCAATGAAGAAATATTCTTTCAAATAAATCTAGAATAACTGCATAAGAAAATCCACTACAAGCTCGACTAACGATGCTAGACCTTCCGTTAGCTCACGAAAAGTTACAGTATCAATATAATCTTTAATATGGTAGAAAATCAATTTGTTTTGACTCGAACGTCAGTGAGCAGTTTTTTTACTCGTACGTATTTGACAAATAGAATATACTGCATAGCTAGAAATAAAAAAAACATTTTGATGAAAGTGAGCCGTTTTTGGGCTTGTACGTATTCGTTAAATGGAATATTCTGCGTAGATAGAAATCAAAAAAATGTTGATGAACATTAATGAAATATGAAAGCGAATAATTCTATTGAAGTATTTTGAAGGGATTATTACGATATGACCATTTGATCAATCGACTCATTGTGTGTACATATTGATTTGTATTGTCGCATTGTGCTTGAACTACATTTTAATTAGTTGACGGGAAATGGCCATAAATTATGATTGAATATTACACACAACTTCCTTTGTTTGAGCAAGATAAGGAGTTGCATATGTTCTACTTACTGTTTTATGTTACTGGGAAAAGCACTTTCCATTATGTTTGACAAAGGATGTGTATCAAATCGATAGCAAATTGGTAGCGGAAAGAGAGAAACTATACAATACTTATATTTTTCTTAAAGTGTCATTTCCAATATGTGTTTTTCTTGATTGACTACAAAATGTTTCAGTGATTCCGTACGAACTAACTTATAGTCCGTAAAATGAAGGCATGGTGTAATAAACCGCTTCTCGAATTAAATCCAGGTAAGTATAAGTACGAACTTCTAAGAAAAACTTGGATTTTGCTTACTAAATGAGGGTTTATTAGTCCACGCCTTTATTTAACGGACTATAGGTCTTTCTCATCTGTGAGAGTTCACTCTTGAATATTAACAAAAAATACTCTCCTGACTCTTTTCACATCTTTCTGTAAGGAATATTAAAACCTGTGTTTTCTACAGGCAATATTCCAAACTCGTTAATTGGCAAAAAAAAGTTTTTTTAGTCACAAAGTTAGTAGCATAATTTTAATTTATTTCACCATTGACAAAACAGTTCCTATGTTCGGATATTATATATAAAAAGAGACAAGTATTGAGATTTAACAAAATAAATACACAGTTAAACCGACTCCTACCGTTTATCTATTTATAAAGATTCACATGTGAATGGCCCTGTATTTGGTAAATTCTATTCATTTTTACCTTTGTATTGAATATTCGAATGCAAAACAAAAGCAATTTATTTAAAAAACTCATCATCAAACATGAATTTGCATGCAAATCGAATAATCAACAGAACAAAGCTTGATTTTCTATACATTCGCTGCCACGATGGGATCGGTTGTGAATTCATGTATTTGAACACGAAATATAAATTAGATTAAAACAAGGGTGAATTTAAAACTAGATGCTGAGTTTATTATAGGTACTACGATTGGAGGTAAATATTGTAGTAGAAAAATTAAATAATTACCAGATAGCTAATAGAATACATTCTTTATTTGGACAATATGTCTGAAAGAATAACTCAGACATTAAGGATTAATAATTAGGTTTACATTGTATATTTCGTTGGAAATTCTTGTTCGTTGAGACACTGAAATCAGAAACTGAATGATTGTCACATCAACATGGTTTTGGAGTCCCACAACATCAACAAAAATAAGCGATCTCCTTCACACCTCCGATGCCTTCCATTCAGCGGAGCCCAGCAGAAATGCAATTCAGTATCCCAAAACTCAGAAAGCCAGAATTATTGTCATCGTAGGCAAATCAAAGCTCACTCACTATTAGAAAGAAATTAAAATATCATTGATATTTAACAGTTCAATAAATACATTTCAAACAGAATTGAACTCCAAATTGGAGAAATCATGAAAGTTCAAAATATGTTTCCAGCAGAATAAAAATCATACTTTGAACAAATAGAAATTTCTGAAAATAGTTTTGAATCAAAAACTATTCAAATGTGAATGAATAAATATATTTCATCTGAATTAACCACAAAATGAAAGTTTTGTGTTCTGAATTAAATCTCATATTTATTTCCAAAATCAATAACGACCAAACCTCCCAAACTGTTTTCAAATTAACCCAGTTTTTCAAATCAACAAAGACCTAACCTGAATTCTCTCAATAACAAATAACTAATGCAACTAAATCCGAATTTTAAGAGACAAAACTCCCAGATAATATACTGTCTGTGATCTGGAAGATTATTATCACGATTTATATGATAATAATGACCCCATACTTCTAGAAGGACACTGAAAATTACTCTAACGATTCATACGCTGATTATCCTGCCCATCAATAAAATTTTCTAGAAAGCGAGTTATTCCAGTTACGATGATGACAAGAATTATTCATATTACATTGTCGGAAATTATTCCAATTTCAATGAAGGAAACTATTTATATGCCAATCAAAATATATTTAATGATCATTGGTTAACTCATACTTAAATCCGGACAGTATGAAACCAATACTGATATGTCGTGTTGGTGATAGATAAACCTAGGATAGGAAATCATTTATCGGTTTCTCTCAAATATTTCCGAAGCATAAATTTTGTTTCTGAATGGTCATTTATTATTATCTCCATCAGACTCTTCGTTAAGCCGTAATATCTATAAAAATCTATTATTTCGTGTCTTGAAAGTGCATTTTTTTTGGCATCAGATAAACTGACGATATTTTGCATGAAAAACATTTAGGTTAGATATAGGTATAAACCCTGAGAAAGACTTTTAGAACTACTGTTCATTTTGCTTCTCTTACCATTAAAAAAATCTTCTTCAATTTAGACGATTGTAATGCAGTGGAATTTGTTAATTGTTTTCTTCTGATAGCAACAATGCTGATTTTGTTATTGAAATTGATAGTCGGGGTGGAAATATAATGAATTTTCGACGGTTTTTTTTATGCAATTTCATGACATAATTTACATTATCAACTGAAATATACCACATAGTTTATATTCAGAATGTATATTTGATTTTCTATTCCTATCTTAATTAAGAAATCATATACACGAATGATATGAGGAAAAATGTTTTAAAAAAAGGAGCACCCACCAGGAATCATTTCTAACATTGATGCAAGATTAATATCGCATTCACTGGGTCTACAATACATTTTTGTCAACGAAAATCCATTTCACACTCCCTCGATCATCAGGAAGACCGGAAGAATTGAGAAATACATTTTCTGGAAGCAATCCCACTTTGCAAAGATGAAATTATGTTAGAAATATTTCTTTCGGAGTGACACTTCGAAGTCAATGTATTTTTGACATTGAAACCTGATATTCAATTGAGACTGTTTCCCTTTTCAACATGTATACCCCTTTATCTTGAACGATGGAAGATATTGACTAAAGTTTATCTTTGAGTCGCAGATGATTCCACATCTGATTTTATGAACACCCTGTTCATATTTCCAAATAAATCAACATTCTTTCATATTTTCAATCGAATTCATTAATATCTGCTGTTGATATGTTGTTAAGACAACACAGTCAGGGGTTACCATTACGAACAGAGACATATTTCAAATATATAATAAATATATATATATATATATATATATATATATATATATATATATATATATATATATATATATATATATATATATATATATATATATATATATATATATATATATATATATATATATATATATATATATATATATATATATATATATCAGGGTGGCCCACAACATTCGCCTCGGTATTTCTACGAGAAATGAAGAGAGTTAGGTAAAAACTTTTAGCACAGTTATATGTGGGTCAATTATTATTTTGAAATAATTATTTTGAAATATATAGGGTGATCCCCAAAAAAATTACATACCGAAGTTATATTTTTTCTTATGGAACACCCAATATTTTTTATATTTTTAGATACAATAAACAAAATAAAGGTGAGTTACTATTATATTTCCCATACTTAAAACTGACCGTTTCTGAGAAATTTTGAGGAATTTAAAAATACAGACCATAATTTGAAAATTGTTTTCACCCTGTAACGTGTAACGAGCTGCTCGTGATTAAATGTACTGCTTAGATCAAAGGTTGAAGTTAACTACTACATGCAATATTATACAGAGTGGCGAAAAAAAATGCCTCAAAATTTGGACACACATTTAATTAAATAACTTCTTAAAGTTGAATGGAACACCCCGTATTTAGTAGCGTAAATTGACGCAGAATTACATTCCCTTCAAAACTATATTAGGGTTCCCTATACCTATCTCTTCTGCTTTTTACACAAAAGGCATTTTTATATTTTACTTATGAGTAATTTTTTTATTTTAAAAATGAAACACACTGTATTGTAATGAAAAGCTTAAAAAGCATTTTTGAAGTCATTTGATCGAAAAATTAAGAATCTTAAATAGCTTATTATCTTAATAAATGCTCAAAATGGTGTCCATTATTCTCGATGCATAGGCGAACTCTTTCTTGAAATGAGTGCTGAACTCTGGATAACATATTTTGCGGTATGGAACGAAACGCATTTCTTATTCGTACTTTCATATCCTGAGGTGTCGTTGGCGGTGTATCGTGAACAATACTTTTGATATATCCCCATAAAAAATAGTCGGGACTTGTAAGGTCCGGAGACCTGGCTATTAATAAAAAAATAGTATAATAGGTTTTATAGGAAATCGTAAATGTATGTTTTTATTGACCCCATATTGTAATTTTGGTATTTATTTCAATATGAAGTCTAATTTGCTAAGAAACAAGCGAATTTAACATATTTTGCCTCAATAATTAAGACACGTGCATCTTCTTATTTTGAAGAATGCTTTAATATTTCAGAAATGGCAATAAATTTGAGTTTTTACATTTGCCTGCATTTTACTTTAGATACACCGTATTTTCAAAAATTTAAACTTCTGCTTCTAGCGAATCTACGTATTCCTTAATAAAAAGGTTTTTAAAACGCTTTTTAAGCTTTTCATTACAATACAGTGTGTTTCATTTTTAAGATAAAAAAATTACTCATAAGTAAAATATAAAAACGCCTTTTGTGTAAAAAGCAGAAGAGATAGGTATAGGGAACCCCAATATAGTTTTGAAGGGAATCTAATTCTGCGTCAAATTACGCCACTAAATACGGGCTGTTCCCTTCATGTTTAAGAAGTTATTTAATCAAATGAGTGTCCAAATTTTGAGGCCATTTTTTTCGCCACTCTGTATGATATTGCATTAAAAATTTCATGTAGTAGTTGACTTTAACCTTTGAGCTACACAGTACATTTAATCACGAGCAGCTCGTTACACGTTACAGGGTGGAAACAATTTTCAAATTATGGTCTGTATTTTTAAATTTCTCAAAATTTCTCAGAAACGGTCAGTTTTAAGTATGGGAAATATAACAGTAACTCACCTTTATTCTGTCTATACTATCTAAAAATATAAAAAATATAGGGTGTTCCATAAGAAAAAACTTTGGTATGTAATTTTTTTGGGGATCACCCAATATATTTCAAAATAATTTTGGAATATGCTCCTCATGGACCCACATATAACTGTGCTAAAAGTTTTTCTCTTACTCTCTTCATTTCTCGTAGAAATACCGAGGCGAATGTGGTGGGCCACCCTGTATATATATATATATATATATATATATATATATATATATATATATATCAATATAAAACTAGGGATATTGGGGTAAGCAGCAATAAAAAAGTAAACTCTTTAAGGTTTATCCAAGCTTTCGGAAATGTTTATTTCCATCATCAGGGACAATACAATAGATGAAAAAACATATTCAAGTGCTTTTCCGAAAGCTTGGATAAACCGTAAAGAGTTCACTGGTTCATTGCTGCTTACCCCAATATCCCTAGTTTTGTACCTAACTAGTTTTTTTTTTCATGTGTTTTTCAAATACTCATCACAACAATAAACTTTGGCTCATGATATTCTTACCCTTTTTCAATATACCATTTACCTTTCCTTCATTACCTTTTCCCAGCTCAGTCGGTACGCCTATGGAGACATGATCATCTCTAACTCAGGAGGATTGCAGTTGCGCCATCTAGTTGTTTTTCTTGAAGTCAATATACTGTCTTATGGAAATATAGCTTGTGATATGATCAAAAGATGAATAATGAGTCCAGAAAATAATCAAATGATTCTTTTATTCAATAGAATCGTTAAATTACCTATGCCTGCGATATCTACTTCATTTGTATATAATATTCAACCAATGAAATTGAGAATGTCAAATAAGTTGCTCATGCGCAATCAATGAACTTGCAAATAAATATTTGTAGGTTATACTAAGATTATGAGAATAAATAAGAAAGAAAGTTCAATACGGCGAATAGGTGTTATTGAATGAACCGTGAAAAGTGTCTGACCCGAATACTCTCACTTTATTTTGTTTTGTTGAAAAAAGTACCTGATGTTCGTTCCGCTGGTACACTCTGGCGAATTCTGGCTGTGTTGTGTGGCAATTGAAACTGGATGTTTCGCTAACGTTGGGTCCCATTGCTGTTGGTTGCGTCATGCATAGGCAAACTCATGTGATTGGGAGGTAAGTGGTTTTCTTGGTCGATTCCAAGCCTGGTGGTTTCTTGAATTGGTTTGACTTGTCTAATAGCAGATATACTTATGTTGTTATTATATTTTCGTTGATTTTTGATGATCAAATTTTCATCACGGCTTCGCCAAGATTTCTTTTTTCAGAGTCCTTTATTTTCCTTTTTCGGTAGCAACCATCACTTTTTGTTTTCAAGCACTAATTTCAAGTTTTTATACTCTTTTTAAACTACCTTCTCTTAAACTATGATACTTATTTTATATACAGCTTATATTTCTGTATATATGATTTATACAGAGTTGTTAAAAATTCTTACCTAACAATTTTCTGTTCTCAAACTTCATATTTTTATGATTTTCCATGGAAAATAGCCCGACATGTCCCTGTCATGTTTCCTTGTTATTCAAGATTAGCATACAGGATGTTCTAGCTTGTAGATTATTTTTGGCTATTTGAATTCTAAGATTTCATTTGTGAGTTTTGATTTCTATACTTTCACATGTTGTGCAAATGAAATAGACTGTTGAAAACATACTGATGATAATAGAAAAGCTCCACTGCCAAACTCTTGGATCATCTGCGTTAACTATAAGATGGCCAAAGGTTTCAGATATTCTGAGAACACAGAAACATTGTAAAAATAATCATAGCAGGTATCCATATGTGATGTATAAATATCATTATTCAAATTCCTTTTATTTTTATCTTCAACAATTTACCTAAAATTTATATTCATGATTTTACTACTTTTTAGTATAATCTGAATATCAATTCTATTATTCTTTAAATTTACTAATATTGTCTGGCACTAATATGTTCACTTTATATAGTTCTGGTCTAAAAATACCTGCTATTCTTCCTCATGAGTGTTTATCTGACTCTTGGAAGTGTTCTTCATATATGGGAAAGTGCAGCTCCACTGTAGAAAACACCCTTTGTTACTGGCAACGTCACGGACAGGATTTTTATTGTATTTATCAGGTGATTAGTTTCTCCTTGATGGTTTGTATTCTCATTTCTCTCTGGGTGCGTTTTACAACATTTAATGATTGATTTGATTGTTTTTTTCTTGTATTTTCTGATTTATTCTTTAAAATTCGTACGTGATTTCGTTTTTTTATATATTTTTCATCTTCTCCAAGCTTGCTATTTCTCCTCTTGGCAACCCACACTTTTTGTTTATTTCCACGAATTTAAAGTTTTTTCCCACTTTCTGTATCACTTTTTCTTGTTTTGAACTATTCTAAGGATTTTAACACTAATTTCAAAGTGTCTGTCCAAAAGAAATGATTCTAACTTTTTCCATCTTTGCAAAGTGAGATTGCTTCTTGAAAATGTGTTTCCCATTTCTTCCGGTCTTCCTGATGATCGTGGAAGTGGAAGCGTGAAATAGATTTTCGTCGACAAAAATGTATTGAAGACCTAGTGAATGCGATGGCTCTCCTGCGTCAATGTTATGAATGATTTCTGGTAAGTACTCTCTTTTGGTAAACATTCTTCTATGCCTCATTCATCTTTATGAGTTCTTAATTAAGACTGGAATAGAAAATCAAATAACTATCTGAATGAAAATGCAAATTTTCAATTTCAGATTTATCTTTTGAGTTAGGGCCTTTTCAGAATATCTATCAGATGTAGTTCAATGTCCAGCGTGGCATTAGCCGGGGAAGTAGTTGTTTTCTGTTGGAAATTCACAAAAAATAACTTCATTTTAATCGTGGATTTTTCAATTCACAGAAAAATCTTTCTATCAATATTCAATTGAGAATGTTTCCCTTTTCAACATTGAAACGTTACTTTGAACGAAAACCCCAAATTGTTGAGAATATCTGATCACATTTTTCACAGAATCAAATCCTAACTAATCAAAAAAATTATTATGATTATGATACAAAATGCCTTGAAGACCAAGGACCTCATGAGCGTTTCATGGAAAAATATGTTATGAAGAAATCTCCCTAGCAAATGAAGATGCCACTGTAACAAAGCACACATCTATAATTGGTAATATAAAGAAGTGAATGACCCAAAAAGAAGAGAATTTAATTTTCCATAAATAGTACTCGATGAGTATGATTCCCAAAATTTGTGGACTTTTGGAAATGTGAAAAAAGCCAAATCCTCCAATACAATCTCAATGATCAAACTGATATATCCTATAAAAACTTTTCATTTAATTCCTCAACAAGCTCAATCCCAATCAGAATATGAACATCATGGAATTTTCGACACAAAAATCTACCAAAAACTAAAATGATGAAGTGGATATTTCTTGTGTACAAGCCCCTAATCATTACCAAATCATTTTGAATAAAATATTTCAAACAGATAAAAAATATTCTTGTGGCATTGAATACCCTGAATATATACCTTTCTGTTGAAAAGAAAAACATTCTTGATTGAATATTGAATAGAAAGATTTTTCTGTGAATTGAAAAATCGACGATAAAAATGAAGTTTTTTTTGTGAATATCTAACAGAAAACAACTACTTCCCCGGATGGAAGATAGTGATAGTGATTCACACAAATCTTATTATCTTTCCTACCTCTATTTTGGATAAGAGAGTAGATACATCAGATTTTACGTATTTCCATAAAAGAGATTCCAAATTGCGAGACACAAATCTTCAGACATTCGTTAGAATCCCCTGCGGAAGAACTCTTCAAAACATGGATTACACCAAAATTCACCTTTATGAAAGTTGAAAAACAAAGAAGGTATAAAACTTATCATTAAAACTGCTCCAAATACGGCCCTGGTATATATCAGTAAAAATATAATATCTGTTCATGAACAATTTCACACGTGTTTTCTTCCACTTTATTGACCTGAAATAAGTTCGTCACACATGTCCAAAAATTATTATGAAAATTCTCCACTTTATTTCGTGAGTTTAATGTGAAATTGTCATTGTTATGATGAAGCCATTGGCAGAAATAAGTACTTGCTGCTTTTTTAAACACCCCGATTCACTAACCATTTGAACATTAACAAACATACATGGTTGGGTTATTTTTCAACGGTAATCGGCGTATAAATGGAGTGCACTTCGTAAATTTTGTATTGTTTCAAAAATATGAATACCATAAATACACTCAACAGCTGACATGGAACTTCTTATTCTGTGTCAGTGATTGATAAATTATCCTTCTGTGTCATTCAGTGGCTATCAGTAGGGTGTAAGTTCAAACGCGAAAAGTTGTCAAATGATCTCGGCATTGTGAATTGACAGGACCGACCGTAATTAATTTCGCAGATATGTTCAATAAATGATATCCCCAATGTTTTGCAGCTTTTATATAAATATGTTTTTGTGAAATCGCATATTTTTACGAGTTTACTTGTGTTCAAATCCAATGTATATTTGAATTGTAATTGTCATACTGAAGTAAACGCTCATTTGAAAATGATATGTTTTTTGGCAAACTTCCTTAAAATGTATCTATTATTTCATTGAAAATGAAAAATGTCTTATTCCTCAAGACTGCTGCCTGAAAATACCTATAAAATAGGTATGTGTTGATCGTATATCCACTAAAAACAACTACTTCCCTGGCTAATGCCTCGACGGACGTTGGATCACATATTAACCACTTCACTCAAGCTGTAGACCGGTTTCGGGGTATTTTTCCCCCCATTAGTACAGGTCTACAGGTGGTCAGCTTGAGTGAAGTGGTTAATATTATTTATCCATTCCGCAACAGACATTCTAGGACTTTGCACGTTTATCCATCGGATGTAATCCAACGTCCGTCGAGGCATTAGTCAGGGGAGTTGATTTTCTTATGGATATACGACCAACCAACACCTATTTTATAGGTATTTGTAGTCAGCAGTCTTGAAGAATAATCTATTTTTCATTGTCAATGAAACTTCCTTAACATAACCTCAATGATACATTTTTAAGGTCTCGACCTTCATATATTATCAGATGTCAACGTGCGTACAGCTACTCTATTTTCCAATACCTCTCTTATACCTGATGTTTCCAAAAATGTTGTTTCCTTTTCCAAAATCTAAACTAATATTAGTTTCCAAGAGTCCTTCTGGAATATTAAAAAATGAATAACGAGATGAATAATTTGTATCAATATTTCTGATCATTCCTTCACGAGAGAATTACGATAGAATTAAGTTGACGAAAAATAGTGGGAAGTACCTTGCGTGGTTCTAAAATAGGTATGGCTATTGAAATTGATGAAATGAGCTTTCGGCTTGATATCATAGCTAGAAATCTGTTGTAATTTCTTATTAGTATTGAGAAAACAATGCGAAGAAGATGTGTCTTTAATAGTGATGATGCAGTGGCGTTACCAATTAATTTATGGAAAGACTCATCAACTGATATATTTAGTAGTTCGATAATCTTGAAAAAAAACTAAAGATCATAATGATTCCGCCCTTGTTGTCAAGTAAGCCAAATTAAATTTTGGCAATGGAAAAGCTCTCACAAATAAACATGTAATATATTGAGATACACGATGAATATATATCTTCTTCTTACATCAATATATATATATATATATATATATATATGATATTTATTCACAAACATAGCAAATAGATATACACACACAGACATATATACACCCACACATATATATGGGCATGCATAAAAACAAAGAGACTTATTGCAAATAAATTAGGATATCCTGTACGTGGATATACATGAAATGATCTACAACAATAATCTGTATGATCTCATATCTGCTAAGTTTTTCTATACAAACTTTATACATATATACATGCACATATACATACATATATATATATATATATATATATATATATATATATATATATATATATATATATATATATATAAAATGGAAAGTATTTAGTGGACATAGCCCTCAGAGGAAAGAGTTAACGTGTTTCGGGCTCTCGGCCCTCATCAGTACGGTGGAGAAGTGCGAGGATGAACAACACTTGGTAGCTATAGCTACCACGGAGGCAGCTATAGCTACCTGCGTGACATCCGAGTCCAGGAATATAAATATGAAAGAGAGTAATATCGAGGGTGACGTTGGTTGTTGCCCTGGAAGTCAGGGTCTGCTGACCGACACCACAAATGAGCGGCTGGCTTCTGTTTGTTGACTCCGTTGATTTGTCGTTTTCTACCAAGTGTTGTTCATCCTCGCACTTCTCCACCGTACTGATGAGGGCCGAGAGCCCGAAACACGTGTCTACGGTTAACTCTTTCCTCTGAGGGCTATGTCCACTAAATACTTTACATTTTGTTTTTAACAGTCCCCTCGATATTACTCCCTTTCATATTTATATTCCTGGACTCGGATGTCACGCAGGTAGCTATAGCTGCCTCCGTGGTGACGTTGGTTGTTGCCCTGGAAGTCAGGGTCTGCTGACCGACACCACAAATGAGCGGCTGGCTTCTGTTTGTTGACTCCGTTGATTTGTCGTTTTCTACCAAGTGTTGTTCATTCTCGCACTTCTCCACCGTACTGATGAGGGCCGAGAGCCCGAAACACGTGTCTACGGTTAACTCTTTCCTCTGAGGGCTATGTCCACTAAATACTTTCCATTTTGTTTTTAACAGTCCCCTCGATATTACTCTCTTTCATATCTATATATATATATATATATATATATATACACATGTATATCTCCTCTATAGTGGCAAAATGTGATTGAATGTTTATTTATACGCATTTTATCTATTAACGAGTTTTGCCTTTTATTTTGACATTTGATGTATTTAGCAAAGTTTTTTTTCAATTTAAGAAAAAATCAATTTGAGTTTGTTTATTTCCGTAAAAAAGTCAAAATCGAAAGACGTCTTCGAATATTTCTTGAAGTTTCTAGGCTTGAATAGTTCACGGGACCTGCCCTAGAATCTCTTGTATTTAACAAATTCTATGAACTTGAACGTTGTTTTTTCTTGGCAGTTTGAAACACTACACAGTCACTCGATTTCAATAACTCGCAAACTATTCTTCATCCCAACTTCTAGAGATTGAACTGTATATATTAAACACTATTCGTACGGTCAATTCATGATGTGAACAGTAAATGCTCAATAACTATCATTCCAAGATATTTCCTCGATTATTTTAACAACCTGATTCGTCCATACCTAATATTACTAATAGAAACAGAAAGTGGTGATGTATAAAGGGTGATGCAGTATCATCCTATCTCTAATTGAATCAGCATAACTGGTTTCATCAAATGACACATCCCGATGACGAAAAAAAAAGTAATGTACTAAACATTGTAGTGTACTGTACTAAACATTTCCCCATTTTTTTTTAATATTGGTAAAAAAAAAATTTTTAATAAAAAAACCTTGTTAAAGACAAGCTTTCATTCAAATGCACTAAAAAGTAGAAAATAAATGCTTTGGATGTGTGACGTTGGTTATTCCGTGAGTTATAGCTTCAAAAGCTTGTCGCGCAAAGTTTTCAGTTCGTATTCGAACTTTTGTATTCAAAAGCGACAAGATTTTGAATCTATAACACTCGGAATAACCTACGTCACACATCCAAAGCAACTATTTTTCACTTTTTAGTGCATTTGAATAAGAGTTTGTCTTTAAAAACGTTTTATATTAATGATGGTTTTTGAGCTTTTCAGTACTTAAGTACGCCTTAATCTATGCATTTTTGTTAAAGCACCGTCATTATGAGGCTTTTTCTATCTAGTCCTTCAATGAGGAGACGACCATCTGAAGATTAACTCATTTGCCATCTTGGAGTTGCTATCTTCAATTTATGAATTTTAACTAAAAATTAATAATCTTCGGCTAAATTCATAATCTCCGACCACAAAAACCCCGACATACCAATTTTGAATCGCATCGGGCCATAATTACAAAACACGTCCGCCATTTCGAATATTGATAAAAAATTCATAATCTCCCAAAACTCCCACAAACCAATTTTGAATAGAATCGGACCATAAACACAGAGATCATCGGCCATCTTGGAGCCGCCGTTTTGATTTTATGAATTTTGAGGAAAAATTCATATGCTTCGACCCTCAAAACCCCCACATACCAATTTTGAATCGAATCGGACCATATACCTAAATCTCGTCCGCCATCTTGGAGCCCTATTTTGTTTTTTTCTACAACAAAAATTCCATGAGCCGCCAATTCAATTTCATAAATTCTGACAAAAAATTCATAATTTCCGACACCGAAACCCCCACATACAAATTTTGAATAGAATCGGACCATAATCACAAAACTCTTCCGCCATTTTGGGGCGACCATCTTGAATTTATAAATTTTGACAAAACATGTTTGATCTCCGACCCCGAAAACCCCCACATACCAATTTTGAATTGAATCGGACCATAATGACAAAACTTGTCCGCCACCTTGAATTTTTGAATTTTGACAAAAAATTCACAATTTTCGTCCCCGAAAACCCCCACATACCAATTTTTTAATCGAATCGTACCATAAAATGTGTCCGCCATTTTGAAGCCGCCATATCATTTTTTCTCTAACAAAAAATTCATAATGCATTGTCACCGGAATTGTTAACCCCTACCAAATTTCCGCTCATTCGGATGTCGTCAAGTGCTCCAAAATTGGATTACAAATTTTGAACAGGAAATAATGACATACGAACGAAGCAAGTTAAATAAAAGCTTGCAATAACATACTGACTATTGGTTCAATATGAGTTGGGTGTATAGTTGAAATATCAGAAGTCAGTGCAATGTCATCAATAGATTATTAGTAAATATTTTCAATACAATATTGGTTGGAAAAAAGAAATGTGATGGATCACTTTCTTATATTAACGGAATATTGGGAGTCAGAATATTGCAAAGTCTCCAAGGGAGTACTGTCAAATTATTTTCAATATAATATTCAATCAAAAAAGACAATAGCAATCATTGAAATTAATTTTACAGATCAATAGTTCACGGTACGTCAATTCTAGTTCTAGCACAACACGTATTCTATTAAAAAAATCGTTCTTAGCACGTTTTTTTCCATTTACATCTTGGTGAATTGTAATAATCAAATAATTGAAATAAGTAAACTCCTTATTCTTTTCAACCTTCACGTCCACATACCCGCCACTGATGAAAATCTTGTTAGAATATATGCTAAATTACAAATTTTTACTAAGGAGCCGCCACTAATAAATATTTCATTAGTAGGTAGTTCATCGATAGATGAAATGTATTCTTTCATTATTTATTTGAGTATAGGTACGCCTCTAATAGATATCAGCTTTACGTTGAGGATGTTATCTATAACAAAAATGTAGGTACATCTTGTACCTTGTTGATAACTAGGAGTATTCCTCTTAACTATAAATTTAAGAAGAATAGAAACTGTTGATATGGTTATCAATCTTCACTTTTCATCATTATGTTTATATATATATATATATATATATATATATATATATATATATATATATATATATATATATATATATATATATATATATATATATATATATATATATATATATACGCTCAAATCCAACGATATTAGTTTCTCAATAAAATCGGTGTCACAAAAAAAAATGTTTAATAAAAAATATTTCTTCGTTATTACTATAAAGTGTTCAGTGGGTTATCAATAAAAAGATAATTAATTTTTGTAATACGATAGAAATTTCATCCTAGAAGAAAGCCTTACCCACATATGATATCGTGAGTACCTCTCACTTGGAAATATTTCTTTTTAATATAAAAAAGCTATAGACATTCTCGAGAATATTTCTATAAAATAAATTATTTCACCACAAAAACTATAGAGATATAAATAGGATGCCGTCGGATATAATCTGGGAAAACTGTTGTGAATTTGTAGAGCAAAACATTTGCAAATTCATCGAACTCTTGCATCAAGTACCAGCGGACATTTTATACCAGTGCATATCTATCTGTATTACCAATGGCACAATATTTTACTAATGATCGGTTGAATGTTTTTTTAAGTTTCAGCTTCAGAAAAAGTTGCCCTGTAATGTTCGTGAGAACACCGTGGTAGCCAAGCATGTTTGCGAAAAGTTGAGCGCTATGAGATTCTTGAAAGTACATCATGTAGGTGAGATAAGGAAGAAGATGAATACACGATACTTATGTTCATGGATTGGCTAAATAGGGATAATGTGGATTGAGAAGTGGGTAGGAAAAGGTCATTTATTATAGCATGCTTCTTGAATTATTGGAGGACCTAGTTGTTGGAGAAAACTTTCTCAGGCACATAAATCTGATAAAGCGGTGTTCGGAAATTTTCGAGTCTAATAAAGGGCTGACTGAGTCTCTCAAGTTTGTCTGGCAGAAACGAGGTGAGGTTGGACTTCGAGGGGCCGTAACTAGGAGGTACTATAGACTGCACCTGCGAATGATGTGGTGTTCAAGCAATTCTTAGTAGAAAATCTCTCTGAGAATTTCTTATATCATTCTTGGTCTGTAACTATTTAGACATATAAATCATACAATATGAATCCGGAAAAATTATTCTTGATATAAAAGAAAAACATGTTTGTGCTTCCTCTTTTCGATCTAAGCCATTATTAGTTCTTAGTTAAAAGTGGCACAATTCTTTGTTTGATGAACTCTGATAATGTGATAAGCTACGTGTTTTATTTTTTGGTAAAAAAGTAAGGGTGATTGTGGTACTTCCACTTTCGAGAAAGTTGTCAACTTTAATAAAATAATTATTTTTCAACCAACGAAAAAAAAGGAGGAGGTATATCGACGCATTTATTTTTTTTATGTATGATCACCCATAACTTTTCACAGAGCAATTCGATTTCAATTATTCTCTTTTTATTGGATAGAGTATATTTTGAAGTTGTTCCCATTTGAATTTAAAAAAAAATGTCACCCTTAAGGGTAGAAAATAGGGGATATTTATCGTTCATCCACTGAATTTTTACCAGTTAACCGATTCTACCACTCAAGCCTTTGTTCTGATGACAATATAACATAATGGATACCTGAACTAAATTGAGTAGATAGTTATTAGTTGATTTTAGCCACAAAAAAGTGAAGAATAAAAACTTTTTAACAAAAAATTAAACCGACGAAAAAATCAACAGAAAAGCAAAAAATAAAATAAATCTTCTTAGTCTCAATGATAATTGAGCTCCTAAACTGATATGAGTAACTCATTTTGAGTCGGCATCAAACAAACAATCAAAGAAGATCATTATATTACTTTGAAGAAGTAATCAAAACGCCGCCGTGCATCATTTTACGCTTTTCCTAATTCAATTGCTAGTTTGTTTGGCGCCGACTAAAAATTAGTTACATTAGTTTAGGAGCTCAATTATCATTGAGATTAATTTTTTTATTTTTTGCTTTTCAGTTGATTTTTTCGTCGGTTTAATTTTTTGTTAGAAAGTTTTTATTACACTTTTCAGCTCACTGATTGGGGGATGATGATATTATTGTGTTTGAATCATATACTGTAGTTTGATTCGAATGAATTATTTTCTATGACTCCTTTCTTCAAATCTTCAAAACAGAGAATCAGCTATCGAAGCTCGTCAATAAATATTGGTTGTGTAATTTCGGAAACTATTATCCAGTTGTTACATTATAGCCAACACGTTTTTGAAAAGCTTCATGTCAAAGTAGTGGGGAAAACTGTTCCAGTCTATTATATCATACTGAAACATTCATGTAGTTAAATATTATCAGTAAACCTCTATTGTTCGAGTTTTGATAGAAGCATTTTTGTCATACTGAGCGAGTACGGTCAAACGACATCTGAATTGTCGCAAAAAAATATTCACTCATGCTAGTTGCACAAAAAATAAATAATTCCAGGCGACGACCAACGTTTGCAATTATTCTCAGAGGTATGCCGGTGAGTTTTATATTTAAGATATACTTATTTGAGAACCTGCTAACACTCTCGTTATCACCATTCGAATTTTCGGCACAATATTCAATATCAAATATTTGCGTTCATTTTATATTTAAAGGTTGGAACTCTGGAGCCCGATTTGTTAGGTTAACCAAGTCTATCGATATCTGAAGCACTCCTCAAATATATAAAACTCAAACCATCCCCACAACGAGCACAATCGAACATACAATTATCTAAACCAGGTTTTTGTCTTTTTTTTCCTGGAAATGTTTTCATATTTTTCAAAAACCATAGCCTTAAATATTCTCAACTATTGTAAATACAGACTCGAAATGCTCCCATAAGTTCGCGCAGGAGGGGAGCGAATCCTGACGAGTCCCATAAAACCTATTTCCGGCATATACCAGACGAGCTGCCACCACCAGCGACGGCATCCCCTACGCCCCCGAACCTGGACGGCAAGCTAGATGCTTATTTCAGCAATATCTTTGTACAAATTGGTCATTTAGTTGTATATTTTTTTTACTTCCTCGGATGCTGGTCTCGTCGCCACCTGCACCTCAGCCTCTTGGGCTTTTTGTGCCTTCCAGTTTTGTTTTACAGCACCCACTCCGTAACCCTAGTCCCCTGTACCAGTCTGTACAGGTTCTTCACCGGTTTGCTGCTGTATTGTTCGGGGGTTAGCATTGGCTGTCACAATATTGCTTGTCTTTTGCGGTGTAGTGCCTCGCATTCTGTCCCTTTGCCACATTGTCTGCAGGAAAGTTCTCCGTTGTACAGCCCCATTTTGTGCAGGTGTCCTCTCATTGGGCTGTGACAAGTGAGAAGGCCGGTGTATATATTAGGATGAGTTAATTTTATACCAGAATAGAAAAAAATTATTTGTTAATTGAATTGATATCTGAAGTAAGGCAACGCCAATCCTGATTAGTACTTGGATGGGTAACCAACCCCCTGCCATGGAACACTCGCGTTCAAAAGACCGTACAACTGTAGCGTAGTAGCATATCTACAGCTGGCAGACGTTATATCAATGAGCCCGAGATATAGCGAGAAGTATGCCGAGTGTACGTTGAGATGGCGGCCCCAAGTTCATGGATGTTGAGCTCCAAAGGATTCAGCAAAATTTCCGGTTGGAGGAAGTGTGCGACGGTGTTTATCCCTGGTAGCAGAAATAGGCCGATCTTAAATGAAAAAGTAACAACAACAAGGTTGAAACTCAATTCAGCAGGTTGTCAGGCCGAAGTACATATGTCATACGGTCGATCATTTTCTTTTTAAAATAAAATATAGTTTGAAAACAAAACGCAAAAGAATCTTTATTATCTTCATTCACTTTCTGTTAGAATTCAAAGTCAGATTACTACTCTCTGTCTCCTTACTACTATCGACTGGAAAACCTGAATAAATGTAAATTTTTGAAACTTCGGACTTTTGAAGGTCATCATTGCCTTTTGTAGTATTCTATTCGTCAAATTTCGCTTACACCCCGAAAAACCCACTTGGCAAACCTCCTTCGTTCTTGATGACCCAAAAGAATGACTAGTTGCACTTTCCATTCATTCCCGTTCCAGCGCGGGCGCATTCTGCCCGTCAATCGTCCAGGCGACGCGACGCTTGCCCAAACGAGCGTAACGGTGCTCGCCGACGTCTTAAAGTCTACGCAGTGCGTGCAATGATAACGTGTGTGTATGCCGAATACACATAACGGTGATTATTCGTATGCCGAGGGTCGCGAACTCTTCTTCCGAAAACTACCCTCTTCAGCCGAGTTTTATCCCTTCGCGTGTGAAAATGGGCGTGTGTCATTCAGTTATCTGTGGACGATAAACGACGCTTGGATGAATGTGGGCTAATTAAGTTTGAGTGGTGGGTTTGGTTGGGTTCTGTGATCGAGTTTATCTGTTTGGGATATGGGTAATTGTATCACGCAAATGAGTCGGCGAAAGAAATTGAAATAGTCATTGCTTCTTTGTCTACGAAAATTATTTATTATGAGTTCATTCGAACTTATTATAATAAAAATTGGATATTTCCATAGGGAATAGCACATTTTCGAATCGAAATATCTGAGAAACAACATATTTCATGAAAATTACTGTAATGACCCTTACATTTTTTATTTAAATATTTATACGTTCTCAATTTTTGTTGAAAAACCATCTCACATTTGAAATATATTTTTTGAATAATAGCCAGTTTCTACCGACACCATGTGATTTTATTGAGATGACAATAACCTTCCGATTTAACTGAATCATTGGATATACATATTTCCAGGCCATTTAGATCTATATCCTTTTTATCTTACTGGATGAGCTTGTAAATCTCATTGGAAACACCGTACTACTAACTCAAACGAGCAGATTTTTGTTTTTTGTTGACAATTATATCAATTTCAATTCATCATCGCCACCCCAATTATATGATTGTTTCCTCAATTCTCAAATAACATCATTATATATGAGTACTTTCAACAATTTATTAAAAAAAAATCGATTGATCCTTACGACGTAATTTTCGAAAGCTTATTCATCGTGACTTCTGGAGTTTTCTGTAGTAATGGGATTAGAAACTGTCGAATAAATAAAAAATACTTTCATTTGTACTAGGGAAGTAAGCGACTCTCAGTCTCAGAAGACTCCATATCTGATTCTGTGAATGTCTCATTGATCTCTATATCACATCAGGTTTCATTCGATACCCCTCTTGTCAAGATAAACATATCTTTGTGGCTCAAATTCCTCTCATGATCTATTAATTAAATTATATTTCAAATTACTTGCTTGTAGTTCGAACGGTTTATGTTCATCAAGGCTTTGACAAACAATCGTAAAGACATACAGCTGTCCTGATTTGTTTTTTAGTGGGAAACATTTATTAGAAAAAATGCACTCGGAACTTTTAAATTTATTACAATAAGGAACCGAGAATATAACGTGATTATCCAAGTAAAAACCCATTAACAATTGAGACTTGTAGACCAGTAACCGTTATCAATGTTTTCCAAAACAATCCGATTTTCGGTCTAATTCATTTCCCGAATTTATAATTACCAGTTCTCAGAGTTGAAGCGTGTACTCATCAAGAAAGTGTGAAAATTGAGAATTCGCCTGTAAATCCATATCAACAATGGCGCAGCATTCAAGATAATTGAAGAGATTTAAGGTGACGAAATGCACATTTTCAATCATCACCACATCACTGAAATTTATTTTGCAGATGCAACTCAATTTATTTTCGACCAAACATGGCAATAATTTGATATAAAAGACATCGGATGTCACTACATTGCAAGGTTTATCCTGATGTTCAGCTATCAGTCCAAACTTGTTCAGCTTGTTATAAAAAACACAATATCCGGTTTGTATTTCTAGCATTCTAATGGATCTAATATTAGACCGACCTTCCTCCTCCCCTATAACCATTTGTCTCATTGATCAGCCCTAAGCGAGACTAAAAATAATTCTGAATATTTCATAAACAATTTGTTTAATGCTGAAATGACAGAAAATTATTTGTACAATTATTCAGGTACCGGGTCTGGGGAATTTCATAGCGTTTATACTACACAAGCTAGCAATTTGGTTAGGTGTATTATTAAACTTTTTCGAATGGCGCACTACGGTAAAATATTTTCAGATATTAAAGGTGTTTCAAAAAAATTCAGCAAAGTAAACCTCTTTTCTAAATGAATACGCTCTATATTTCTGCATATTAAAAACCACTCTCGGATATTTATTAATGCATAAAATACTCTGCTATGGATGATTTGGACTTGAGAAAATTCATCATATCAGGTAAAAATGGGATGATCTGCTGTTCAGAATGTTGTAGATTCGCCAAGAAGAGGCACTTCCATTTTTTTTTAAATGTGATAAATAATTACAGACTGTTACAAAATAATTCTTCAAACACATTTTTTCTGTTATGGAAATTTTAAAGACAATCAGATATCTTTCATTGGGAACTTCCCACAGTTCAAACTTTTTTATCACTACTTTCATAAATTATCATTATTCACATAATTTTGACGCGAAAAATTGTTTTTCCGAAGTTAGTAGTCAATAATGATTTCATTATTGACAAATATTAATAATGATGAACAAAAGCTGTACATTTGAAAATTGTTAGTCGCACCAAATCACTAGGAAGAAAATCTTTGTAACAAGAATGCGATTTTCATTGTATGAAATATAAACCCCAATAATGTAAATGATCAGATAGTCCTAAAATCACTTGATTGTATATATTCGTTTGCCATATTTTTATTCAACAATATCCTCTGATGATCCAGTCGAATGTTGCCGTGGGACCAGACGAGTACGGTTATGCTTAGTTCATCATAGTTTGTTGTTTCTTCCACCTTAAACATCTATTTTCGCCCAATTTTACTGAATATTTGAGGAAATATAACAAATTGAAATGACAGTTCAAATCATGCATTTGTTTCTGAACATGGCATTGTGATTTTAGGAACGAGCAGAATAAACAATCATCATATATTCGTTACCATAATATATGGTAATTTCTGTGACATTAAATATATATATATATATATATATATATATTCCTTCTGGAGCGAAACGTTATAATCTCTATATACAAAAATAAATTGCAATATGAAATAATACCATATTTGCCTCCACGTTTTATTCCCACAATTGAACCAAAACCCAAGAAAATTTCAGGATATATATATATATATATATATATATATATATATATATACCATTGTGGATAACACTCTTTTAGCCCACGCGCCCAAATCCTTCGTTGCTTCGCTCCTCAGGATTCAAACTTATCATTCTCAACCTAGGTGTATTCTCATTTCCAGGGACTTTCTTCCAAATTCAAAGCCATACCGCGGTTTTACAGCTGAAATAACAATAGAGCTTTCAGTTTCATATTATATTTCATTCACAAAATGAAGGTTAAAAGTTTTCCAATATTACAACGTACCTACCATAAAAAGCCGATTTTACCAAAATAATATTTTTTATCTGCTTAGAATTTAACATTCTCTATATTCTATATTAATGTTAATGAGTATTTAAATACATGAGCACTAGACTAATTGTACACTAAAATTGAAGTTTAAGTAGGGGAATTATTGGCAATACTCTGATACATAATCATGATTTTCCAGTTCGTTTAGATTTTCTACAAGACTCATTGTTTAGGTATTAACTTTATACAGAATGTGATTCCAACCAGATTGTCCACCAGCATATTCTTGGAATCATACTTATAATTTGTTAACCTGCTAGATCATCTGATCCAACCAAAATTCACATGTTATGTTGGGATATCTAAAGAAAATTGTCTGCAAAGATCTATCAATTGTCTGTAGTAATATGTTGAGTGCATGCAAAATTTTCTGAAAATCGTTTGTTGCCTAGAAACAGTTCGAATGTGTTTTTATAGTTATTTGACAAAAATATCATGTAAGTTGTATCTTTTGTTTCTTTAGTTTCTTTAAGGGAATTAACATACATGAAAGATTTTCAAGCCATTTTGTATGCACGAAATATATATTTCCTGAAGAGAATATTACAAAAATATCAGGAACAAACTCTATTTAAAACAATACAAGGTATTACAATTGAATACATAATTATTAAAAATCGTATTTGAGGTTGTAGGATGCACTTTTTTGTTATCGAAGTGGCCTCGAGGAAATTCTTGAATTTCTTCTCCTCTGATCTTTTTGAGATTTTTGGGTGATGTTCGTCATCAAGTTCTAAGTGAGGCCTAACTGAGCTGGTAGATGCATGGCCGGTTATTTTGATTAACTTCTCTTCTCCTACTCCACTTTTGGCCAAAGTTGTCACAGTAGAAGCTCGCAAAGTATTATTTTTTGTTCTTTTTGTCATCCTACCTTTTTGACTGCTTTTTGGGTCCACGTGGACATCGTATTGTAACGAACCTAGGCCGGACCTGTCGCCTCACGCGTTGCCATCGACAACGATGAGGTCATCCCCGGAGATATTGGAAATAACTGGAACATGCTGGGCACCAACCGCCAGAATTGGAAACACCGAGAATGCTGTATCGGAGATAAATAGACAGCCCTCAAGAGGGAGTGGACAGTCTGAACGAGCCCATACGATCGAGCTATACAGTGGCGTAATATAAATTAAGTTGTAGATTTAAGTGTGAAATAAATTATTAAAACCAAGTTAAGTTTATTTACGTTACAATTGGTGTCGGAAGTGAGATTTTGAAAATAAACAAGTGATCGTGGAGTGGATAGTCAGAAAAATAAATTGATAGACCTTTTTGTACGCCCAAAATAGACAGTGGCCCGGTTTTCGCGAAGTGGACAATTGTGCGTGGGAATATAAACTGATACACTGTTCGCGTTAAACAGAAAATAGACAGTGGCCCGGTTTTCGCGAAGTGGACAATTGTGCGTGGGAATATAAACTGATACACTCTTCGCGTGAAACAGACAATAGACTGGTGGCCCGTGGAAAAGAATTCGCGAAGTGAATTTTTAACAAACTGATAAACTTTTTCGTGTGAAACAGACTGATACCTCGTCAAAGACAAAATGTGTTCAAGAAAAGTGCGCCTTGCGGACTTGAAGGTAGCGGAATTGAAACAGGAATTGGAGGAAAGGGAACTGGAAACAACGGGTAAAAAGCAAGTACTCCAGGAAAGACTTGCAGAAGGACTTATACAAGAAGGTGAGGACCCCGAAACATTTTTATTCGAAGTTCCCGGAGGTGATTTGAGTCCGATAATAGAAAAACTTGAAGAAAATTCTAGAAATCTGGAAGAGAAGCTTCTAGAAAATTCAAGAAGTCTGGAAGAAAATGCTAGAAATCTGGAAGAGAAGCTTCTAGAAAATTCAAGAAGCCTGGAAGAGAAGCTTCTAGAATATTCAAGAAGCCTGGAAGAGAAGTTCCTGGAAAACACAGAAGGCCTAAAAAAAGAATTGTGTGGTGTGGCTAATTTTCTAGAAGAAAGAATGGGAACCGTTGAGACAGAGATAGATAAAATTAGGGAGCAAATGAACACGGAGGTAGATAAAATAAAGGAAACGATCAGTAAGCTGGAAAAACGAATTAATAGTGCGCCCTCCACAGAGATGGTTAACGAAAATGCAATGTTGGACTTGAGTTTGAACTTGATAAAGTTCAAGAGGGTATAAAAAATGTCAAGGTCATTTCAGAAATAGGGAAGCTTTCCATAAAGCCGCCTCAGTTCGACGGAAAAACTCCATGGGCAAATTACCGCCGGCAGTTTGAAGCAGCAGCCAAAGCAAACGGATGGAATGCAGGGGAAAGAGCTGTAGTACTGACACTTGCATTACGTGGAGAAGCGACAAATATTCTACAAACTCTCACCGCCCAAGAACAGGAGGACTATGATCAGCTGATTAAACATCTAGAATTACGATATGGCCACGCCCATTTGGAACACGTATACCACTCCCAGCTGAAAAATCGCTGCCAAAAATCGGGTGAATCCTTACAAGAATTCGAAACTGACATTGCACGCTTGGTTCGTCTCGCATATCCAGCCACACCAGAAAATGTAATGGAGCGACTAGCGGTTCAAGCATTCCTGGATGGACTCCGTGACCAAGAAACCAGACAAGCGTTGACACTAGCCCGTCCAACACATCTCGTAGACGCACTGGCACGCGCTTTGGAATTCGAGGCAGCGAAACAATCTTGCAAAAGCCAGAGTAAAGTCCGAATGATTGAGGAAGACTCACAGGAGCCTGCTAATTTGGAAGCTGCCATAAGGAAAGTGATTAAGGAAGTTTTGCCTGAGAAAAGACAGATAAGATGCTGAATTGGCAAAATTGACATGTGCGTGCAAATGTCCAACATTCGAAAACACGACTCCGATGCAGGAAAACTAAAGAAGGTCGACGAGAAGGGGCAATCGTCGGCCTGTGTCCAGCAAGCCCCGGTTAACAACGCATATGTCGCTATCCTGCAACGACAGAACAGAGGTGTTTTCGTAGACGGTCTCATCAATAACGAGCCTTGCACCATGCTGCTAGATACAGGTGCGACTAGGACAATTCTCGGGCCTTCCTTTGCCAGAACACCGGAACGAATTGAACCGACAACTTGGAAGCTACGCACAGCAACAGGGAGCCAGCTACGTATATGGCGAGCTACCGATTGAAATAATTTTGGGCAGCACTAAAGTGAAACATCAGGCACTTGTAGCGGACATCGAAGACGATGCAATCATCGGAATGGACATCATGAATTCCAGAGGGTTTGAATTGGATTTCAAAGACGGCGTCCTACGTGTCAACGGAGAAGAGCTGGTACTTCATGGGAGAAGTGAAGAGTTGATCCGTGTGCTGTTGGCTGAGGATGTAAGCGTACCTGAGAGGGCTGAAACCATCCTGGAGGCTCGCCTGGACGGGAGTGCGAGCAGTGGAGACGTGGTGATGTTCGAGCCCAAACTTCATGATGAGAAAATTGGACGAGGGATTGCCCTAGGGGAAACCCTGTTACGTGCTGAAAAATTTGTACCGGTAAGGGTCATGAATGTCAATTACTTTCCAGTGACCTTAAAGAAAGGAACAATTTTAGGGCACTGCTCGTCAGTTTCATCTGTGATCCGGGGCGTACGAGGTACGATTAGCCAACCCAACAACTTGCCCACAGAACTAGAAAAATTAGTTGCCATCTCTTCCAAAGATATAAAACCAGCTCAACAGCCCAAACTAAGAGATTTAGTCAAAAGGTACCAAGACATCTTCGATACCGGACAAGGAAAAGGAGGTCGAACCAATGTGGTCCAGCACAAGATTGATACTGGGGGTGCTCGACCGATCCGGCAATCAGCATGAAGACTTCCTCTTGCCAAGAAGGAAGAGGCTGACAAAATAGTCAGCGATATGGGAAAAGAAGGAGTTATCGAACCATCTGACAGTCCCTGGTCCTCCCCAGTCGTACTGGTGAAGAAAAAGGATGGATCGACACGCTTTGTGTAGACTATCGCCAACTTAATAATGTCACGAAGAAGGACAGTTACCCTCTCCAAGAATAGATGACACCCTGGACGCGTTGGTTGGTTCCACGATTTTCTCGACCCTTGATCTGAAGAGTGGATATTGGCAAGTAGAACTGGCTCAGGAAGATCGAGAAAAGACTGCTTTTACCATCGGCTCAGGATTGTGGCAGTTCACCGTTATGCCATTCGGGCTCTGTAATGCTCCCGCCACATTCGAAAGATTGATGGAGACCGTGCTGAAGGGACTCTCATGGAACACGTGTCTAGTGTATCTCGACGACATAATTGTGGTCGGCAGATCGTTCGAGGACCACGTGAAAAACTTGGAGGAGGTATTCCTGCGACTGAGGAACTCCGGATTGAAGCTGAGCCCTAAGAAATGCCATCTGTTCCAAAAGAAGTACGATACCTCGGCCACGTTGTCTCTGGGGAAGGAGTAGCAGTGGATGACCAGAAGATCAAAGCTGTTAAGGATTGGCCCATCCCAAAAGACATTCACCAGCTTCGAAGTTTCCTTGGTTTATGCACATACTATCGCCGATATGTGCTGGATTCGCCAACATCGCTAAACCACTGACCAGGCTCACGGAGGGCCAAACAAAGTTCCAGTGGTCCGAAGAATGTCAAGACTCATTCAGGAAGCTGAAAGGAGCTTTGATCAACGCACCTGTACTGAGCTATCCCCTACCCAAAGGGAAATTCATTTTGGATACGGACGCCAGCAACGTGGGACTTGGAGCTGTCCTATCTCAGATCCAGGAGGGACAGGAGAAGGTCATTGGTTATTTCAGCAAGACGCTCAGCAAACCAGAGCGCAATTACTGTGTCACCAGGCGAAAGCTGTTAGCTGTTGTAAAGGGAGTGGAGCACTCCTACAAGTACGTGTATGGAAGAAGATTCCTGTTGAGAACTGACCATGCAGCTCTCAAATGGCTCTTACAGTTCAAAAATCCTGAGGGTCAAGTAGCACGTTGGATCGAGAGACTCCAAGAATTCGATTTCGAGATCGAACATCGAGCCGGAACCAGCCATAAGAATGCAGATGCCTTGTCGCGAAGACCATGTCCAGATGATTGTCCATTGAACCAGCCATAAGAATGCAGAGCGCAACACTTTGTAGAACCGCGGCAATGGATGACAACTGGAATGACAGCAAGATCCAGAAAGACCAAGAGAAAGACCCCGACCTTGGCTTAGTTGTCAGCTGGAAGAAGGGCAATCGAAGACCATCATGGCAGGAAGTCGCAGGTTACTCGCCGGCTGTTAAGTCCTATTGGGCACAATGGAACTCTCTTATTCTGGACAATGGGATCCTGAAACGTGTGCTGGAGGCCGATATTGGTGGGGAAGACAGACGCCAAATAATTGTTCCCAGGAACAGAAGAGAGGAAGTGCTGCGGGAAATCCATGATGGAGTCGCTGGAGGACATCTGGGAGTGACGAAGACCCTGCAGAAAGTGAGGCAACGGTTTTACTGGACCAATTGTCAAGCTGACGTCCAGGACTGGTGCAGAAAGTGCGCTGATGCGCTGCTAGCAATGGACCTCGAATACGACCCAAGGCCCCGATGCGTCAGTACAACGTAGGCAGCCCGTTCGAGAGAATCGCCATTGACATCGCCGGCCCGTTTCCCGTATCCGACCACGGGAATAAATACATCCTTGTGGCAATGGACTACTTCAGTAAGTGGGCGGAAGCCTATGCCCTGCCCAACCAGGAAGCCATCACCGTCGCCGACGTCTTGGTGAAAGAGTGGATATGTCGATTCGGTATTCCAATGGAGCTGCACTCGGATCAAGGCAGAAATTTCTGAATCCAACCTTTTCCAAGAAATATGTCTACTGCTGAACATCCGCAAGACAAGAACCATCGCCCTACATCCGCACTCCGATGGAATGGTGGAACGGATGAACAGGACGATCAACCGCCACTTGTCCAAGGTTGTCTCTGACCATCAAAGAGACTGGGACCAGTATCTTCATTTGTTCCTGATGGCCTATCGATCCGCAGTACACGAGTCAACCGGTCAAACTCCTGCTAGTATTATAATGGGCCGAGAACTGCGACTGCCTTGTGACCTGAAGTTTGGGATACCGCCAGGACAAGACACTGCGGGAGAGGACTACGTCAGCAAACTTCGGCAGAGAATGGACGACATACACGAACGAGTCCGGTTGAACATCCAGAGTGCCAGCGATAAAATGAAGAAGACCTATGACATCAAGGCCGATGCTGGAGGATTTAAGGTTGATGACCTGGTTTGGCTGTACAACCCCAAACGTCGTCGTGGACTATCACCAAAGTTGCGGAACTCGTGGGAAGGCCCGTATAAAATCGTGAAAAGGATAAACGACCTTGTGTACCGAATCCATAAGCCACCCCGAGGGAAACCAAGGGTCGTCCATTTCAACAGGTTGACCCCTTACGCTGGAAACCATGACCAAGTTCGCACCCTCAAGCCACCGGAGGATGATATGACGTTCGAGAAGTTTATGTCCTTGTATTCAAACGGGCAGAAAGTTCTACATGGGTTTACTAGAGAGGAGTCACGAGACCTTTCGAGGTGCCTGCTGACTACGCACTAGCGCACTGTATGGCAGAAGATCTTCGAATGTCCAGGGCATCGCCGTAGTGTTCTCCAAGAAATTTGGTCAACTCCAAACACTGCGGGAGCAGAATCCAGAAGTTGGTGGGTGCTACAGTTGAAGAAAGGCCAGAGAAACATCTACTACCTAGTTACCAAGAGGCATTCCCAAGATAAACCGTCCTATGAAGATGTCTGGAAGAGTCTCACCAAACTAAGAGATACTATGGTGGACCAGAATCTGGTGGATCTAGCAATTCCAAAATTGTCCTGTGGTATTGATGGGTTAGACTGAGAGTCATAAGAAGTATGCTGGAGGCGATATTCAGATCCAGCGGCGTCAAGATTTTGGTTTGCTGTAACCCTTCCACGACCGATCATGAAGACCGTGGAGTGTTACTTCCATCGAACTTCACGGTGCAGATATGGGGAGTCATGCAGATATCGTCACACTCCAAGGATGAAATTTCGGGACGAAATGTCTTTAAGAAGGGGGCAATGTAACGAACCTAGGCCGGACCTGTCACCTCACGCGTTGCCATCGACAACGATGAGGTCATCCCCGGAGATATTCGAGAACAATCCAGTCACGCCGCGGCATGATAACAGCGGTCGATATTGGAAATAACTGGAACATGCTGGGCACCAACCGCCAGAATTGGAAACATCGAGAATGCTGTATCGGAGATAAATAGACAGCCCTCAAGAGGGAGTGGACAGTCTGAACGAGCCCATACGATCGAGCTATACAGTGGCGTAATATAAATTAAGTTGTAGATTTAAGTGTGAAATAAATTATTAAAACCAAGTTAAGTTTATTTACGTTACAGTATGTCGGGCAACCAGAACATTATTGTACCATTATTTTGATGCCAAAATGTTGCTATTGGGATTAGCCATTAAAAAGAGCATCTTGTCTCTTTTCAATATATCTATCAAAAAGTATGACTCTGGATTCTCCTGACTGGTTATCAAAAACTTTGACTTTGACTTTTGTTGATTTTGAAAATATTGGATTATCTTCTATTCTTCCAGATATGTCAATTTCAGGTTTGTAAAAAGGCTTCATGTAATTTGTGGCCTCGCCGCCTCTCCAAGCTAGTTCATAAGATATATATGAAATACCTTTTTCAACAGACCATCTGGCGTTTCTTCGTCACATGAATATACAAGTTTTTCAAATTCGTTATAGCATAATGCTGAGAAGATGGTCTCTCTCTTCTCCGGAATCTTTTGAAGTTCCTTTCTTTTTGCATTTCTTGCTTCTTTATAAGTATATGCGTTTTCGAAAAGGTTGATTTTGCTACCATAGTCATTGAAGTACTTCTGCATTAGAATTTTGTCGGTGGTATTCTAGAGTATTTGCTGTTGATTTTCCGCATGTTGTATGCCCAGTTTTTTAGTTTATTTGCATATGAAGTTTCCTTCTTAAATTGGTAGTTTCGAAAGTTTTGAACTAAATGTTTTTTCCGAAGTTTTCGGAAATATTTTCGAAAGAAAATTTAACAAAACGTCTTATGGTTAACTAAAATTATTATTTTTTTTTTTAATGTTCTGGTTCCCACGAAAAGGGATATCCTGTAATGTTCAGAGAACATCGTGGGAACCTAGGGAAAGAAGGTAGGAGTTGGTGTTCTTCTTAAATTTCTGAAGGTTGTATGCCTCGGGGAACACCTCCCTAGGCAATGAGTTCCAAAGCCTCGCTGTTCGTTGGATGAACGAGTCTTTGGAAAGTGATGTTCTGCAGGTTTCCAAAGTGACCACGAAGGGTGTGATGACTGAACTTGACGGGTTAATCTCGAAGAGACTGCCAAAGCAGGAACGATTGTTGATATTTCAGAAGAGCATCGCCCATGAAAATATCTATAAAATAGAGACAAATCGCCAACTTTTCTACGGTGTTCCAGACAAGTGAGCGAGTTTGTAAGCGAGGCATCACCGACGAGACGAATTGCTCTTTTTTGGACAGAATCCAATAGCCTCAGGATATGTTTAGGTGCCGCACTCCAAATATGGGAACAGTATTCCAGGACAGGTCGGATCTGTGCCTTATAGATCATAAGCAGCTGACTGGGGGTGAAATAGCTCTTGGCACGAAACAGAAAACCAAGTTTTGGGATGCACTTTGGCAATGGACCTCACGTGATTTTCCCAGGAAAGGTTATTGCTGATAGTAATACCAAGCATCGATATGGATGGCTTCAGTGGTATGGTTACTCCTGACAAAGTTATGTTAGGCACAGTGAGATCGGCTTTTCTAGAGAAAAGACATGCTTGTGTTTTGTTTGCATTGAATTCTACCAAGTTATTAGATCCCCATTCGAGAATTGTTGCCAAGTCCATATTTATATTATTAACATTTCTTCCTCGTTCATTTCTGGTTTCACGGGCTGATATAGGGGCCCTGGAAGAGAAAGCGGTATGGAGGGTACTATTATCGGCAAAGCTGTGTACTGGACATGAAGTTGCTTTCAACAGGTCGTTGATGTGAAGTAGAAATAGTGTTGGTGCGAGAATGGATCCTTGCGGAACACCAGCATTTATGAGTAGAGTGTCAGATGAAACTCCATCGACCACTACATGGAGAGACCTTAACAATTACTGTTGAACAATTACTGTTGAAATGACACATTTCTCAAATACAACAAACAAATTCCGGTAACTGGCTAAGAAACAATGAAAGCCACCAGAACAATGCACTTTTCAGTATCATGTCGGGGTCTGATTTTCATTCACCCTCCACTTCATCTAAATCGGGGAAATAGTCATTAATACGCATATGATAAACAATGGTTCATTTTTACAAAAATTACAACTGATATTTTAAGGAAGATCAAAAAAATTTCAAAAAAAAAACGTTCTTGAATTAAGTTCGAGAAGAAATAATGAATTTTAAAATGTAGTAGGGAGAATGTACGATTGAATAGTTTAACTATAGCACAGTATCAATGAAAATCGTTAAAGCTGTTTCAAATATGCAGAATTTTATGAAGTATTCAATTTAAAAATTGAGTTTGTGTATGTATTGAGATTAAATTAAAATCATGCTCCTCCCAAAATTTGAAAAATAAGCGTTCTGTTTGAGGACCCCGTATATTTGGCACATAGATTATTTGGATAGATTTCTTGAAGTGTGTCAGATATACTCGCTAAAGTTATTATAAAAATTATTAATTACTTCTAGCCTCCCCTGAACAAATATTGATACTATTTTTTCAGTATTCAACTAGGTTTAATTACTGAATTTAAATAAAGCACGATAATATTAAATTGATGAAATATGTTTTCAAATTGTTAATATCAAATATCTGTCAAGTTATAGAAAAATATTATTTTAGATAATCATTTTATATAATTCCTACTTAATCATCATTTCAAAATCAGAATAATCATTAGAACTCACTAAAGCCCCGCAGTAAAGAAGAAATCATAAATATAATTCATTTTCTTCAGTTATCACCGAAATATGCATATTTGTTCCAATTATCCGTATTTCCTGATTTATAAATCATTATATTTCATCGAGTTTTCTGAAAATGGGTTAATTGAAAATTTAAGAGACACGTTTTGAGGAAAACAGTAAATTCAATTGATCCGAATAGACAATAATTAAAATTAATAGAGCCACTAAGAAGCCACGAAGTTTCGATTATGGGTTAGTATAGCACGTGTTTCTCAGGTCAGGTCGTTCGGAGCGTGTAAATTCCACCCATCATTATGACTCCGGAAGAGAACAATTTTTTCCGCATACCTCTATCCAAAGTATACATTTCCTGGCCTCATTGTAGGGATCGTCGTACCTTTCCTCCCTAGAGAGGAAAAGTACGTTTCCTCCCTAGGGAGGTCATGGTACGTCATCAATAAAATAACTTATCCGGCATTGGCGACCTAAACTATATTCTATTATATAACTATACATTTTACCGTTTATTTATAGAACACCCTGTTTTTTGCAAAATGGTAGAAATCAGTAAATTGTTATTTCAATTAAACGATTTTTACATTAATAATTTGACTTCAATTCATAGATTCATCCGGTTTTCGAATTTAGGACAGAAATATTATAGCCATGCTATGGTCAATTGACAGATCAACAGTTTCAAAGTGTGTTACGCTATAATATATCTACAAAATATAAAATAATATTTAAAAAATTAGTGATTCAAGCGAATTCGAAGATATAAATAAGACACCACCGAATATTTTGGAACAAGTTAATGTAACAGTACAATCTCTATTACCCCAAAAATCTAAAGAAAAATACGAAAAACAGTATTTACATTTCAAGCAATGGGCCGAAGAAAAGCATATTCGTACTTACTCAGAAAATGTTATTTTGGGGTATTTTTCGCTATTAGCAAATACATTAAAAGCCTCAACATTGTGGTCCAAGTATTCGATGCTACGTACCATGCTTCAAATAAAAGAAAATGTGGATATTAAATACCCAAAATTAATTGCTTTCTTGAAAAGACAAAACCAGGGATATAAACCTAATAAGGCAAAAACCTTCTCAAGAGAGGAGGTAAATAAATTTTTACTAGAAGCCCCCGATGATAATTATTTATTAATGGAGGTGAGATATTTTCAAGAAGTAAATATATTAAGAAAATATAAGTTAAAACGGCAAATATTATAATAGAGCTACAATAATACGCTATGTTCATGATTCCGCAGAAGTTGACTGTGAGTCTCAGTAGCGCAACGAGTTGATGCACCGCTCACTGTTCATGATAAGCTTGTAGGTGTTGGTTCGAATTCCGGCGTCGACAGCTTTTTTTATAAATTCTTTTTTCTTTGTTTTGTAGGTTCTCCTCATTTCCGGAATTTCAGGAGCATGCAGGTGTGACGAGCCCCCTAGAATGGCCACTACAGATAATGAAGATAAAGGTTTAATTTTAATAGTAAATATACCAAATTCTAAAACAAATATACAGAGAACGTTTGTAATAAATGCTTCACCGGGGAATGGCCCTAATTATATTGACATTTATAAAAAATATATATCGCTACGCCCTGAAACAGATCAGACACGTTTATTTGCCTGCTATAGAGCAGAAAAATGCATCAACCAAATAGTTGGAAAAAATACTATTGCTGAAATTCCTAAAAAAATTGCGGAATTTTTAAAACTGCCTACCGCCATAAATCATACCGGGCATAGTTTCAGAAGAACCTCGGCAAGTTCACTTGCAAATTCTGGAGAAGACATTCTTGCTTTAAAGCAACACGGAAGTTGGAAGTCTACGAATATCGCTGAAGGGTATGTGGAGCAATCTCTTGCAAAAAAGCGAAAAACTTCGAAGCAAATTATGGCAGTTACTGGAGTTAATGAAATTGATTGTAATCAGCCAAGTACGAGTACTTTCGGGGAATACCAGCTGTATAATAATGTTGTTAATGAAAATATGACGAAAACTGCGTTGGCTCCAGCTCTCGCTAGTGGTATTCAAATAACCACTGCTCAAAACTGCACGTTTAACATTAGTATAAATGATTGCTCTACCACAAATTAAAATATGTAGGATGCAAGAATGAAAATAACGTGCCTATAAGTTATACTGTACCTCCTTCTTAGTTTTAGTTCTTTAATAAATATTGTTTGTTAGTTTCATAAATAAATTATTCAAAAATGACTTGTTATTTGAGGGAGGCGGAAAAATCACATGTATAACATGGAGGTGAAGTGCCTTTGCCTCCCTTCATCCTCGGGAGGAAAAGTAGCATTTTCCTCCCTTTTTATACAAATAGCTTTTTTTTACACGTTCCACGTAATGCCTATTTTGGATACTGAGAAGAGTCCGCAAATTGCCACTTTAGCGGACTTGTACTTAAAGTCGTCATGTTTAATCAGGAAACTTATAATTAATATCCTAAAAACGTTTTAGGAGACGCAATAAACCATAGTTTTGAAATTATGTAGTGACCGCAGACTTTTTCTTCGAAATATTATTTTGGAATACTTATTTCATGAAAAATTAACACTGTATTTGACAAACGTGTCATTGATAAACAATCGCTTGCTACATTTTTGCACAATTTCCTTACACTACCGTATGGATGGTAATCGAAAATGTATACATGGCGAGGAAATATGTGTGGCATTTATGTTCTGTTTATTTGGAAAGCTAATACAAAAAAATGTTGTATGCAACACGCAAAGTGAGGCTTTAGCAGACACCATCTTCGTATTCCGGACTCGGCTGGCGCCTCTCCGTAAGCATTCCGATACGTACGCTAAAGCCTCAATTTACGTACTTCTGGCGTGATGTAAATTCCACACATTGTTATCTGGAAAAAACAACGAAAAATAAAATATTTCAAATCCCCAAGAGAACATCGTTTCATAATGATGTCCTCAATTTGTATTTCTTCAATTGTTCTCCTTAGGAAATATATTATAAACTCCTTCCTAATGACGAAAATACCAATATGTTTTTCATCCCCGGATATAGTGAGTTAATATATAGTGCGAACAAATACGTCTACAACATCCGGTATATTATCAATTCTCAGAAAATATCATTGATAAAAGTTGGTGCCTTGCGCCTATTAACCCAATAAATTGAAAAAAGTTTCCTTGCACGAGTTGGGCGAAAAACTATGGAATAGATCAAAAGTATAGTCAAGACCAAAGTTATTTTGCACTGTTCCACAATTTCGATAATCTTCAAAGAGAATCGAAAAATCCAGGTCAGGGGAATTAGGCGTGGCTATATGATTTCCAACCAACATTATAGGAAAATTATACCAAGCAGAGGAAAAAGATGTCCCTAAGAAGTAAAACTTTACTCATTTCTGACAAATTATTAAGTTTAAAAAGTCATGGTTAAGACCAACAACCACAAAATTAATCGATCCCATAGCCAGAACGCATAGTGGAAAATTACTAATTATTTACTTCAGATATACCCCCATATCCCCAATTGGTTGAAGGGTAAAACTTCCATGAGTTCAACAGCAAGTTGTCCTCAAGTTCCACGAATTTTCAAGGATAATTTATGAATATATATTTACCTAAAGAGTAACTGTCAAAAAATATATACATGAAACATATTTGACATTTCAAACTAACTTTTGGAGAGTTTCACAGGAAAATTGATAGAACACACGGAACTCCATCTGATTTTTCTCCAGCGATCACATTTATTTAAACTTAAAAACAAATTGTCACAGACTGACAATTATTTTCGGAATGCCATGTTTATATTATGATCATTTGCATTGCTCTTCTTATGAATTGTACAGTAATAGGTAGTACATTGAGATAAAATAGACATGAAACTTCTGTCTTCTTCTAACGTAAAATTTTTTGATTCCTTTTAGTTAACTTCAGACCAGGAATAGGTAGAAAATATCACTATTAAGGTGAATTTACTTATTTCTTCCTTCGACCTACCAGGCGAAATGTCTCAACCTCCCAATTTTCTACTTCTAAATCACCCATATATTTTCCCCATATTGGTAAATCTCAATTGAATATTACATTAACAAATTAGGCGCCGACTATTTCATAGGTCGAAAGGCCGTAAATTTTACCTACAATGTTTGGCTGGGTTATCTCTGCCGCTGGCCCTACATCAATTTTCATTATTTCGTTTGTAGAATCAAGCCGACAGAAGTCCACACTGCAATAGAATTATGAAATGGTGCAGAATAACTTTGATCGACACAATAAAGTACTTCCATTTCTAGAAATACATAATATATTATTAAGGAAATTGCACAAGAATGATCAATATGAAATAATGTTTACGTGTATTCTATCATGGTAAGGAATAAGAGCCGAAAAAATTATTACCCGATAATTTTCTTATAAAGTCTAGTTTTTAGGCTAATCTTCTCCACTGATTACAAAATAGTCTCTTTCTGGGGAAAAGTGAGTCTTCTATCCTGTATGCATCGGTAAGAAAAAATATTTATACAAACAGCTGTGAAATAACATATTATAAACAACTTAAACATTCATCATTTTGCTAGAAAATAATTAAAAACGTGTTCTTTCTTTCATTGAATTTCATGTTACTTTACAGCTGTTGGAAATAATAGATGGTGACTGGTGTACCACGACCTGTTTTGAACTATTTCTCCTTCTGATTGTGCAGCCCCTTGAGCCCAAAATCATCGAGATATTTGAGGAAGTCGATGTGTGGTATTCCTCCCACTGCCAGCTGGTACGACCCCAGGTTCCTCAATCTTTTTTTATGTACAGGATCTCACTACCCTATGATGTGGAGGGGAGTCTTCTCTAAGCCCAACTTTCTGAGGTGTTTTCTGAGTTTGCGGAAATCCCGTTGATTGGGTCAAGACTCCTCTTGCTGAGGCTCACTAATGCTTTAGAACTTTCTCGGTTGAAGAGTTGCCGATAAGATCTTCCGGCTCTCACATTCATGGAAGTATCTGCCATGCTCTTTGATTGGGAAAACTAGTTTCCCAGGCCGCAGAATGATTCTGTCCCGATGTGTTATTGATGCCCCTTTACGTGCTACCGCATCCGTTTGTTCGTTCCCCTCCGCTATGACGTGCCTTCATCCAGACGAGGATTACTTTCACTTTTATTATCATACCTTCTTCGATATTGGGAGAGCTCGATGCTGGTACAGCTGTTCCTAACAATAACTATTCTTTTCGAAGTATACATGGTACTAAATGCTAACTTTTGCATGAAAAAAATTCGTAATTTTCAACTTTAGGCATAATACACTGTAAATTATTTTTTTCACTACCATCATCAGACATTGTCATCATTGATAAAATTTCTTTCCAGAGAATTGTTTTTCGAAAACAAGTTGGTAATAATGAACAAGGTTAATAAACACTCGCAACACTTTCTGCCGAATGTGAATGCAAGACCTCTAACGCATGTATCCGTCGATCCAAGAGACCCCGAAGCACTTACCCCCAATCATTTTCTTATTGGATACGAACACACAGAGGGCCCACCAGGAGATTTTGATTCTGGAATCAACATAAAAAGGAATGGAGGAAATCGCAAATGCTTGCAAACGCATTTTGGAAACGCTGGGTAAAAGAGTATTTACCTACATTGAATAATAAAAAAAAGAGGACTGATAACCAAGAACCAATAAAACCTGACGATATTGTGATCATTGTTGATGAGAACTCACCACGAAATAACTGGCTAATGGGGAAAGTAGTGACAGTCTACCTCGGTCCAGATGGACGTGTACGCGTGGCAGATGTGAAGACAACAAAGAACACATACAAGAAACCCGTTTCGAAATTATGCAAGTTAGAAGTGGAAGTAGTATTAGAAAATGAAGAATGAAGTTCTTCACTGGGGGGAGAATATTCCACACTATTATGTTCAGATCAAGGGATCACTCTGTATTATTTTATCTATTTTGTACTGATTTTAGTTACTATGGTTTTTTAAATATGAGATGAAATTTGACTGTAATTTGAAAGAGTTGTCAAATATATGTTCTTGTTTTTGCCTATTGAATCTCAAAGTAAAACTGATTTTCTAAAATACAAAGTTGGATTCAGTATAAAACCCACACAGCCATGCTTGGTAAATATTTTGAGTATTTTAAATATTATCAGAATTATACCCTCTATTGATATTAATTAATATGTCGAAATATCTTCGAGGATTCAAGTTTCTTTGCAATATATGGTGAGATCTTTTTAGAAAATGCATTCTCTACAAGATGTTATTTTCAATCTACGCCGAGTTTACACGTTCCCCTCGAGAAAACCACTGACACAAACACAAGGGTAGAATCCGACAGAAATAACTGGAACTTTATTGAGCGACCTACCACATTATTGAGAGAGAGAAATGCATGCATGTTCTGTTGAATCATCTGGAAAGTTGCTGTTCTAAAGCAAGCACATATCGTTCTGAAATATTTGTTGAAATTCAACCGAACTCTATCAGGACAAGACGGATGTAGAAATTGGAATAAATTATAGCTTCACCTGAAATAAACCAACTCGATTATATGGTAGGTTACAAATTTTCAAGAAGTGCAAAAAATTTCAAATGATTCTTGTATGACAGACTTACTTTGTAACAAATATGTATTCTATAAAAAATATGAAAGACAGATACCCTCAGTAGCTCAAAGAGCTCAACGAAAAATATTGCAAGGGTTTTAAATTATTATGATTGTTTATCAAGTAAGGTTAGGTTCACAGTTCATCGTGCAGTCCTATCGTTTTGATGGAGTTGCAGGTTGTTTATTGTGAGATTTTTTAAAATGTTTTCCAATTCTTACCCGACATGAGTTTTTCTGGCCTCGTTCTGCAAGATAATATGGAGAGGAGTAAGGCACAGAAGTATTTCGAACTACACTGCAGTCGTAAAAATTAGGCATGCAGACCACAGCAAATTTGGCTTGTCCAGTCCTTTGGAGTTCCTTGAGCTACAAGACGTGATCATTGATGTCATCCTAGTGTGATCAGTAGGTTTTTTGGATTCATACTCCAATATTTGCCACAAACTCTTCGGATATTCTAGAGGGATGGCCTGGCTCCCGCAACTAGGAGGATATTTGCCTCACTTTAGGTGGCATTGAAAATCCAATCACTTCTTATATTTTTTCTTTGAGGTAGATTATCTACTACTAGGAGTGACCATAACAGAGCAAATAGTACTCCTTTCTGTGATTAGTCCCTGGCGGCTCTGAATCTGATTGTCTCGTCGCAAAGTATTGATGGGATCCAGTTGTACATTCTAGAACAAGTTGTATATTGGTTTACTGATTCCTCTGCTTTCGTGAATTCTGATAGGGCAATACTGAACGCTCCTTCGATATCAAGGAAATTAGCGCAACCTCTTTATTGACCAGAGAAGAGTTTATTTTTGTTTGAATTTGATAAAAGCTTGTACTCAGAAAGTATAGAGACATACTCCAGTCAGCAAAACAGGCAGCTTCAACGCACCTTTAAAACAGTTTTGATTTGCACATGAAGTTTACCACTTAGAAAGTTCAGCAACAAACTCAGTTTTTTAAATGTTTTTCATAATTCTAAATTGATAACGCCGATTTTCCCATCACGTTCAAAAACGTACTAGCGCCTCTGATGGACGTATGCATCGTTACTTCACACAGTTCAAACTTTTACCGCTAGTTGCTTCGAACTGTCAACCATAATTCCGTTTGTCTATCAATATTCCCGAAACAACCAAGTGAAGGTCGAGTTTGAATCAAGGAGCACCTTTAAATTTGAAAATTTCGACAAAATTTTGGGATTTGAGAAATTATTTCAACAAAATATAATTTTTGAGGGCCGAATTGATGCAAAGAAAAAATAAAAGAAAAATACGCGTGTTCCCTATTATTTATTGGAGGGTTTTCAAAGTTGAAAATTCATAAATAATAAAGTTGTGTAATGAAAAATTCGATAAACATAGTCAGATAGCATAATCATAGAACACATAGCATCAGAATAACCGTATTTGTATTGTATAGCTTAGTTGAAGTGTTTTTTAAATGTGATTCTATTTATGGAACAAAAAAAGTTAGACCGCGGTAGTCAACACTAGAATATGTCTTCATATATCCTGAATACAAACTGATATCAAACTTCTTATATTTTTTCCCACAAGATTTCTGACTGACAGACAGACCAACTCATTGTAATGGTTAGATTTCATAAAGATACATTCCAATTTCTATGTTCCCACTCATAACGTTACCTGATTATTTTGCGAATTATATTCCTAGGGTATCCTTCCTTGAAGGATTATTTTGAAGTATTCCTAATGCTTTATTATCTTACCAACCTGATAATGCGAGCCTTACTATTATGTGGGATCCGAAATCACTCTTCGATATATTTTTTACCGACAGTGGGACTTGAACCCACATCGGGTGTAACACAATGATTAGAAGACGGACGTCTCTACTACTGAGTCACGGACCGATAGATTTATTCAATCTCCAAAATGGTAACTTTTTCACATGTGAGTTTTATTTTTATTATTTACTCAATCAACTTTGGTTAATAAATTCTGTATTCATTTCAAGGCAGTTAAAAAAGCTATATTGCAGTATCTCCTCGTACAACAACAAAAAGTTTCTATAGGAAGTATATAAATTGTGGGTTCCTTATAGAGTAGATCGCCCCTTCAAATAATAGTATGATTCTGAAATCATCATAGTTTGCATAAGAAGCTCAGATAAGAGACTATCATTTCGATTTTTCATATGGATTACTTCAAGTGAAAAACCACCTCCAATATTCCTCAAATCAGTAAAGGTTTCTTTCGGACACCCATTTTGAGAAACAGTTGAGCATTGTGAGGATTTTGGTAGAACATCATGAAAGCGGGATGAGCTAGATGGATTGGCAGAAAAGGAAGTATACGTTAGAGAGAGAACGTTAAGGATGGAAAGTGGATAGGAAAAAGAGATATTTCAGTAACATTGTTTTTGAATGTTTGGAGGTCGTAGTTATTGAGAAAAACCTCTTCAGGCAGTTAATTCCAGAAGAAAGTCACCTGTAGATCTCTGGTGGCGGAATCCATATTAACTATCGCTGTTAATATCTGATCGTTCAAGCTCGTCCCATCACTCTTCCCATTAGAGTTTTCGGGAAAGAATCTCCTTTCCTTTTTGGAATGGGCTGTACTCGAGATGCTTTCCAGTTGGAGTCGTTTTTGTACGATAGCGTGGAGGTTAGTTCGGGGGATAATATTCCCTCGGGTTCTGGGAAATTAAAATTTGAAGAGAGATGCGATAGTCTTTTCCAAAACGCCAGATTTAGGAGGATGAAATAACCCAAGAAACCATGTTTTTAAAGAAGTTTTTTTTCTCGAAAAATAGATAATTATGTTGATATTTTCATTTCTCCCCTCGATAATCTTGGTTGGTTATTTTCATACAAATAGGTAGTCTCGTCCAATCAATGGAATCTGCTCACAATGATCTCAAGATTAATATACCTTTCATGTTTATTGTTGATCTTTCATTTCATCAGAGTAACGTAAAGTGGAACAAGTTTCCTATTGCAATTTCAAAATATCTTCCTTCTCCGAACAGAATATATCTTACTACCACCTATTTTTTTTAATTATTACTCTTAGCATCGCTAACTTTTATCTCTGAAGTTACTTTTAGGTTTAGGAATATTACTAATTTATAGGGCAGCATTCCTATGGTTTGAAGATTCATGAGTAATTGAAGTTGATGGTTATAACTGCATATATTGATTGCTGTTAGAGTGTAATCGTTAATATTGACTGTTTCTGAATACAGTTTTTGTGTGTTCATGTAAATCATGATAAAGACATCGTATGATATGTATCTCCAAATTCTGGCAACTATTAATAGAAATATTGTTTCGAAATAACTTGCATTACGAATGTTCCCGCACCTCAAATTTTTATTTTCTTATCAATATTGGAAAAATAAATGTTGGTTGCTGAAGCTTTTTGAGCCCAACAACTTTCATTTCGAGAGTTCATTTGATGTATACAAAAGCAATGATGTTCAATTCATAATTTTCGTTTCCCCTCTGTATTTATACGAGGTTTTTTCATTCGTGTTGAGTAGATGCTATTCGATACACACAACTCATATGTTGGTTCAACAATATTTTTTGAAATATACTTCTTTCGGTTCTTCTGTGTACTTATAAAATTAATTTATTCTCAACCGATTTCAAAATATTACAAGGCGGAGAAGGGCTACAGGAAATAATTCCGACTTAATAGTTTTCATCATCATCATATACATATATTAATCTAAGTGATAAAAAAATTAAACTGGATAACAAAACATCCAAGTTACAGGGTACCTAGATATGATACCCAGAAGACTTCCGTCCGTGTGTGGGCTCAAATTACAACTATGTTACACTAGATGCAGTGGTTGAGAGAAATCATTTCTGATTAACATAAATAATCGGTAATTCATAATTTTATTATTATTCTAAATCTATGTATGACAAAACTGCAGGAAGAGACCATGATTCCCTCCCCTAAAATGTAAAGATATTCCTGTTTTAGCGTTATTGATCAGGGCAACATTTTATCGGGCTATTTGTGTTTATTCAGAAAACTTAAAATTAACATCTCAAAAACGTTTCAGGAGACGCAATGAACTATAGATAAATTGCTATTTCGTAGAGACAGCACACGTTTTCTTCGAAATATCATGTTGGAATGGTTATTTCATGAAAATTTGACCCTAATATTTGTCAAGTATTTGACAAATGTTTCATTGATAAACAATCGCTTGCTAGGTTATTGCACAACTTCCTCACTACCGTATGGATGGTGATTAAAAATGTATGCAAAGCGAGGAAATATGTGTGGCATTTCTGTTCTGTTTATTTGGAAAGCTAATACAAAAAAATGTTGTATGCAATATCAGTTCACGCACAGCATCAATGTTTCCTAAAACAACAAACGATTTTGGACTACCTTCACGAAATTCGTCAGTGAGCGAATGACGACCACGATTTAATTCGGAATACTCCCGATATACGATGGTTTTTGATGGTGCTTCATCGCCAAAACTAGAATTGAGAGTTCATCGATGCACTGTTGTTGGGATAATCCACATCGAAAGTGTAAAAAAGAATCGCAGGAGTTAATTTGTCGGCCGAGAATTTTTCAAATCACTGTAAACAACACAAATAGGGCATGTACGTCAAAACGATCCGCGTAAGTATGCTGATAATGAAGTATAACTTTACAATGGAGACGTCAGTTGCCAGATAGCAGCATTGTTGCCCATTCCCGAAATATAAAAGGCAACCCTCGTATGGGCGGAAGTTATAAAGCTAATACAGAAAAGACTGTGCATAACACAAAAATACTTAGTAAGGCTGGTTTGTAAAGTGTGTCAAAAAATACCAACAGGACTAATTTTCAAAAATTGAATAAACATTTTATTGTTCCTCCGCTGCAAGGCCGTATATGAATTTTCCAGAACACTAGAATTGCAGGCATATTATCACATGAATGTAAACAACTATAATAGTAGTTTATATTAAACAAGTCCGCAAAGTGAGGCTTTAGCGGACGAATCGGAATGTGATGTCCGCTAAAGCTATTTGCGTACGTGTTGGATACAACATTTTTGTATTAGCTTTCCAAATAAACATAACAGAAATACCACACATATTTCCTCGCCTTGCATACATTTTCAATCACCATCCATACGGTAGTGAGGAAGTTGTGCAAAAATCTAGCAAGCGATTGTTTATCAATGAAACATTTGTCAAATAAGCATTCCAAAATAATATTTTGATGAAAACGTGTGCTGTCACTACGAAACAGCAATTGGGTCTCCTGAAACGTTTTTAAGATGTTAATTTTAAGTTTTCTGAATAAACACAAATAGCCTGATAAAGTGTTGCCATGATCAATAACGCTAAAACAGAAATATCTTTACATTTTAGGGAAGCGACTCATGGTCTTTATCTGCAGTTTTTTCATACATAGATTCAGAATAATAATAAAATTATGAATTACCGATTATTTATGTGAATCAGAAATAATTTCACCCATCCACTGCATCTAGTGTAACATAGTTGTAATTTGAGCCCACACACGGACGTAAGTCTTGTGGGTATCATATAGGTTCCCTGTAACTTGGATGGTTTGTTACCCAGTTGAAAGATCAACAATGAACATAGAAAGTATATTGATCTTGAGATCAGTGTGAGCAGCTTTCATTGATTGGATGAGACTACCTATTTGTATGAAAATAACCAACCAAGATTATCGAGGAAGAATATGAAAATATCAACATAATTATCTATTTTTCGAAAAAAGTCTCTTATCTAAGCTTCTTATGCAAACTATGATAATTCCAGAATTATTCTATTATTTGAAGGGGTGTTCTAATCTATAAGGATTCTTCAATTTATAGAGACTTTCTGTTGTTGTTCGAGGAGATACTGCAATATAGCTTTTTTAACTGCCTTGGAATGAATACAACAATTATAAACCAAAGTTGCTTGAGTAAATAATTAAAATAAAACTCACAGTGAAATAGTGACCATTTTGAATAAATCTATAGGTCAGTGACTCAGTAGATATATATATATATATATATATATATATATATATATATATATATTATGTTGGTAGGTTAGAGATGTGAATTATCTAGGTATTATATTACATTGTGAGTTTTTTCATATAAAACGAGGGATATTTTATTTCATTGAAACTTTCCATATATCAAAAACAGTTTTGAAACAATTTTTTTTTTACTCATCAGAAATATTTTTCGTAACAAAAAACCTTACTACTACAGTTTCAAGCCGAAGACGAAATTCGACTAATTATCAGAGCTACGATTCATTCTATTCATATATTCTTATAGAAATTATATGAAGTGACCCAGAAAATATATTTCTGAAAAAAGGCTCAATAGTTATCAAGATATGATGACCGATTCAAAAACTACAAATAAAACATAAAAATTGAAGTCTCATTGCAATAATAGGTACCTACTCAGTTTCGATGAATGGCATGAACATAGGAATCGAATGATTCTGGAGTCTTACATGCAAATTACTATTTCTTTGGGAACTATTCGAAAAAATAATTGTCTGAATCTCTTCAAATGACTATCAGAAAACCTGTATTATTTTCAAACATTATTATATTTATTTTCAGAGAACAAAATCAACAATCAAACAACATAAGTTCAGCCTCTTATTTAACACTATACAAAACTGAGGAACAGACTAGAAACTGCATGTCACTACAATTGATTTTACTTGACTATAAATGTCAATTTTTTTATTCCTCATTGAGAAATTTCTCCTACAGTAGATTTTCTACAAAAATTTATAAAAACTTGATGTTGTTTGTCATCAATCAATTTGCTTCTTTTATATACAGGATTGAAAAAGTATATCTCCAGAAATAGTGAGCGGAATTTCAACAGGTAGTAATACCGGCTGCATAAAAAGTTTGTGAAGGATTTTCGCTGCAGCATTACTTCAGGTAATATATTGGTACCAAAAAACGTATATTCACATCCACCCAAAAACACTACGGTGAAGGAAATATAATTTTGTGACTTTTCGTCAAACATTAGTATGTTTGAAAAGTATACCTTCAAATGATATGAGACTACTATTTACTATCTACTATATATATATATATATATAAATACAGGGTGTAACCTACCTTCTTGCACATCCGCTAACGGTTGATAGTACATAAAAAATAAATAGATTTTCCCTTTGAAATTTTTACGAAAGGTCATTAATAAAACCAGAAAAAAAAAAAAAACTTCACTGTTTCGCGTTTTACAAAATTTTTACTAATTTTACGAAAAAAAATTAATTTTTTCGAATTTTCAACCACTGTAATTTTTTATACATTATACACTCGTCATTCACGGGTGTGCAAGAGGGTAGATTACACCCTGTATATATATATATATATATATATATATGAATACATCCATATTTTAAGTGCTGGAAAACAGTTTCTTCCAGTTATTCAGAGATGATATGATGCTTACGTATTCATCTAGCTAATTCTGAGATATTAAGTCGATATGCCGAAATTATGAAAATGTATTCAAGTGGCCTTTCTAGGCCTTCCCAGAATATAATTTGGGAGGATATTTCATATCAACTTACAATATTGGGTTTCCCACTATAGCAGTGAATCGGAATAATACCCATTTCTTTTATGGATTAGTGCGAGGGAGAATCCCCTCATCTTTGAAATTTCCATTTCAAGAAATTCTGCTCTGGGTCGACGCATTTTCGTTGATGACTAGCAATCTCTATTTTCAGCTCAGTTTGCACATTTCATACTGATTTATAGATCCCTAGAGAAAATAAGATTCATTCGGTATGATGGGAGTGCTTCGCAATGGAAAGCAATATGGGAAAATAGGGGAGTTTTGAAAAATTACCGGCAAGTGAATGTATGGTTTTTGACGGTCGGGACATCCTATTTCTCGAATTCAATGATAATAATTTACAGTGTATGATTACTGAACCTCCTAAGTTGGTCTGAATGGATCATACAATGAAATTACTCACGATGATCATGAATTTTCTCAATATATTCGAGAAAAATTGAAAAATATTGGTACGAAACTGGGTTCATTTTTATTTATTGAAACAATACTCGAATGATTACTGTACGTTTATACCATTTCGAAAAATACAACACCGTAATGCACTCTAACACTAAAATAATCACAACCGCGCTGTACTCTACTTCAAATGAATCGCACAAATAACATCAATACATAAAACTGTTCGACTGTCGTGTGCGACCCGCTTATATATCCTCGCTTCTAGCTTCCAAAACATTCGAGCAATCCCTGGAATGATCCAGATGGTTCCATAACGTCATCGGAAAACCACAACAGCGGCATAGTCTACCACGTGCGAGATGAACAGGGGAGTTAACGATTTTACTCAAGTGGTTATACTTGAAATCTTGATAAAGCTATATTACAGAAAAATATTTCTTTCAATATAGAGAGTTTAGAAAAAATGTGGCAACTTGAAATGAACTTTGATTCATAAATGAACTGTCAGGATTTTGCTACACCCTGTTTTTATATTTCAGAAACACTCAACTTTTTCAAGTTGAATTATTTCTATTACTTCACTATCTTGAGAGTTCGGTATAATATTGACAAAAACGATCACAATCCTCTGTTGCATATTCATGAAAGTTGTTGGTGGATCTTTAAAAACAATTTTCCTCACATACCAAAGGGAATAATTTTAGTTAGGTCAGGTGTTTCAGAACGCCATAGTATGAGACCATTTCTACCAATCAATTCACCATCACATACCATAGCGAATAATTTTAGTTAGGTCAGGTGAACTAGTAGGCCATAGTGTGAGACCATTTCTAACAATCAATTCCCTATTCACCATCAAAATGACACCATATTTATAGTTTATCTGCAAATAATCCACATAAAATCTAAATACATGGGTTAATTGATATTATCGTTGTAAAAATATGGCCTACTAGATTATTGTCAATTATTTCTTCCCACATGAAACTTTGTTCAGATGGTCCCCTTGCTGGAGTCTAGATAATTGTTTTTTTTCAGTTATTTTCTTTTTGCCTTGATTCTTTTGTGTTTTCTTCAAGTCATGCCACTTTTGACTTTTTTCTCCGAGAATATTTTTTTCGGACCTTCTTCCACTGTCATGAAAATGGATAATTGAAATGGAATTTTGGACATTTAAATCTAGATGCTGCATAACAGGATTTTTCACTCAGAATAGCTATTTATGAACCAAGTGCGTTATATAGATCCTAACGCCCGGAGGGTTACATTCACCCGAGGGCCTTTGGCCCGAGGGATGAATGTTGCCCGATGGGCGTTAGGATCTAGTAACGCTCGTGGTGCAAACAAGATTTTATTTTTCACGAAAAAATCATCTTAAACGACGTTGTTTACTTCATAAATTTCTTCTCAGATTATTTACTGCGTTCTGGTCGGCAACTGAGCACAAGTGAGCTTTTATGAAATTGCCATGGAAACATTGAAGAGGTTGCTAAATGTTGTTTATTTGATAAAACGACGCTTCATTTTTGTAAGAATTGACAAGCTTGTTAGTGGAGGAAACTAAAAACGGTTGTGTTCTAATAATTATGGAGATCCCACAGAATGTGACGCTCAAAGCTGAAAAATCGTTAGAAAATTTACTGTCTGTGAAATCCAAACACTTATACGAGGAGGAGTATGACCATTTTCTGAAATGGAAAGATGAAAACATAGTGAATACCGTAAATGAAACTGTCTTAATAGCATACTTCCAGGAACTGGTGAGTTTATCTCATGAAAAATATTAATATTTTTTATTTATTTTACATTATTTCAGTCTGAACAATATAGTGCAAATAGTCTATGGACCAAATACTCACAGCTGAAATCAATATTGATTGTTAAAGAAAATATTAATATATCAGCATTCAGTCAACTGATGGCATTTCTGAAAGTTAATTCAAAAGGATACATTCCTAAAAAATCAAAGGTATTGGAAGGTGGACAAGTATTACTTTTCATAAGAAAAGCTCCAGATGATACTTTTCTGCTACATAAAGTTGTTCTGGTAATGGGCTTATTTGGAGGCTTAAGACGTGATGAAATGGTCAAGATGATAGTTGATGACATTGAAGACAGAGGAGGCGTTTTTCTGATCAAGGTACCAGAAACCAAGACCTGCACCTCAAAAAGTTTCACCATTGTTGAAGAAAGCGAAATAGGAGCCTTGAACTTAGTTAAAAAGTACATTGCACTACGACCAAAAGGATGTAAACAACGTAGGTTTTTTTTAACCTACAGTAATAATAAATGCATTGAGTTACCTGTAGGTAAAAATACTATAGGAAGTGTTCCTTCTATCATAGCGAAATACCTAAATTTGGAAAACCCGAAAGGTTACACCGGACATTGTCTACGCCGAACGTCGTCAACGCTTCTTGTTCAAGGTGGTGCTTCCTTTGAAACACTAAAATTACATGGAAAATGGAAGAGTAGTACGGTAGCGGAGAGCTATATTGAAGAAAGTATCTCCTCGAAGAACAAAATTCATTCCGTTTCCGAAAAAGAAAATGTTAACGTTCCGAACGAAACCGAATGCACATTGATGAGTTCATCATCGGTCAACTCACAGAACTTCAAACTTGGTACTAATTTTTCAGGAACATTTGAAAATTGTAATTTCTATTTGAGAGAAAATAATTAGTCCCTTTTTATGTACAGTTATAAATAAAACTTTCTGAGTAATTAATTTATTGAACTACAGAAAAAAACATTTAGCGGGAGTTATGATTCATAATGCCCTCCATAACGCCCCGGGCGTTATGGGTCTGTTAATAGCAACCGTTGCCAAGGTATTATAAAGCAGTAACGATCAAGTGAAAAATAAACGTTATTAAAATAACTTTATAATTCCCAAAATTAAACATTCATTTTGAAATGCCTTGCAACGTTCAATCTATAATATATCCTCAAGCTATAATTCTCTTCCCTATGAAAGTCATGCACTTTTGGATGCAGTAATGTGAGTTACAGTATTTCATAATAGGGTTGATCAAATGTAAATCTGAATATAAAAATATATTTGGGTTTTGGACTAGCGGGGATAGGAGACAGTAATGAGTTGTCTGAGATTACTATAACTTACCCAAAGATTAAGGACGTTAAAAATCCAAACTAAAACCCAAATCAAGATTGAGGACGTTAAAAAAACCACACAATGATAAAAATATATACAGAAAATTCAATAAACTTTGTCTCGCCACTTTCTTTTGAAACACCCAGCTTTTTTGAAATACCTAGATCTTTTGAAACACCCACTATAATTTTTCGCTCCGCCAATAGTTTGAATTCAGAATCGAACAAAAGCCTCGCGAACTATTGCAGAGCCCTGTATAACGCTAGCTAAAGTTTTTAACGTACAGAACAGTATGACATTCATTTCTTTCATCGACTTGTATCGTGACTCATTTAGTTCTGAAACTATGAACGTATATTTTGGAAGGACAATACTTTGAGGATGATCAAAAGGAATAGAAAGGTAAGAACTTTTTTAAATTTATTGATGGAAATAATACCGGCAATAAAACATTTCAAATCTCAAAACACATTGATTTTTACCTAAAGTTGCAGATTCCTGTATACAATAGGCAGATGTTTTCTCAAGTCTGAGAAAATATCTGAAGGAGTTTAATAGAATAATCGAGTCATTTTGCATTACAATATGTTTAGAGGAACGAAACGCGAGATATTAAAAAAGAAGGGAGATTCAAGCCTTACCGGATAAAAAATAGGTTAGTGCTTCAGCATTTGAATGAGTACGAAGAAGCAAAACATTAACAGGCTTAGGCATTAAAAACATTTTAAAAACATTCTTACTGAGTCACTGTCGTTTCACAATTAGCAGAAGCAGGTGTATCGGACCAAAAACTGATCAAAATCAGGATATGATAGTAGTAATTCTATCAAACCGTATATACAATTAGATCAAAAGCATCACCAAAATATAATAAATCAGATGAGAATCAAATTTAGAGATACTGCAGGATTCAGTAATAATGTCGAAATGTCCAGCATATCAGCAAACACATTGACGTTTCCAGCGCAGAATATAACACAAATAATTTTCATTGCACCAACTTGAATTAATACATTGTTTCTGTTGTTCAAATATTCTCCAAAATGATCGCATAAAATACAATTCTACTTTAAAATAATCAAGGTTATACATCTAATTTTTCTTGCATAATTACAAAAGTCAGCTCATAATCCTCCAGCATAATAATCCTCCCTCTTCGCGTACTGATTATTTAAACTATCAAGCTGACACTCTTTGTAATTTTGCAAAAAGTCATCGACGTATAACTCGGTTTATTTTGAAGTACTTATAGTTTCAAAACTGATGGTCGTACATGATTTTTCTTCTACTAATCTTTTATGAGAACCAAAATTGAGCAATAACCAACAAAAAAACAAAATATTTGCGAAAAACTGATTTTTGTGACCTTGGCCAATTTGCCTAGTGTACATGATTTCCCAGTGGATCTTTTCCTCCTTGTTTGTGATGCCAAGATAAAACTGTGTGCAAAAATATCTTCACTAGGATTCATTTAGAAGCTCGTCTAGTGACATATATATTTTTCCCTCAGTGTCGGATAATTTTATGATATGTGACACATGAATTGATTTGCGATAGGGAGGTATAGAACATACGGAAGGAATGAGTATACAGGGTGTAAAATACTTTTTGCACTACCGCTAACAGTTGATAGACCAACGAAAAATAAAAAGATTTTCCTTTGTTTTTTTCAGGCTGAGTCCTCAATGAGCCAGAAAATCAGATATATATTACTTACCAAATCTTCGCTGATTGTTTGGGTACTGCTGCAATTACTAGTTCGATAACCTTTAACCTCATAATGTCAATGTCAATAACCGGACTGCGCGGTAGCCGTGTTGTTGTTTTTTTTTCAATCCATATGAACGAGTTTGATTTTGGCTAAATTAAGAATATGCAGTTCGTATTGTCGTATTTTGTTACGAATCAGGAGTCAAAACGCGACCCTCTCAAATACTTTCAGAGGATGAACGAATATTTTAACAAGACTGAATTATTGGAAGAACTGTTCATTATACTATTTGGAACAATGTGGAACCACCTATTGTTTTTATTACAAAATACCAACTTGGTGACCATTGTTACTATAAGTTAAGTGTATTCCTTTTCAATGTCTTTATTGTTATAATCTTATTTGGGGCAAAGAATTAGCTTGAATTATTTTTGGGATTGCCTCAGAGGCCAGACGTTCTGAGTATTTGTTATGTTCTTCAGTGTATTGGAAGTAATTCTAAGTATATCATATCTCCACTCTCGGCAAATTATGTATATTTGATTATTCGATTCAACAAAATAATTACATGGTTGAAACAACATTTCTGCCAAAACGAGATATGAATAGAGTTGGTCGAATAAGATATTTGGTTATTAAAATTAGTTTTTGATTGAAACTTTAAATTTGATCCAAATAAGCAATAATTTTACTCATTTTGAGATAATATTTTGTCGTACAAATACGAAACTTTTATTTGTTTGATTCAAATAAATTTCATTTCATTCAAAAATCTGTTTATTTCTGTGTACAGAAAGATAAATCATATGTATAAAACAGCTTTACTGAAGTATTCAAGTTAGAAATGTAATGAAATCCAAGATCCGGAAACCCTCGTGTATCGGGCTTCAGAGTAAATTGCACTGTTTCGGTGGATTTGCTCATCGCCTATTTGGAGGTCATTTACCTCCATCGTGTCATGAAAAATGGGAAAACCAAAAAATACGAATGAAAATCGAGTCAATCCGTACCAACATGAAAAGTCAAATTACGTAAAACGTTTTGCTTTCATTTTATGGGGGTTCATTTGTTCTGTTGTTTGTCTAAGAATTGTGAATATCTATTTTATTCAGAATGGTTGAGGATCATTGAAAATATATTCATCCTCGAAATAGTAATAATAACCTGGTAAAAAGAATCCGTGCTAGAATTCGCCTTGAAATCACAGGTTTTTGTTAACCAGAAATATTAAGTTTACGAGTATGACCATTTCACGTGAAAACTTCCGTAAACTTTTCGATTAATCGTAAAAAGAGCAAATTTCAAATACTCTAATATATACAGTCTATCTACTTAAGTTGTCTACATATGGAAAACGTTTTTATTATTAATTTTAAGAAAAGAAGAGAACGAACTTTCTTCACTATTTTAGTTCAACATGCACTTTTAAAAAACGTTGAATCATTAATGGGTGATCGATCATCCTGAATTTACGACCATATCGTTGCTGCGGGCTGTTTGAAAATAAAGAGCAGGGAAAATTACTTAACTCTATGGCAATGCAATATTACCCCTCCGATCGCACTGATGCGGGGTGTATTGTGAAAGCCCCTTTGTATTCGATGATTCTCTTTCATAGGATGATAGGATATTGGATAACTGAATCGAATCGAATATCAACTATGTGAATATTTATAGAAATATCTTGTTATAAGAAAGCAGCATCATCGAAATATGATAATCTACCGATAATTACAAGATGATGAAACGCCCCCCCCCCCTACATATGTGTATTTTTCGACAACAAATCAGATTGGTTCAAAATAAACCATTGAATATGAAGCCAATCTGAAACTTAAAAAAATCATAAGGTTGATTATTTGTTCATCGACTATTCTTGTGATACATAGATTTGCATTAACTTTGCTGAAGCCAATGGAAAATCATGGTAGTGGTATTGGAAACCTTCAAAAATTATTTGAGTAACAGAAAACAAATAACTAAAATTAGAAATGTAAATCGTGACCCCCTTGAAACTAAGACTCATGGAGTGCACCTTGTAAAATGTTGGCCCGAGAAAAATACATTAACTTTAAATTCTGATACAACATTTTATATTGCGTTTTCACTGATGAGTGATTCAAAGAGACCACATTTTTATTCTATCAAAATAAATGATCTAATAATAAAATATACTAATTCCATAAAATATGTTGGTATCACTATTGATAGAAATCCAAAATGGACTATTCATATTCAAGATTCAACCACCAAAAAAAGACGTTTAATTTATAAATTCTACATAATACGCAAAATCTTAACAAAAAAATTACTTCTGCAAATCTACAAGTCCTTAGTAGAATAACTTCTAACCTATGGTATCATACTGTGGGGGGGGCTCTATGACAATCCATTAACCCAACTAAATGTAGTACAAAACTATTTACTACGAATAATATTCACTTATAATACCACAAGAGCTTCAAAATTATCGGGTATTTCCCGATAGGTTCGTTGCAAACAAATGAAGGAGTCAAGTTTTTCAGGTTAAAAATCACGAGCGCGAAGCGCGAGTGATTTCCTGAAAAACTTGACGACTTTATTGTTGCAGAAACCTGAGGAAATGCCAGATATTGAAGCTCTGATGATTCGAGGATTATTTTTCCAAACAGTGGTCATTGCATCCCAATCTTTTCCTCCAACGCTGCTGCACTTGCCCTCCGTTTTTCCGGAATCGATTGTAAAGCCTTACGCTTGGCATCACGAGCTCCTCGAGCGGTCTTGAATGCAGCATCCGAAAATGGGTTGATTTTGATGTCGAAATCGTTCAAATACTTTTCTTGAAGTAATTTGGCAGTCTGATTCCACATTGTTTTTATTGTACCTTCTTTATAGTCTTCTCCATCCATTTTCTTCATATTGTAAGCGTAATCTTTCATAATGTTTGCCAATTGCGCTTCACTCGTTTCAGCACTCAATGTGTATTCCCTCTCAGTACAAAAAGTAGTAAATTGGTTCCAAACTGTTTTTTGCCTTCTCCGTATTAATTGTAACATTTCCTTTGACTTTTTATCGATGGTGGACAGAGAACAAACTCCAAATCGACTCATTTTCATGCAAAATCTCCAATTGTCACAATTGAATTCAACCTGTCAGTTTGAAGTGTGGTTAATTTGACTGGATCATGTTTTGTTTTTTATATATAGCAACTACCAGAGAAAATTTTCAAAAAATTATCAGTATAATACCATGTAGGTTGTACCACGTGACGTCGAATGGTGCAATTCTATTGGTCGATATTTGGGTCGGAAAAATAATCAATAATAGACTATATTCCACACATTGTCTTTATAATGAGTCGATTCTGAATGTCCGATGCCTATACTACCTTAGTAACTGCATCTTCTGCTTTAAATCTACGAAAAAACATTTTGTGAACAATTGTTACCAAACTAGGCGGCACACAATATAATTACTATTTATATCATTAGTATTATTGCCATATTCTTTCATAATGACTATTTATATTATTAGTATTATTACCATATCATTGTATTATTACCATTTTCTTTATCAACTCTTAAGTTTCCTTCGTTACATGTCAATAATAACTTCAACATTTCTCCTTTCTACAATTTATAATATACTTGGAATTATTGCACAGGTGTTAATTCACCAGCTCTTCGTTTCCATTGAAACTCCATCCATAATTTTTCAGTTTCAGTTGGATTATTCCCAGTTATGTAAAATTTTCCATCATTCAGATATTTTTCAAACAAAGTAGAGGAGTAGAAAGACAAATGTTTCCTTACAGCAGGTCTCTGAAATCTATGAATGAAATATGCTTCTTTCAGCAATCTTACCATCCGTCCATATTTTTTTTAAATTATCGTTCGTTATTTTGAAGCATCACAATCAAATAAACTGGTACCACGTGAAACCACTCGTTCTATGAACTCGTTTATGCTTGTTATTGAATATGTCAATAACAATATTTTGAGTAAGGGCACTATAGTCGATGATATCACGTGTATTCCCGTAAGAGGGTTTGTATCGGTAATAAAGGAAAATAACAGAATGACCTCACAATCATCATCCTTCTCAGAGATCATATATTTGTAAGAGGGGTAATAAACAAGAAATATGAGGAAACAATGTTCCTTCCAATCATAAAATTATCAATTAGGTATTTATCATTATCCACTCATATTATATATATTATGGGCTAGGGGTTATATCGCTCAAATTTTTTTGAAATTTTCGAGAAAGCATTTTGCCTGGAAATTTTACTGACTGCGATTTGCGGTCTTATTATCTAATTGAACCACGAAAGTGAAGCTTGAGTGGTTCAATCTTTAATAATGAGGCTGCAAATTGCACGAGTTCAATTTCCTAGAGGCAAAATGCTTGAGGGAACATTTCAAAAATTTTACGATAAAATCCTCTAGCACGAATAACATTTGGAACTGGATGAAATAACCAGAATTCATGTTATATTTGAATTTTCGACGGGGAAAATTACAACAATTCTACTCGTTCCAACATAGAAGGAATCGTGTGTCCATTTCTAAATGATTTGTTTTACAGATTCATTCATTTACAATGATCATTCACTGCTCGTGGCCTCGCCCAAAAACCTAAAATATATATAAATTATTCACTATCAAATATGTATCTCAAAATCTCCCTATCCCGAGGTCCAATTGCCAGCTGGTGTGAGTGTGCTTTAGTGTTAGTTTTTGGAGTGTAATAAATTGAGATGGGGTGATAAAATGTGTGAAAAATGTTTTTGGGGTTAGATTTGTGCGGTGTTGTTATGTGGAAAAATAGAAAAAGTTAAATCTTAAACATAAATTTTGAAACCGCCGGAGCTCGACCTGCCGACTTCTGGCTTCCCAGCCGTACGCCTTAGCTGTTTGACCACTGGCCGTTTGATATCGGTGTAATGTGCTTTATCCACTAGTCCACGAGAACCAATGTCGATGTTATGAAAATTACGGATTTCAATTATTAATTGCCTTTCTTGAAAATCTGAGATTTTTAAGATGCTGAAAAAGTTATATTTGAATTTAAATATCAAATCACTGTAAGGGTGAGTTGAAAATCCCTAATTTAATCAATTTTGCATTTCCTGTTGACATATAATTCTGACAGTACCGTAGTGTCGCTTTATCGAAAAACAATATCGAATCTACTAATGGTTTTAACAGTATAAAACAGCGATAAGACGTTTTATCACTATAAAACTGACCTGATTGGTTCTCTAGTTTGAAATTTTGGCCATTTGATTGGTTCAAAAATAATGAGGGAAATAGTCGATAAAAATCTCGCATATAGTACCGGAAAACGAGTTTTCTACACTATTCCATAAACTCACTTCTGCAATGTTTTTGAATAAGTTGGCGAAACAACAAAAATCACCACAGTTGAAATAACAAAAATGTTGGATAAGTTCAGGTTAGGATAACTCGATTGAAACTCACAAGAAACTAAGGCATATCAAAACCCGGACAATGAGATAAAAAACATATATACCGTTTTGTTATTTCATGAATATCCCGAAATGCCCTGTGATAAATAATAATTGATAACCGGAGAATGGAATTTATTACCTTGATTAAGCTAAGAGTTCAATACATAATCAAATTACATATACGGTCATTTAACCATTTAGTGGTACCGAACGATCGATTCTATCTCATTCTATAAAGGATTCGAGAAACTGCGTCCACAGGTAAAACTACTAAATGCGAGGTTGTCCTCCAAAAGAAATGCTTTATTCAAGTTTAATAATTAATGCCAACCCAAATTCACTGAGTAGGCAAATGACACATTCCTACCACTGGTCTGGTATAGGTGCCTTTGTGTATAGTATATAATAACATTGTGAATAGTACCAACCTTTCCTGGATGAACATTAGCGATAACAGCTAATGGCCAATGAAGCGGTGGCTAATTGTCATTTTTCAAAATAACCATTTTACCAACCTTTATATTAGGACATCGTGTTTTCCATGAATCTTGGACCATCATCCTATTTACCAATGGATTCCAACATGTCTATTTATTTACTAATATGTGTCAAATTATCTTCTGGCAAACTTTTCAATGGAGTAAGACTCAAAATTGGGTCGGAGTCAATGCTTCTCTGTTTGGACTGCTGTTTGACAAACAAATGTGTTACCCTATCGGGGAAAATAATGGTACATGGACCTCTTCGAGCCAAAAACTGTTTGAAAGCCTGTTTTTTTATCTTTATTTAACGTCGGCCTATTTATGCATCCAGGGCTCAACATCGACGTCGGTGAGCCCACCTCCCCCCAACCGTAAAATTTCGCCGATTCCTCTGTTGTTTCAGAGGGATCTTTAACGAGCTCAACATCAATGAATTCGGAACCGCCATCTCAACGTCCCCTCCGAAGGACAGCATATCTATCATCATATCTCGTGTTCATTGATATGACGCCTGCAGCTGCGATTATGCTACTACATTACAGTTGTTGGGTCATTTTAACGCTCACTTTTCTGGTCAGGTGGTCGATAAGACTCTGGTCAAGCTATCTAGCCATCGGTGCCCCTTTGAAGGCCTGTAAAACATTATATGTAGACAGTGAGCTGCATTTACACTCATGCATACGAACAAGCATACGTACCACTTATAAAACTTCATGTCTCTTCGCCTACCAAAAGTCTGATCATCGATCGAAAAAGTTTGCATTGTACTATTCTCACCAAAAAAGGTTACGCCTTATTCAAGTCATTTACTGTGATGAATTCCTTCACTGCAAGTATTCTCACAAAATGCTGGACCCTTACCGCATACATTTTTAAAATTAATTGAATAAGATACTAAAAATGCAAAATGTTATTACATTGTAAAACTGAGAAATTAAGGATCATCCAGTTAAATGTGGAGAGGAATAAATAGTTTCACAGATAATTATAAAACAGAAAGTTAAACAACAAATAGAGTATTAAAAAAAATAGAAATAATGGATAAACAGGAAATCTAAAGAAGTTCAATAATTGTTTTTCTAAAATAGGTGTGAAATTGGTAACAAAAGTAATATATTGGCAAAAGCCTACGGTGAATCATGAGCTTTTGCTGTTTCTATGGCGAATGAGGAGTGTTATTAGATTTATTCAAGTATTTCCTGGAAGAAAAACACAAAATCGATTTGAACGGAATAATAAGGCTATCTGTGGTGTACCCCAAGTGACAGTATTTGGGCCAATTCTTTCCATAATCTATCTGAATAAATTTCTTACTAGTGAATCCCCGGGAACAATAATTTCCTTCGCTAATGATACTGTGACTTTGCATTTGGGGCAATCATAAGATATTATGGAATAAATGACATAAAATGATCTTTGAAATATAACAAAATGGTTCAACTTCAATGTATTGACGTTCAACGTAAATAAAACTGAAACGATAAATATATCATATGGAAATTACCTAACAAATCATGACTATATTCAAATGAGTGATAAAAACGTTAATGTATCCTTGATTACAAATAATCTCGGATTTCATTTGAAACCTTTTTTGTGAACGGAAGTAGAAAACTAGAAAATAAGTTAGATCAATACTGTATACATTTTATCAAAGTCAAATTCCACCCTCAGATAAACTGAGAACATTATAATACTACACTCTTATTGATTGGTTCGAGAGGCGTTGCGAAATCCATTTTAGAACTATCAGAAGTGATACAAAAAAGGTACTGAAAATCATGTCTTTTAGACTGACTCTATTTTCTTCATGTGCACTATTCACGCAGTTAAAAACATTCCGGACAAATATATGTTAAAGCGATATTAGTTTTCAGATAAAAAGATCCTAAAAAAGTATAACATATTTACCAAAGAAGGTTTACTAGTGCACCATACACGATATTGCCAAATAAATAAAACTGTCGGTAAAAGGACATTAGCCCAGGCTTTTCAGCCAATTACTGGAAATGTTGAACTCGGTAACACTTAATCAAGAAGAAAATCAAGATATTCGTATCACTATAAAATCAAATGAAACAATGTGGATCCCTTGAACTTATATTTATTGAAATATTTGGTAAAGTTGAGGCTATACGTAGATATATAGATATGTAGAACGGATGGCCCTATATAGCCTCCATTTCCACCATCAGCTTTTCTGTCTATTGAAATCCTTTTAATTACATAAACTACTCTAGCTTCATCTTTTAACTATTCCCAGAATCCCTAACAGTGGCTTTATTACGAAGCTTTCTACCTCTGTGTATTATAGGCGCTGATAACCTTATCCTTGATAGCCCTTCACATTTGCACTGGATATTGAAGGAAGTATGTATGCAAAAGTAACCAAAGTAAGTATGCAAAACAACCAAATATAAAAAACATCGAATGATGAATCATTAACTACTTCTCTGAAAATTATTTTAAATATCTAGTAAAGGATGTAACTAGCTTGAATAATTTTCATTTCGCACAATGTCCTCAGCAAAAAAAACCAGAATGGACAATCAACTGTAATTATATCGTGTTTCATTCAAATGAGGGTTCAGACCAATTAACGTTTGTTAACTGAAGCGGCTTACCAAAGGTTCCGATTCTCTCGGATTTTATCGATCACAAATATGGTATGAAAATTACATCATGTAATCAATTATTATCGAATTATTATCGTATCGATAATTGGGGAACTAGCCGATTTCTCCTATGCAACCTTCACCACGGCCAAACTGGGATTATGGAATTCATCATCACCAAATTTAATTGATACGTTAGCGTAGGATATTGGGAAACATCAGTGAATAATGGTTATTATAACCCGCCGGAGAGACAGAAGTGCATTTCGTTCATAATTTACTTCATGATTCAGCGTCCTATCGGACAGTTAGGCGGACGAGTATGTTCGGTGTTTCTCACACGTTCAGTTTTTTATTTTATTTTTCCTTGTATAGGATTCTTTCGAAATACTCTTCAATGCGGCCGAGATATTTTTTTAATATTTTGTAGGTGAAGAAGGGACACTGACTTTTTCTAGCAAGTGCCACTTTGCAGTGACAATTGTCATATTAATGTAACAATTTGTACTTCGATGAAGGAAACACATACATACATTTGGTATATCCTTTTTCGAAATTTTATTTAGTTTCACCTGTTCCGATGTCTGTCTGTGGGTTTGTAAACAAATCTTACAAGTTAAATTTGACCCACTTCCCGTTCTTCAATTGAGCTGAAATTTGGCAGGTGTTCATAGTTCCGGTGACAATGCATTATGAAATTTTTTCTGGAGAAAAAAACAAAATGGCGGCTCCAATATGGCGAACGAGTTTTGGGTTTCTATTAAAAATTGGTATGTGGTGGTTTCCGGAGAAAGAGATCACGAATTTTTCAACAAAATTCATGAATTCAAGATGACGGCTCCAATATGGCGACGAGTTTTGTGGTTATAGCCCGATTCCGATGAAAGTTGGTATGTGGGGGGGTTTTGGGGTCGAAAATCATGAATTTTTTCAACAAATCCAGAATTCAAGATGGCGGCTCCAAGATGGCGAACGAGTTTTGTGTTATACTCGATTCCATTAAATTGGTATGTGGGGGTTTTGGGGTCAGAGATCACGAATTTTTCAACAAAATTCATGAATTCAAGATGACGGCTCCAATATGGCGACGTGTTTTGTTATTATGGCCCGATTCCATTCATGATTGGTATGCGGGTTTTGCTGAGGCCGAAAATTAGCAATTTCTGTCAGAATTCAATAAGCTGACGGATTTCATGAGTGACTAGAAAGAACTGAATTTTGCCGCACATTTTTCTACAGATTCCGAGGGTATTCTTATATTTTTTGAATATAGAGATTCCATGTGAGCCTGTAGTCAAAACTTAACTTCCGTGGAGAATGGAATCTCTTCTCTATTGAGCATTGATGATTTGAGGCCTCTCAATACTGTATTGGTGAAGGTGATGGCAGTGGTTTTTTGGGAACTTACTCTTAGTTTTTACCACCTACACCAACTGCTTACTTTATTTGGAAGGTGAGGGGAATACTTTATGGACACCTTGCAATAGTGTGGGAGTCTTTGAGTCACATTTACCCACTTAAACCTCCACCCCATAGACTCGTCTAGCCGTGGCCTCTGAACTTGAAGCTTTTGGCTCATTGTATCTTACATGTACCTTACTTTATATAACATTTGTGTGCCTTCTGTTATGATGCCTGCAAATCATCCTTGCTAGGTTATCTGCATATCCAATGCAATATAAGTCTCCTTCGGATAGTTTTCTGAGGCGGTGGTCCAGAGGGTTGCTCAGAGTAATAACGATAAGACGCCTCTCTGAGGACACACCTTTCCCGCTCTTGCCTCTTCTACAGTGGTCATTATCGTCCTTCTTTCTACTCCGGATTTAATACACGAAGAGTGAGTGATGTCCCATTTTTTCCAGCAAAATGGAATGGGTTACAAGCAGATCTAGAGGGAAGTGGAATGTTACAATTACAAGGGGCAAAAATAACCTACCATTATGTAGTAGAAAAGTAATGACTTCAATAACATAACATTTTGTGTCCGCATCCAGTGCGGGTCCACTAATGTTAGGGACCGTAGTTAGCCCTAACAAATATTTTATCTATTACATACCGATCTAGCAGAGTATTCATGAGGAAAGAACGTTAGGCTGATAGGTCTGTAGAATTTGTGTATTTGATATTTTGCCCACTTTGCGTTGCCATTCAGGTGGTGTGTATCCCCAAGCCAAACAATATCTGATAATTTTGCATAGATGTGGCATCAGCAAATAGTCCATTCTGAAGTAACAATTATCACTTTAGTCGACAGTTGTAACTTTGAAGTGACAATTTGCCTCTTCGAGTTGGGCGAGGAGACAACAGTTGTCACTTTGAAACGACGATTGCCACTTCGTGTCGACAATTGACACTACGAAGCGGTCATTCAGAATATTTTTAGGGGAATAAAAATGATGGTTCTTATGCGCTTTCATTTGATGTAGCTACTTGATAAGTCATCGCTCCATTTGGATGTGTTGAAAGAATTATCAGATAATAAGGTACCTATCTACTCACATCATATTGGGAGATTTCACTGACTCCATCATTTCTCTATAGTTTTTCGTACTTTTTCCGCAGAACGCTAACTTTAGAAACTGAAAAGAGTCCGCGAAATTCCATTTTAAAGGACTTATACATAAAGTCGTTTTGGCAACACTGCAGCAGACTGAACAAACGATCGATTGCATTTTGACAGAGCTTCACAAAACAATTTGGATGGCAATTTGAAATATACATCATAATCCAATATCTATTCCGACTTACCAGCGATTCTAGAGGAGTATTGATATCGTCCTGAAATTATGCATTTATATGCTGTAAAACCCTTTTTTTTTAAATTATAATCACTTGCAGTACACAGTACACAGTACACTCCGTTGGTTGCATCGCATATAAGTTATAAGACGTTTCCCATTTAACAAATAATAACTCAATCTCCACTAAATTTTATTTACCTATTTGAAACGTATAAATTCAACAATTTTAAGGTAATTATTTTTAATAGTACTTTTTCGCAATTTTTTGCATGTTCCGTTCGCTATTAATATTATTTGTTAAAGACATACGTGTTAAATTATTCAGCTTATGATATTATTCTGAATGTATTTCCTATATATATATATATATATATATATATATATATATATATATATATATATATATATATATACAGCAACAAGATACTGTACACTCTACAGAAATTTGTTGTAGTTGCATAGTAGACCTAGAGAGTACAGATGCATCGAGTACAATAATACTTCCAACACTAAAATCAGTTTCTGTAGAATTGAATTTTCTTAATATTAGTATGGGGATAAACAAAAGATATTTTTTTATTGGCAATTGGCATGACCTAGTCTGCAACAACTGGCAATATGTTGAAAAAAAAATTCTGCTCTAGCAAAACTAGATGCGGTCTAGCATGTGGCTGTAGCAATATGGTCTTTATTGCTCTTCTATGTGTATTTTTTGCAGTGTGAAGACTGCAGCAATGTTTCTCAGATAGGCGAGAATGAAGACTCTCAAGTCACAAACTCCAATGAAAATTGAAACTAACTAGTTTCCTGTTTTGAATTATTTTGAATATTATGTGAACTGAAATTGATAGTTTCACGATGTTCTGTATTTATACGTGAATATGTTTATTGGTATTGTTTGTATTATTGAAAATTCAATGATTATACATTCATTATATACACATGTTTTCATATCTGTATTCTCTGACTCTGTTAATTCTTTAGATTTGCTTCTCTTCTAAAAGACTTCATCGATGAAGACTTCCACATTTCTCCAAATATTTAGAGGATTACAATTCTCATAGAAAATTCGAACACTAATTATCTTGGGAAAAACATCATTATTCACAATTTAAGTAAAATTTTGTTTTTCATAACTCTATATATATAAGAGCATACAAGAACATTAATATAAAATATAGCGAGAAATATACAAGAAATATACAGAAATCTGTATACCTAATTGGGAAAAACCTTTTTTGACAATGGATTCGTATTCAGCGATCCCAAAATTGAAATTTTGCAAAAAAAAATTTGAGTTGGGATTCAAAAATGATATGCTCCATCACTTATGTTTCTGATCTTTAATAATTGAATATAACGAAAGTTTCAAAGAAGAAGGTTTAATTATTTTTCCGCTTTGTTGATTCGACTAATAGAGTGTAAATATATTTTTATCTACAAAAATAACTGACGCATTTATTTTGATAGGATTCAATTCAAGTAATAATCAATATGCTCTAAAGCTAGATTTGTTCCATTGAAACCTCTTTCCTAGGAATTTTCGAGGTGTGCAATACTTTCATTAATATTTTGTCAGTTTTTGAAGTACCAGTTTTCTGTCAAGACTTAGGGAAATTTATTATTTATTGATTATAGTTGGAAACATCTATTCCAAGTAATATTTCTCTAATATGTGTACTCGCGAAGTCTACGATGTTAATCTACACTGTTCATTAGAGACACCATTCAGTTGAATATCAGTGTTTTATGTTCATTGGATCAACCATTCCCATGTGTAATTGGTAATTTGTACCCATTTATTGCTAGTTGGCAGTTCCACTTGCTAGTTGTTGAGACCTTATCAGTCTGCATCTCTTGGTATTAATTGATGCCGAACATCTGAATAGAGAAGACTGGGTTAGTAGGAAATTAAGTCCAGTATCTTTTGAAGTCAATTCGTATTCTTACCGAACATTTCATTGAGAGTAGCTGTAGCTTAGGGTCTTATTTGTCCTGAAAATTATGTCTGTTGATAAAGAAGTTCAAATTATAGCCGATAACAATATAAATGAAGGGGTCAAGTACGAGTTGTCTCGCACAAAGAGTGTAGACTTCTAGTGAAAAGTACGCATCATAGTTTAAAATATGGTTTGTGATTTTACTAAAGCCAATGATGATGTTGGATGCTTAATTTTCAGTACTGTCTTTTGTCCAACTGATCTTTGAGATTATTCGGTATGATTCCGAGTTTTTTTTTTATCATAGTTAATGGGGAAAATCTTCGCTATACAAAGTTCAAAATACCTTGGAATCATTATCGATCAACACCTGAAATGGGACAAACATTAAGAAAACATAACAAAGACAGCAAAATCACTATTAAACAAATTCAAGTACCTCAGCAGATTCCCCGGGCTAGATAAGTTAAAATAATAGGTATAATTTGCACTGAACAAATCACATCTACCATATTGGATTGGGCAAGGCAACAAATAATATTATGAAACATCTTGAAATCATACAGAGATTGATAATTAGGGTCATATTTTAAAACTTCGGTGATATCCTTCCAATAACCTCTACAAAGAAACTGATATATTCGACATCAGATAGCTCTTCTGACAAACCATTTTGATGAATGTCTTCCAGAAACATACCTAAATATCCACCAATATGTCATGACTACAACACAAGGAACATAGAACATTTTTTGCATATTCCTATAACGAACAAAACCTCAGAACAAAGATTTCTCAACTACCTTGGACCGAAAATATTCCATCAATTACCTGATGTTCTAGAACAAAGTAACTCCCAATATCCATTTAAAAATTAATTGTTCCAACGAATCTGAAAACAACCATATACATAACAATCTGGTGATACATTCAGTTCAAACCCAACCACTCACAGGTAACATCCTTATGGTTTACCTATTGGTCGTTCGAAGAACAAGCGATCTGAACATGTGATACGAACATATGCCCAAGGCCGTATGTTTACATGTTCATTTTACAGGCTTGATCAAGCTCACAGAAAAATATTCAAATTATCATATAGGGCGAACACTCCTGATTTATTTGTCGATCCTGTAGGATTTTGTATAGTTTCAAAACCTACCCCTGAGCCAAAAGCTGCTGATATGTACTGTGGCTTTTGTAATAACCAACATTCAAGCTACATACTCCAACTGTCTGCTTGATCCAATAACTCAATGATTTTGTGGATTCATTTTTTTTAGGCGCTTTGTAGGTTATAAACAAAAAAAAATATCACTGTTTAATTATTGTATCATTTCCATATACTCTATCAATATTTTTGTGACACATATTTCTGTTTTTACTGAAGAGAATTGAAATATCAATACCGGTTGTTCCAAATTAGGTTTCAATATCTTCAGAATGTCTGCAATGGTAATTGTTATATTATTTCTGTATGCTGAAGATTACACATTTTTATTTTGCACTCTAGTGATGGCTATCAAAATAAATAATTTCTATGAATTTTTTTCTAACGATACATTTCCTAAAGGAAACTATTTGATGGTTCCTGTAACACATTTTGTAGGTCCCAAGTTGTACTATACTTGGGAAATATTGGCCTTAGGCAAAAAATATCTGTTAAAAATCTTTTCAGCCTTTCCGAGCGAGTATTCAGCTGAATTTTAAGAAGCCCCTTCATCAAACTTATTTTGTGAAAATCGTATTATATCGGCTATGTTTGGATTAAAAACCTGAAATTTATTTTCCTTACGATGATTCCTCCAGGCAGCAAAGGTTGAATTATACTGCTTGCAAGATCCTTCGCTCAAAGATTAAATTAAGGTGGAAATAAACTCCACTGAGAGTGATAATTAATATACGCTTGCTAGTCAGTTTCCCTGCTACCAAGATGAGGAAGCATAAAATCCCAATCATTATATATTTATAGGTCTGTTATACAAAAAGTTGTACACAATTGAATCTGAAACCGATTTTGACAAATTATCTCATCTTTTTTTCTGACACAATATGACACTAATCCCATGGAAGTTCGGGAAACCTACAGTTTGGGATTTCACTTGTGTTGACACGGTTGCAACATCACACTAAGTTGCTACCTCCAAGTGTCCTGGTGCAGTCGTAGTAAATGGGGAGAAAATTATAAGTAGAAAATACCAAAATTTACAACAACTTTAAATTTCTTATCCTGTTGGCGTTGGAACTTTTGGAGTTTTAGTTCCAATGCTTTGGAATTCATTAAATACAAAGGTTGACGAATAACAAAAGTTACCAATGATAGAAGAGCAATTCAGTTTTTGTTCCGAAGAATTAGCATTGCGATCCAGAGGGATAATGCCGCTTCTGTATTGGGAACTATTCCTTTATTTCGACAATTGAATAAATTGTTTTTAAATCCTCAAAAGATGAATTTTTTAATGGAAAGGTCATATGAATCCCTTGGAACAGTTATTGATAATGTTTTGTCAAATACAACGCGATCTTCCATATATTCCTCTAATTCTTTATCACACAGCCTCAACTCCCTATCACACCAATCCAGTGCTAGTGAAAACCACCGTATTGGAGAGCGCAGCTCTAATAGCAACAACACCATCAAGTTTCCAGTACACGAAAACATTTCTGGTCTGAATGGTCTGAAAAACATTGGAAATACTTGTTTCAAGAATATCGTCATACAATGTTTATCGAACACCAGATGGTTGCTCGAGTGTCTAAGGAAAGACGAATATATGAGAGATATTAACACAAGCATATCAAGTATGAAGGGTGCTTTGATAAAGAGTTTTGCGTTAGCGATAAGAACTTTGGTCAGAAGATTTGTCTGATAGGGTGATTAATATTGTTTCTTTTAAAAGCCATATAGAAAAAATTTACAACCCGGTTCATGGGTTACGCACAACAGGACGCCCAGGAATTTCTCAGATATTCATTGGAAGGTCTTCATGAAGATGTAAATAGAGTGTTAGAAACGCCCAAACTTATCTTGACAGAAATTGACGGAAAATTGAGCGACCATGGAAAGGTCAAGATATCTGAGAATGGATAACTAAACAATTGTTGATAATTTTGTTGGTCAATTTAAATCATCGTCGAATTGTACTTCCTGTGAACATTGTTCTGTCTCTTTTGATACCTTCATATTCCACAGAGAACTGGCAAGCTCATGATAAGGCTGGGGAGAGTTGGGGAAGTAAATACCCCACATCTGACCAACCAATTGATATGCCCGGACTACGGGGTGTTATAAATTAACACACCACACCTGTAATACCAGACATTATTCGTTAGATTGCGAAAAACAGTGTCGAGAGCATCGACTATCTGAAGACGGTCGAACCGAAACTATGTCTCTGCAGCGGCTACTGGACAAATTTCATTTTCTCAAATACTGGAGCTTTGGGTTGTTTATTCAGGAAGTACGTACCTTAATTATTCAATAGGAAAATGAGAATGCATCATAAACTGTTGAGAATGTACATATATATTAAGTGAAAGTTGACACAATTATTTCCTTCGTTCTATAGACGAGTAATATAAAACAATATTCATAGAATCAAATAGTAGGTTATTGACAGTTAATTTTACAGTTGGCTACAAAATCGAAATAGATCTACTGAAAACAATTGACATCACTTGCCACAACCGGCTAGAAATAATTATCTTTGAAATCTTTGTTAACGTGAAAATTATGGAGATGCAGTAGAGACTCATTGGAATTATACCAACTTCAATTTGCCACACATAATTTGCAGAAAAATACTTATGACTTACCAGGTTTCAAATTTATTCACTTGAGTATATTTTTGAACGACAATTAGTTTTAACTTTAATATTAGGTTGATTTACTCCTCGCGGCAATTGTTTATTTTATTTTATTCGCCCGGTATATTAGGGTAGCGTATATGGATACAGTTTACTATGAGGTCACGAACTATCGAATTGAGGTTTCTCCGTTGACTTTCGCGTTCTTGTAGCAGTGATAAAAAGTAGGTACATTTTGGAAAAATGCTGGGTTTTTCGTGCCTTCACTTGGAGCGATCATTACTTGGTGTAAATGGATTTGAATCTACTTGTTCTTAACATTTTCCTTCAGTTCACTATTTGACGCTTATACTTGTACACTTCTCATCGGAATTTTTACGATACTGTGATTCGACGGACTTCTTAACCTCACTTTTGAGAGAAACATATTACCGGAGTAACGACTATGATAGACCAACTTCAATTTGCCACACATAATTTGCAGAAAAATACTTATGACTTACCAGGTTTCAAACTTATTCACTTGAGTAGATTTTTAAACGACAATTAGTTTTAATTTTAATATTAGGTTGATTTACTCTCGCGGCAATTGTTTATTTTATTTTATTCGCCCGGTATATTAGGGTAGCGTATATGGATACGGTTTACTATGAGGTCACGAACTATCGAATTGAGGTTTCTCCGTTGACTTTCGCGTTCTTGTAGCAGTGATAAAAAGTAGGTAATTTTGGAAAAATGCTGGGTTTTTCGTGCATCCACTTGGAGCGATCATTACTTGGTGTAAATGGATTTGAGTCTACTTGTTCTTAACATTTTCTTCAGTTCACTACTTGACGCTTATACTTGTACACTTCTCATCGGAATTTTTACGATACTGTGATTCGACGGACTTCTCAACCTCACCGGAGTACCGGAGTAACGACTATGATATGACTGGCTTTGCTACTGTTCTAAGACTGACTTTTGATGGCTCGCGCTTCCTGCTTTAATACTATTCAACCCTACCCATGAGGCCTTCGCGGAGTAACGATTCCCACACTCGTTATCTCTAACTTGTCCGCAGCTCAATAATTAATAGTTTTGTTTTTGTCATCAAAAATATATAAAACATAATTTTATGCCTTTTCGAGGAAGAGTTATATTTAATGGGCTGTCATACTTGGTGAATTTATAGCGCGTTCTGTCGGTACAATTACATTAAAACCGTTCCATGATATCCCTTATCGCGAAGCGATGTCAACAAATTGGAATTAATACTCTTGTTTACCATCGTACATTTTTCCTAGATGAGTTATTTGTGACTCCGGTGTACAAAGGTTATTTCTTGCTAGTGATTTTTAAGTGAATTCAATTGTCTTCCAATAACGACTCATGGTTTAACGAGCGTATGCTTATCAGCTCTTTCGTGCGGAGGAATTCTGCTTTTATTATCTCTCCTAGTTTTTCTCGCTATGAAGTTCATATTAGAGAATATTGTGTTGCTTTTTCAGACATGAGAGTTTTTCTGTAATTACGGGGCTTAACACTCAGTCTGTCACAATGTTTAGACTCGTTTACTGGGGAAGAAACTTTGGACGGCGAAGAGAAACCGAAACAAACTTGTTATAACAAAAGGATAAAATACACAAAGTCATTATCTGTACATAAATTTCTCAAGATATTAGTTTTTCACTTGAAACGATTCTCGACGATGGAGACATTCAGAGTCAACATTGACTAGGATAAGATATGATTAATTATGCGGCAGATAATTCAGCTCTCTGTCGCTACAACTTGTATGCTGTATCCAACCAAAGGAACAACCTATAGCGGACACTATACAGCTTACTGCAGGCATCTTATACAGGGAAATAGCACAAGTACAATGACTCCAGAACATCACATATATCACCTGAATCCCGTATAAGTGGAGAAGCGTTCGTCCTCTTCTATGAGCAAGAGGACACCAACTCACATCTTTAGTTTTTCATTTCCAACCAATTGTTTGGTAACACGCATTTTATATTTACACAAACATTATTATTTATATTTCGGAATACATCAAAAGATTGTGAAATCTACCTTTCCACGCCATCGGATTTTTGTTTTTGTATTCCATCCATTTTATTTATATGCGCAATCGCTATGGTATTGTCAATTATAACACTCTATATACCAAGATTCTCTGTGAAACATTTCAGCCCGTCGAACGCCCAAAGAGTTCCAGAAAAAATATGTGATAGTTCAGTGATGTTCCATTACAGAAATCATGTTCTTGTCGCCCCCTCACAATATACACCCCAACCTGCTGAGGACGCGTCTAAAAAAATCATACCATTAGCGAACTCACTAATCTTGCAATTATTCTGATTTTACAAAAAGCTTTCGTTTTCAATTTGTTCATTTAAACTAAAGATTCTATTGAACTTTTCTTGTCTTTCGGTATTGATGGGGTCATCTCAAGACAATGAAACACATTAGTGCATTTTCTGAAAAAAAAAACTACTTTCATCTTTTGTATCACTAATCAGCAAAACATCATCGAAGTAGCATAAATATTTTTCTATTGCCAGTATATTTAGTTTTTACCTCTATTAGTTTTTTCTCTGCTTCCATTATTTTCTGCTGTTTTCCTAGTGACTTGCAGGATGATATCTTTCTATTCAACATTCAATTGAGAATGTTTTTCTCTTCAACATGAATACCCCACAAGAGGTTATCTCGAACGATGGAAGATAGTGGCTAAAATTTATCTTTCAGTCGCAGATGACTCCACATCTGATTTTATGAACACCCTGTTCATATTTTCAAACAAATCATTTTATTTTACTTGCTTTGAAAATTCTTTATCAAAAATATATTCACCTGGTTTACTACTTTCGGCAACTGTAATTTCAATATCTGTTTTGTGATGAGAAATCGTAGCGGCAATACATGTTTTTTTACCAAAGAAGAGTTTCAAGTGTTGGACAGCAACTTGATGTTCGTAAAATCGGCTTGTCACTCGCCTGTTAATTTGTCCAATGTTCGTAGCAGCAGTAAGTTATTTTTATGTTCGTGAAATTAGCCTATCTTTCGTCTGTAAGTTTGTCCTTTGTATGTCGTAGAGCATTCGGAGCATGGTATTTGCTATATTCCTCATTAGCTCATGGCATCTTTGGGAGATTTGAGAAAATTGAATTGTTTTTCGTGAACATTTTCTTTTATGTCGCATTTCTCTAAGATTCTGCCAATTTTGTCGGTGAAACCTTCAATATGGGGCAAAAAGGCAAAGACAAATTGGTTGAGCAATAAAATATCCCAACACGAATGATATTTGAAGCTAATATTTCTCGAATCGATAATAACTGAATGAAAATTCCAAAAATAATGCACACGATAAATTTTCAAGAGGAAAAATCACTTCTTCACAATTATTTCTTTTCGTTAACAAACTTAAAAAACCTCTCCAAATACCTGATGCTTTAGGTTTTACTTGTATTTTCTGGTATGCTTTCGTGTGTATATTTTGAATCGACTCCTATTCGTCAAAAACTGTCTATAGGATCTCATTACTTCCCTCAATACTAGTAGAAACATGATTTTGATAGCCCATGACCATCTCATAGTTGATATAGGTACTCAATTTATGAATTTGTGATCAATAATTAGTAAAATTAACGTTAGTTGCCATACTAACCCAGTGAGTGAGTTACGACAGAATACTCATCTGAAAATGCGGAATGTTTTCATATATGAGTAATAAAACAATGTTAAAAAGTGAATTGGTCGATTTCTAAGAAAAATGACTATGAAGGAACGTGGAGACAATACTGAAAAGGGAAATAGTTGAATTCATCATCTCACTGTTTACAAATACTTTTTCAGGGGCATTATGCATATATCAGTATAAAACTGCGAGAAGACATGTATCACTATAAAAACGATTTTATTGGAAATGGTCGAATAACAAACAAATCTTTCATCCGCCTATTCCAAGATGGACAAATTCGGTCAAGCAGTTTCAAAATGGCAGCTGTTGAAATATTCTTAATCTTTTATTTGAAAAGTGGGTTGCTTGAACCTTATCCCTTCGGTACATCACTCGTGCAAAGGAATTTCTCATCCTGGCTTAACGCATCCCGGAACATACCTATCATATAGTACACCACTTTCTATTTCTTGATATCTCGTTATGATTATATTACTACATGCATGTTCATCGTGCATCGAAATATCGATTTTAACAAGGTATCGGTCATCAAGTAAGCTGCATGTCCGAGGAATTACGCAATGAGCACGCCTTTGAGCTGTATTATATTATTAAAAAAATACATTCACTAGCTGGATGCTATCTGATATGAATTGCATGTTTTTCTTGGAAAATATCTAACGTTTGTATAGTTTAAATGGATATGTGGTCGGGTACCGGGTTTTATAGCATTATAACTCCATTATTCAGCAAAACGAATGCATTGTGATTCATAATTCATCTGAGGTGTGCCGAACAGAAAAAGCCGATTAAATTATTCAAAGAAGATTGTGGACCACCTTCAATTGGGGGGCAAACAAACAAATTTTCCTTTCATCTCACAACGATGATATATTGGGGGGACCTTCGCTAAAACTTCTTTTTTTTTTGTTTCACATTTTTTGTGTTATTTTGGATTTTTTATAATTTTTATAGCCAATTGGGCGGTTGAGGGGGTTGTGTTTTCACAATATTTTCATGTTTGTTTTGATCCTAAAAATTTTCAATAAATATTTTACTTAGTGATGAAGCGACTTGCACAATCAATGGAGTAATTTTTCTTGATGTATTTCCAAAAATGTCCTGCATTGGCACGTGGTTGAGCTCCTTTCCAATGAAGGAGAACCCTCGTAAATGCGCAATAAAAAAATAAACAAAAAAACAATCAAACAATTCAAATCACAAAAATATAAAAGCAGACGTTCAACCGAAAGTGTTCCCTTTTCAAACTTATTATATAAGATCTGAAGAAGCTTGCGATCCCAAGCGTAACGTACATACGTAGTTCAACCTACCTCTCTTCATTATTCATGAGGTTTCAAAATGATGTTGGTATATGAAAATTTCGTTAGAATATGTTCATCAATAAAAAAGTTAAATTCAATTATAGATTCTTTTCAGCAAACTTATAACTGGCCAAAATTTCATTCAAATAATTTCAATCTTAAAAAATGAAAAGAATCACCTTCCATAAGTTCTTACGTCGAACAACAATCCGCTTATGAGGACAAACTAGTGACAAGGTGTCAATAACTCCGAATAATAGACCAATCAATAGAGATTTTTACGTGACAAAAATACTACCAGGAAACCGACTATGCCATCAAACGAAAGTTATATCCTGTTATGTTTCTACTCTCAACTGTCATTGCTTCATTTGTTATAAACATTTAAATGCAAAAAATCTTATTTATTTTTGTTTTTTGCTTGTAACATGAAAACTAATGGAGCAATCAAGATGTATAGAATCAAAATACTAAGAAAATTATTTCTAGCACGAGTCGATGGGATCATTTGTAACGAAAAAAATCAGGAAATACCGGAAAAATCTGCGTTTTTTTTAATTCATAACACCGCCATTTTTTAAATTTCAAAGCAGGCTCTCCACGACATAGTACTGATTGATATGTTCTTTATGTGTGAAAAACTCCGACACTGTTGTATTATTAGTTTTGGCATAATCGCAATTTGATTTTTTCAATGCACTTCATATCCAGCAGACCTGGATATTGGATAGGTGGTCCAATTTCAATTTTTATAAAATATTCTCATTTTGCGTTAAAATGCTGCGAAAGAGGTGGGAAATATTTGCAAACATGACTGAAAACGGGCGAGTGCATGAAAGCGGCTGAGGAGTGGGGGTAGAGCAGCAGAATTCATAACGGGCGCAGCGCGCTTGTTATACATGCGCTTCCCCGTGTCTGCTGCTCTACCCTCACTACTCAGCCGCTTCTACGGACTCGTCCATTTTCGATCATGTTTGCAAGTATTTTTCTTCCTTTTTGCAGCCTTTTAATGCAAAATGAGAATATACGTTTTGTAGTACTATACTTCCATTCTCGAAATCTCTTCGAAAAATTGGAATCGGACCACCTATGACCATCCAGGTCTGCTGCAATAAAGTGCATTGAAAAATTCAGATTGTAATCTTGCCAAAGCTGATGATCGGACAGCGCCTGAGTTTTTCACACGTGAAGTACATATTAATCACTGATATGTCGGGGGATGCTTGCACTACAACTTAAAAAGTGGCGGAGTTATGAATTTTTAAAAAAACGCTGATTTTTTTCAGTTTTTTCAGGTGCTAATAATCCGATCGAGTCGCGCTCAGTTTCATTTTTTTGCATTTTTATTCTCTACAACTTGTCCATTGAGAGTATCAAGATTGCTTCATTAGTTTTCAAGTTACGAGTCAAAATCAAAAACAATAAAAAAATTAAAAAGGACTTTTAAATGTTTATAACAAATTAAGAAATGACAGTTGCAAGTGGAAAACATAACAGGATATAACTACGAACCGTTTCTCTTATGATGGCACAGTTGGTAGTATTTTTGTCACACAATCAATAGAGCAGAAGATCTCTAGCGATTGACCTATGAATCATTAAAAAACTCCCTGTACTTGATTTGTTGAAAATATGAACAGGATGTTCATAAAATCAGATGTGGAATCATCTGCGACTGAAAGATAAACTTTAGTACTTATTTATAATTTTTACAAACTGACAAACTACCCGATCAATGCAAAAAGAGACAACGGAAAATGTTCGAAATTAAAACTCAAATGAGTACAATTTGGATTTTTGTGGCTTCCACCAAACCTCCATTTGCTTGCAAATATTTTTCTCAGAATTCCGTACTCGTTGTGAAGTGATCCTGCGTGAATTTGCTGAATTCTTCTCCCCGAATCCGTGAGCATGATTTTTCAACTTTTCGTTTGAGAAATCCCCATTTGAAAAAATCATATAGTAAGATCAGGCGATCTAGATGGCCATCCAATCAATCTACTTCCCAGACCTATTCAATGTTCAGGGAGATTTTCATTCAGCCCAATTTTCACAATTCTTGCTTTACATAGAGAATAACCAAATAACAGTTCATTCCTCAAACATTGTAGGAAACTTCCGGAATTTATGTTGCCGTCAAAAAAGAAAGGTTTTGCTCTCATTCAGTGTTCGTTACCAATCGTTTACTTTTTATGAATACCGCCTTTTACAGATAATCACCCAGTTGGGGTTTTCAGTGGACCAATAGCGAATAGTAAATGAAATTTTATATATGTTTCTCTTCATCACCTCGTTCTATAGAAATTTTGATTTTTTACGACATCGCCTAATATTACTCGTAGGTACCAACGTTTTAATCTGAGATGGTCACTCTCAAACTCGCATTTGAATTATTTCTGAAGTATCGAATATAGTCTCATTATTTAGATTCCATCTTCGAATATTATGTTCTTCATCAAAATGGTTACTGCTCCCTTCCGACTGAATACTGCGATTATTTTATGATTAACGGCGGAATGATTTGGGTATATTTCATATAATATTGTAGTTACTTCTCTTTCAGTCCCATAATTATATTTAGAAAGACATATGATTTCGATTTTTTCTTGAATTAACAATTGAGCAGCCATAATATATTTTTATTTTGCAGAATAAACTACGGAATGGCAATTTATGTACAAAGTCACAGCCTACATTTCATTTCATTTCAATTCAATATCTCGAAAACCTACAAGCAGTAAAAATTGTAACCTTCATTCGAGATTTGACAATAGGCATACAAATATACACTAGACGAAATGATGGGCGATGTTACTTGATGTGTTCATATTCATATATTTTATTGCAATTTTTTTTATCCTGGTACTAGTATCTATACAGTAGATGTATGCTGAGTTGAATATCCATAAAAAAACAACTACTCTCCGGACTAATGCCTCGACCAACATTAATTTAATCCAATGGATAATGTGCAAAATCCCTCAAGGTTAGTTTCCAAATATTCATTGCTGAATGGATAAATAATACGTGGTCCACGGTAATGGTGGTCACACCTGTAGGCCGGTTTCGGGGTATTAACATGATATAACCTACCTATCTCTCTCTAGATTTGATACGCCATGGTTGCTTATGGTCGTAATATTACTATATGAGAACGAAAAAATGAATAGTGTTGGGATGATATTAGTTAGGGAATAGACAACTGGAGTATATGAATATATCTTCATTGACTGATTCAAATAACCTCCCAACATTTTTTATCTCAAGTTATGAATTGGTAATCGCCAATTGTGGAAATGGACTCTCTAGAACATTCTGATTACCACATGCAAGGGGTTGTCCATGTCGACTTCCGACAGGCAATAATCTTTTATGTGCACCCCAACAGATCAAACCGTTACCATCCTCGTGCCTTTTCAGGAACTGGGAACCATGCTAATTTGCAAAGAGTAATGCTAATTTGGGCAGTATAAACATACTCACTACAACCATTCCATAATTTAGGAATGTAGTAATAGGTACTATCGAGGTGCAAAACTACAATTGTTTGATTAGTTTTTCCGGTTTTACAGATTTGTTCCTCTGTACTTAGTTGTCACTATATTGAACAGATACTTTTCTTTGTGTGCATCCGTTATAGCAACCCGTTACTTGAGCAAATAACCACGGTCATCCTTTTATTCAAGATTTGAATAACTCTTTGTATACAATGCGGATTTTTATGGCCCCTCTCCCCTATTAACTTTTGAACGGTTCGACGTAGAACAATTGGACGAAAACCGTTTTGAATGATCTCAGCGATACTACTTTTTGAAATGAGGAGGCACATCAACTTAAAAATTCAAGGGGGTCGAGTGGCACATCGTTGAAAAGGTAATTCAATTCTCTTCTCAACCATATTTATTTTTATTTCGTTCATACGTTTTTTGACAATATGCATTTGAAATATCAAGTAAAAGTGCGGATCTGATTAGTACCATTAGCTCGATAACTTCTGAACGGTTTGATGTGAAATAATGGGACGGATAATATTTTGAATTGTATTACCAAACCTACTTTTTGAGAGAAGATAATTACAATTACTCGACAGAGAGCACTGGGGACACATCAACTTGAAAATTAGGTCGAGTTTTTTTTTTTTATGTTCTGGTTCCCACGAAAAGGGATATCCTGTAATGTTCAGAGAACATCGTGGGAACCTAGGGAAAGAAGGTAGGAGTTGGTGTTCTTCTTAAATTTCTGAAGGTTGTATGCCTCGGGGAACACCTCCCTAGGCAATGAGTTCCAAAGCCTCGCTGTTCGTTGGATGAACGAGTCTTTGGAAAGTGATGTTCTGCAGGTTTCAAAGTGACCACGAAGGGTGTGATGACTGAACTTGACGGGTTAATCTCGAAGAGACTGCCAAAGCAGGAACGATTGTTGATATTTCAGAAGAGCATCGCCCATGAAAATATCTATAAAATAGAGACAAATCGCCAACTTTTCTACGGTGTTCCAGACAAGTGAGCGAGTTTGTAGCGAGGAATCACCGACGAGACGAATTGCCCTTTTGGACAGAATCCAATAGCCCAGGATATGTTTAGGTGCCGCACTCCAAATATGGGAACAGTATTCCAGGACAGGTCGGATCTGTGCCTTATAGATCATAAGCAGCTGACTGGGGTGAAATAGCTCTTGGCACGAAACAGAAAACCAAGTTTTGGGATGCACTTTTGGCAATGGACCTCACGTGATTTTCCCAGGAAAGGTTATTGCTGATAGTAATACCAAGCATCGATATGGATGGCTTCAGTGGTATGGTTACTCCTGACAAAGTTATGTTAGGCACAGTGAGATCGGCTTTTCTAGAGAAAAGACATGCTTGTGTTTTGTTTGCATTGAATTCTACCAAGTTATTAGATCCCCATTCGAGAATTGTTGCCAAGTCCATATTTATATTATTAACATTTCTTCCTCGTTCATTTCTGGTTTCACGGGCTGATATAGGGGCCCTGGAAGAAAGCGGTATGGAGGGTACTATCATCGGCAAAGCTGTGTACTGGACATGAAGTTGCTTTCAACAGGTCGTTGATGTGAAGTAGAAATAGTGTTGGTGCGAGAATGGATCCTTGCGGAACACCAGCATTTATGAGTAGAGTGTCAGATGAAACTCCATCGACCACTACATGGAGAGACCTGTTTGAGAGAAAACTAGCAAGCAGAGAACACAGCTGAGGGGCAAGCCATAAGACGGAAGCTTGGCGAGGAGTCCCTGGTGCCAAACTCGATCGAACGCCTTGGAGATATCTAATGCCACAGCTAAAGTTTCTCCATGCTTTTCAATAGATAGCTGCCATATATGTGAGACGTAAGCGAGCAGGTCACCAGTTGATCTCTGATGGCGGAAGCCATATTGCCTATCGTTGACAATTCCTGAGTCTTCCAGATATTTCATGAGCTCGATGTTGATGGCTTTTTCCATGACCTTTGAAATAATAGATAGCAGTGCGATAGGTCTGTAGTTGCTAGGTAGGGCCTTTTGCCTTTTAGGGACTGGCTGTACTCTTGCAATTTTCCAATTGGACGGAAATACCCCAAATTGTGAGAGTGGTTGAACAACTTGCAAAGAACAGGTGTTAGTTCGGGGCACATTTCTTGAGAACAATCGGTGGGATTCCGTCAGATCCACAGGCTTTGTTGGTGTTGAGACCCAGCAAAATCTTTCTGATAGTACGTTGGCGAAAGGTGATCTCGGCATGTGACTGTCAATAGGTGTAATGTTCGGGGTTGTTTTCCCGATGAATCCAGAGTGGAATTTCCAGCAAATAGGTGCGCAAATATATTGGTTTTTTCTTTGGCAGTCGTTGTTAGTGTTCCATCTTCTTTGGTTAGGGGAGGAAATGAGCTGGAAGTGAAATTTCTTCCCACAGCTTTGGCGAAAGACCAGAATGAACGTGTTCCGTTAGGACATTCAGCAAGTTTTGATCTTATTTTGGCTTTGTGGGCATCTTTTGAGCTTTCTATTGTCTCTTTACATATGCCTCTAGCCTCGACATATGCTGCTCTGGTCTCAGGGCCCGGATTTTTTAGCCATCGATGGTATGCTGCCTGTTTGGAAGCCACAGCTCTAGAGCAGTTTCTGTTAAACCAGGTCTTATCGGATGATGTTCTTCTTTCGGTATTCGGTATGTAAGTTTGCATCCCCAACATGATGATTTCAGAAATTGTCTCAGCACATCGTGTTGGATCTACTGAAGAGAAACAAACTCTCTTCCATGGAAACGCTGAGAAAAACATACGAAGACCTTCCCAGTCGGCCGAATTGTAATGCCACATGAGACGGGGTGGTATTGTGCAGCTCGATGGTAAATGGAAAGAGCATGTTGTGGAGAGGGTGTGGTCAGAGTTTCCAAGTGGGGCACAAACTTCTATTCTATACGGGTCAGGATTGGTGGTGAGGAAAAGATCTAGTGTATTGGCAGACTGGTTGTTGACATCAGGGATGCGGGTTGGTAGCTCGACCAGTTGTTCTAGGCCATGAGTGATGGCGAAGGCCTCGGCTTGACGACCTGCATCATCTGTTTTGTTAGAGAATTTGAGCCAGGCAGCGTTATGTACATTAAAATCTCCCATGATTATGGTTTCAGCTGTTGGATGGTTCTCCTGAATGTAGTCCAGTTTGAGTGATAAAAACTCAAAGAGGTCGTTATATGAAGGTTCATTAGGTGATAGATAAAGGCAGCAGAGGAACTTAGTCAGTTTGGTATCAGATAGCTTGAACCACATCACATCAAAGTCTTTCGGTTCCAAACTCTCTTCACGCTGGCATGAAAGGTTAGCCTTGGCGTAAAGGCAAACTCCACCTTTGAACCTGAATCGAGAATGGAGTTCGTAACCAGGACAAAGCATATGGACCTTGTTGGTGGACGAGTTTACTTGTGTTTCTGTTAGAGCCAGAATATCCGGTTTTTCCGTCTGTAGGTGATGGTGGACGTCATTGATGTTCTTGTTGAGTCCGCGGATGTTGCAAAAATTAATTTTTAATGTTGAGTCCCCTCGAGTACCTCTCGCCCGGAAATCCGAATGGAGAGGTATTTTACTTCCGGAGTGTTTTACTCTAGGAGACTTCATCATTATTACTATTGTTCATCATTATTACTATTACCTGAAAATAAAGAAGGAATTGGGGAAAAGGAAAGAGGGAGACCGGAAAGTATCGACCGAACACTGAAACATGGAATGGTCCATTTCACAGCACACAAAGTCGATATGGTGGTATTTCACCGGGCGATGAGACCATCTTCCACCTACGGTTATCCTTTTAGTCGCCTCTTACGACAGGCAGGATTTACCATGGGGCTATTCTAAAGCCGACCCCATACGACCAACATTGTATTTCAATTTTACTTTCAACCATGGTTATTCTTCGGTATCAGAATTGCGATAAGTAACACCAAATACGGTCCATAGAGGAAGATTAATCACCAAAAATAATTTTTCGTTTTCGAATTAGTTTCAATGCTCGAGTGGGTAGAGATTTTGAATCCATACAATAATCCAATATTCGACTCAAATAAATAATACTCAATTCATTTATTATTTATTATGACCATTGACGGGGTTTGGTGAACTGATAACCAAGCAGTAACCTAGAAATGCCTAGTATGAAGTTGGATTATTTTGTCGATGTTTGGTTCAATGTATAAATGATTATAACACTACTTACCTGCTCTTCATCTTCAAAATGAATTATCGCAACTGATACAACAAATAACACGGGTGTGCGCTGGTATTTACCTGCAGATATGTTACTTAATGTTCGGGAATAATTTTCAAATCGAATATTTCATTGTCAAGAAGCACAGGTGGACATTTCGAACACCTAATTCATTAATTGACAACAATTTGGCTCCTTATTCTCAATAAATACAAATCCTACAAAATAGTTTTGTTTTTTGTTATACTTGATATTTCAAATGCATATTGTGAACAAAATAGATGGTTGAAAAAGAATTGAATTATCTTTTCTCGACCTACCATGCTAATTCAAATTTTTAAGTGGATGTGCCACCCGCGCCATCTATCGAGCAATCACAATGTCTTTCATTAAGTAGTATCGGTGATATAATTTGAAACGGTTTGTATAGAATTGTTCTACGTCAAACCGTTCAGAAGTTAACAGGGGGGGGACTATAAAAAGCCGCACTGTATAATTGGGAAAGTAAATTTCATACAGTAACATTGAGGTGGGGTAAACATATCAGATCCACCACGTCACAGTTGTTGTTCGAGACAAATGGTGCATTTTGGTCAATCATTCCCAAGTAGCACACAGAGGTCATAATTCGGTTGTACAGACGTCTACTAGACCTTTCGCAAAAGTCCATGACTTATGTCTTGTAATATGCTGAGACGTCGCTATGAATGCCAATACGACAAAAAGGCACACTCTTGCGACGTCACATCGACGTTATAAAGTAGTGGTAATGACTTGCCAATATAGACTTATATAAGCCAGTCGCAAAAGAGTCGTTCTGTGGTTTTAGTGTAGTCATTATATCATTATGCATGAAGGTCATAATCTTTCTAATATAGTATTACAATATGTATACCATATCAAGAGATTTTATATAATATCAATATAATATATAAGTCAGCCTTCCTTTACATGTTCATGATACTCTGTGACCATGATAGTTATTGAGATAAAAATGATTTTCATTTATGTGTCTTTAAGAATTGTTCTGAAACTCTAGTGACCTAGCAAATCCATCGAAAATGAAGAGAGATAAATATTTATTTTCATTTCAGAAAAAATATATTTCATAAATTTTTCTCATTAATCGTTGAAATATGTAGACCATATTACGAAAAATACTTGATTAGCACATCTCCAATGATTTTTAAATTTATATAATACCCAGGGTCCCATATTTTTTATTTTAAATATTTTTGTTCCAATATGGCTACCAGAATGATGTTATCAATCAATAGAAAAACATGGATTCCGTCCTTCTAGTATCGAAAAGTTGTAATTACTACTATCATAGAATAGTTTACGAGTGTCTCAAAGACATCGCAATATCTTACATAAAAAAGTTGTAATGTAGTCGCTATGACCACAAGTAGCAAGTTTTGTTGTACTAACGTCGTAACGCTATCAAAACAGGACTGAGTGCATAAGCATTCCGCCTAATGGAAAACGCTAAAAATAACTGACATTTAAAATAGAGGTTATGTTGATGTTGAATATTTAAATATTTTTTATATACATACATATTATTTATGTCTTTCCTTGTTGTGAAAACAATTGAAGGAACTGGATTAACTTCAATTTTTTGCAGTGTCCCGATAGACTGATGAATTATCTCAGATGTTAATTTTGGGGAAGGCACTCATCCTTCCTCTTTATATTTTTCTATACGCTCCAGTTCTCTTGTAAGGCAGATTGGATTTTTGTTTTGGCATTTTAATCATGCATACGGAACTGAATGTTCTACATACATAACACAATATACCTATCCAACAAAAATAACATAACCAACAAAAATAATCTAACCATAGATACATGATGTAATCATTACGGCCAAAGTTCATCAGTTGATAAAACTACATTACATGAGTACAATATGTAGTCGTAGAAACGTTTCAAAAATCTATTCATTAGAACCACATATGTTCATTGTCATAATAACCTCACAGCAACTGCTCTTAAGTTCTACTTAACGACACATGCAATTTATTTACATACAAACCACAGTACAACTTCATCTCGAGAATTCTTTATTATACTCTCGTTATATCTACTACACGACGTCATAGCAACGCCTGAAGGTTATAAAACGCACATTAACTTTTTGGTTCTGAAACATACAAATACGTGGTCTTTATGACGGTATGAGAAGTCATTATGTTAATTTTATGACTCTGTGCTACTTGGGTTACTACGATTAGGCCCCGACAAATATAGCTCGAGAGTTCTAGCCGAGTTCATTCTTGTGAGTCAGTTCACTGTCTTGAATCGAAAATAAGTTCTAGTTCATATCAATATGCAACCAGTATTTAGGAAAATAATGCGATATATATTTTCTAGTTTTTATTCTTTGCAGACCTGGGCTCACTACTAAGAGTAGTTTCGAAGAAGACATATTCCTAGCCAGCAACCAGTATCTACCGAAAGACATAATTTTAGAGTTGATTGACGTTCATCATGTTTGTACATAAATTCATCAGTTGTTTCTCAATGAAGTGAAACCACATCCTGATTACTATGGAGTTTATTCTGGAGGTGGTAGTGTGTTAGTTATTGTGTAAACAGATACGGGCTACAACAGGGTTCAATACGGAGATTGCATTTGTTGTGTGTGACAAATACGGCTACAACAGGGTTCAATCCGGGAAATATATTTGATTGTGTATAGGCAAATACGGGCTACAACGGGGTTCAACCGGAGGTTGCATTTGTTAGTTGTGGATGTGTGTATGCGCGCGTAGATGCGTACGTGTGTGTGTGGGTGTGGGTGACAAATACAGGCTACAATGTGATTCAATCCGGAGATTGTTTTTGTTGTGTGAGTATTTGTGTAAACTAGATCCTGTAAAATAATTCCGATGCTATGGTTATTATATTTATTGAATTCCCTTCAACCAAAAAGGATAAATATTTGAATGTAAAAACATGCCAATCTGAATGATAAACGCCCCGTAAAGATAAACGCCCCGTAAAGATCTGTTATCTTAATTCCCTCCAAGGATCTTGGAACGTTAAAACATGCCTAACCAAACAACTCATCTCAAAAATACGGCAAACTGACAACCTCGTTGTTAGCAATCCTTCTGAAATGTCAGCTGCCATAATACATAATCAATTATTAAATCACACTTTAGTTTAAGTGAAAATGGGTTAGAGTTGATTCAAGTCAACTTACCTGAATAGATACGGTATCGGTGATGATATTAGAACAAGATTTTCCCATGGACTGAGCATCCCAATTATCTAATTTCAGCTAAAAAATTTGAAACTCAATTTTATCTAACAGGACTCTGATGTGTGTGTATTTACTTGGCCAGCAAAGTGCAGTCTTCCATTTGAGATATTGGTTCAGTAGAGAAATATGATTGGACGATTTAGGGTATCGTTGAAGTTTCAGTTAAGTACCTACATACCTATAAAGTTCCCAGAATCGCTTTTAAATAGAGTATGGTTGCAGTTGGAGAAGAATACCTATATACCTATAAAGATCTGGCACGCTGATGCTACTTTTAAAGTTGATGTTATTACCACCAGTTTGATCAACAAAGTGTATATTTCATCTCAGGATATTGATTTAGCAGATAAATATGACTGGAATATTGTAGGATCGTTATAGTCGGAATGTAGTAACAATATATAACGTTGCAGTTGCGGTGTAGGAATTTCTTTCATGTGGAATGTTCAAACTCATCTTGTTCCCTTCATACTGTCCTAGAATTGCTATTGGTTATGATATTGTTATATGACTCAGGTCCAGGAATGGAGAAGGAATATCGAATAAATGTTACTTACTCTATATGAACTTCCCACTTTGTCATGCTTCATTTCAAAATAAAATTTTTTTCTCTTCATTATCAATCAGAACTGAGTTAACTTTTTCTGAGATAGGACGATTCTCAACATAGTCAAAAAGTCTTGGGATATTGGCAACATGACTTAAGACATCAACCAATCTTCTGGTGTTCTCCCAATAAACTATTCATTTATGTTTGTAACTGGGCTGTTTGGACATTGTCCCCAAATATTAATATAGTGTTTCCACTTTACTTAAGCGGTAAATTATACGTTGATGTATTGTAATCGAGGAATGTGATATATAGTATATAGTATTTGATAACTTCTCATTCTCAAGCATTTCTTCTTTATTCAAAAATGAATTTCGAAATAACGACAATTTTCATATGACATTACTTATAAAATTGCATTATCATAATTACTGAAATTAGTAGATTTTTATGATGTTTGGTCATGTTCTTTCAAATATATTTGCATATATGTATAGGGAGGATTGAAAGTTGGCATAAAAACATATGAAAATTTTTTTTGTTGATATTTTTCCTTCATCAAAATTCTAAGATTATACTTCACTGGCTGCCCATCTGATCATATAGCAGAGCTCTAACACATTTCCATAGTTACCATAAAAAAAATACAGTTCACTATGGAAATGGAAAGAAATGGGAAAATTCCGTTCCTAGACACATTGGTGATACGTAATACTGATGGCACGATTTCGACGCGTTGGTATCAAAAACCTACATCTTCTGGAAGGGTCCTTAACTTTATGTCAACCTATTCTTTCTCTCATAAGATTGCTACTACTGAAAGTATGTGTTATAGAGCCTATGAACTGAGTAGCATAAAGTTCCACCATGAGATTTTTAATAAAATACTACAGATTGTGACTATGAATAAATACCTAAGGTCATTAGTAAATAGGATAATTAATGGATATAAATATAACCATAGTCGCGACATGGATAAAAATAAAAGAGATGTGAGATATTTTCAATTTCCGTATTTCCCAGGCCTCTCTGAACATATTCAACAAACTAGAGGGCCCCACAATGCAGATTGGCTTTTTATAATGTTGAAGTGGTTGGTTAAATTTTTACTGAAATCAAATATCCTGTATCTGAAGATCTGTGGTCCCTTGTTTTAATTGCGACAAATGTTATATTGGTCAAACACGACAATACCTTGAAAATAGGATGAATCAACACCAATATGATTGTCGTGAAATTGATAAGCAGAAGACAGAAAAAACAGCATTGAGTAATCATCATTCTACAACTGGCCATAATTTTAACTGTTCGTCAGTACAGGTTTTGGATAGGGAACCTCATATCAAAAGAAGGGGTTTAAGCGAGATGCGAGAGCCTTAATGCACAACATACTTTTCACGTATAAAAACCATTAGCGATAAGAGCCATATAAAAAAAAAGTTAAAAAAAAGTTATACATAAACTTAAACCCACATCCTTCTACAGCTTGATTATTCCGTTCACATGTGAATGTACTATCATTTGGGAAATGGGAAAAATTGTTAATGTTCGTATTTATTTGTCCATTTGCCCCATGTTGATTGTAAACGTGTTTGTCCCTATATTGTGATGGATACATCAGAAATTTGAATTACGATAGACTTAAGACTTCTACGACTTCAAATAGGTATGTAATCAATTGAAACTATATGTTTTGTAATAAATTTTCTATTTTCCGTTTTGTTACTCAACCAATCTTGTTATGATTGTATTAACACCTTATATCTAATTATTTGTACAAAGTTTACCTATCGGTTTTTTTGTTTTTTATTATTTTGAGTAATTGTTCCTATTGTAATACTTTTTTCTAGCCTTGGAAAAAATCTCTAATAGAGATCAAAACGTCGGCGATTTAAGAAAGCAAGAAGTTTATTTTCTTTCGATCTAAACCCGCTATCCACCTTGATAAATTATTGATGAGATTTTTTTTTATATACTGAAGAAATTATATATTTGAGGAAACTTTTGGAGTCGAGAAGTCGAAGATCAGTTTTTTTTGTTCAAATGCAAGAAATATACATGTAGTATTCAAGATGGCAGATGACTTTTGTAATCTATGGTATTTTTGTTGAACTTTTTTCCACAACCCCAATAATCAGTTGAATTGAGTCGAATTTAAGGACGTAAATGCTACATTATGTATCGGGTTTAATAAAAAATACGAATAAATAGGTATTCTATGCGTGATAAACGTTTCAATCTATTATTCACTGATAGGAAAATAGCCTATCGCATCTAAAAAAAAATTATTTTATTGCAGCTTGTCTTCGAAAAGTTTTTTTTCATAGATATTTAATTCAATCAAAAATACATTTTGTCAAAAATTTAGTTCGTAGTTAAAGTGTAGGCTCCATCGCGTAGACAATTCTAATTTGAATTTGTTTTGCTTTTTCATGTCATTGAGAAAGCCAAATATTGCCCGCGGAGAAAAGTCAGAATATCCGGTATTTACATATACCCAGATTCATTTCATTAGTTGGATGTCTCCTAGGAATGGACATAAACGCCCGTTATCTCTCTACAAATGAACCATGAGTGACGTTGATCCTATTACTGTCATTGGCGTTAGTGCATAAGCAAACAGCAAAAAACTTCCTGCCTTCACTTTCAAACGTATATGCGAAGAAATGAGCTTAGGTAAGAGAGTAGATCCGTAGTACGCTATCGGTACTTCAGATCTCCCAACATTTCTCTTAACATTTCATGAATCTGATTCAGAAGTGATCTTGTAATATTGAGAAAAACAGCTGATAATGATCCTGGCACTATAAATATCTAGTAGTCGAATGGTAGGTTTTTCAGGAGAGTAAATGGAAATATATTTTATTTCTCGATCATAAACATTCTTTTTTCGGAAGAGTGAAATCTCCCGAAGAAACTGAAATCATTATATTCCTATTCAAAATAATTGGTATTCAATTTCCACCGGAATGACAGATTTGGCCCAATTACAAATTAGATCATTTTTCAAACTGGTCATTATCTGGTCATTATCTAGAATAACTGGGGAGGGCAGCTATGTTATTTTTAAAAAAACATAGCCGGATTCTGGGCACAAATATAGTAGTCCCATATTGGGAAAAAAGCAAATTTCACAATACAGTATATGAGTAGGACCAAAATAAAGATTCTTAAATTTTCATTTATCTGAAATTGGCATGTGCAATGATGAAATATTGAAAGAACTCAGTTCCGTGCAGGTACCATGTAGTGAATATTCTATCCCAAATAGAATGTTACTGCTTTCGTTACCTCGATAAAATGCGTTATCAGAATTGAAATGTTAGGAGTCTAGACAACCTCAGTCATAATATTACCTATAACCCAACCCAACGAACATTATGGGTGAAACTTACTTCACTTAAGACTTCCGAATTAGTCGCGCCTAATTTGGCAAAGGTAAATTTATCGTAATATTTACGTCAGATTTACGGTAATGGGGGAAATTATAGAAGTAATTGAGAAGTCGAAAATTGGGAAGAAATTTTGCTTGAAAGTTGTTTAATTACGTGAATATTCACCTAAAAATTCTGCTTGAAAGTTCGTGGACCTTAAAGACACTTTGCTGGTGAACTATAGGTACAATTTTATCTAATAGAGGCTGTATTTCAAGGTGCGTTTTGCCTATGAAGTCGATTAGTCTTGGTTGAGATTTGTCATTCTTAACCATGGTTTTTACAACTTGTATTGTGACTTTGGGGTTGTGAGGACTTCAAAGTAAATTTTGTAAAAAAAACTTGAATTTGGACTTGGTGATGATATTTTGTCTCTCGACTTGGTTTGATTTTCCTATAATATTAAGAACCAGCATTAGATAGAACCACTCATCCTACGCACTCTTGATGATGGTGATAGCTGTCATGTTATGGTTTCATACCTTAATAACAAATTCTTAGTTGAGAATGACATGTATCAATGAAGTTGTCGAAACTTATGGTATTCTCTTTGATCAATTTCCTCAACGCGAAAATCGCCCTATCAGAAATGAAACATTCGAAGACTACGTGATCACAGGTATGATTTACTGCACCTTACCATTATCAACCAATCGAATGGTTCGAAATATCATAGAGATAACCCAAATCATCAGTTGGCGTAGCAAGACCGTAGAGTTAAAACTAATATGGAGGAGTATTCCATCTCACTCGCACTCTTCAATATTTCACCTCACGAGCTACCACATTAGTCGAAGAATGGTTTGTGATATATTGACAATATAGAATCAAGTTTTCATCGTATTTCATTTCATATTATGCTGAATAACGTTGATATTACTTTTTTTTGTGAGGAGAGGAAATCTTACATAAGATGACCCCGGTTAGACCGGGAGGGCCGGATTTTCACCGACTGAAACCTCTCCTCTTCTTCTCACCCTAATTACTGGAACTGCTTGTCCATTACTTCAGTGAAAGAGGTTGTCTAATATTCACATCTTCATTTTTCAATGCCATTCTCTTTTGTTTCAATGATGTACCGTATTGCTGTGTATGTGGTTTCCCATTTTTCCTCGCTGGTCATGATTCCTAATTTCGGCAGTGAACGTAGTTCCTGTTGCTTGTACTCTTGTCTGGTTCTTTCCCATCTGGGACATCTGAAGAGCGCGTGCTCAGTATCGTCTTGCGCCAGGCAGCAAGAACGATTCTGATCTTTTACCGCTGAACAAGTTTTTCCTGAAGCATTCATGCCCCGTGATGGCGTGTGATACCTATCCATTCCTGTATGATTGGTATTAGGTGGTATATCTATCTACAGAATTTTCCGTGGTTCCATTTGCTTTGCCATCTTGACATTAGATTTGCCACCACTGTATAACTTGAATCAAAAGTTCTATCGGTAAAACACCCGATGGAATCCCTGCTTCCTCTGCTGAGACGTCCTGTAGGCGGAGCATATTTTGATCAACAATTTTCTCTGTATACTTGTGAGTTTTACCATCAGTTTCTGATTTCCTATCACTGAATACCAGAATATCTGTGAGTAAGCTTCACTCAGCAGAGTTCTTCAGGATGATCGTGGGCTTTCTATATTTTCGATGGAAGAAAATTGTATTTCGTGCATAAAATAATGTATTCGTAGCAAAGCGCTTTCGACCGTTAGGTCATCATCAGTGCGTATCTGAAAGTAAGTACTATTGATAGAAAAAAGTTACTGAAAAGTTTTATTTTTGAGAAAGAAAATGACATATTTTAAAAGTGAGGTAACTTACTCGTCAGGTATACAAGGAGCCAAAAGGACCATAAAACATCTCATGATCAATGCAAATTGTATAGGTTTACATAACATACATGTTGAAATAAGTATTCTAGGCCAGGATGACACTAGAGATTAAAATGTTTCCCTTTTTTCTCATTTCTTGTAACAAACCATTATTTTAGTGTGATAGCTGGACCCAAGTGACAAGATTGACAATTGACAAGTGAACGATGAAGTAGAAAGACATGGAACACAAAATCATGAAGATATCAGAATCAAGAAAGGAATATCCCTGTCATACGAAAACACACTAGAAGATGATCAATCTAATGAGGACTGTCATCTCTCAAATATGTTCCAGTATTCCAAGGAAGACCAGACAAGACCCTTAATTCTCACATTTAAGTCATCGTAATTGAATATAAGTTCAAGGGAGGAGTCTAATCAGACCTGTCCTAATCAAAACAAACAATTGAATCATTAAGGTAGTGTCCATGGACAATGAATTTAAATTTTTCTTAATAAAAATAAAAATCCTTGTCCACCATGGCTCAGTTGAACCGCAACTGGGGGATAGGAAGTGTGATACAAGTCTAATGGGAACTAGACCCAACTTCACAACTCCCACAGCTGGAGTAAAACAGAGTCTAAAAGGTGATAATCCAGAACCTGACTTGTTTTCTCAGTATGGAGAAAACTGAAAAGGAGGCTGGCAAATTGCAGAGAGATACAAGTAAAATTATCATAGAGAATGGAAATTGAAAATTATTAGCATGATCAACAAGAAAACTAAAATGTAAATTAGGGCTAAAGGCTAAGGAAGTTAAATATTTTATTTAGACGTCTATGAAGTGGAATATAGGATCTATTTAAATTGACTTGCGTGTTGAGACAAAGGTTATTGTTGAGTATTTCTTCACTAATGTGTAAATTTCCAAGAAAATCTAATCTATTATAATTTTTGGACCTCACTTCATGTAAGATCTGTGAATTTCTATTTGGACTAAAATTATGATTGTTAAATCTTAAATGATGACCGAAAGCAGAAATTTTATTACTATTTAAATGTTCCAAAATACGAACTTTCAAAGGTCTACAAGTTCTACCAATGTAGGCTGCATCGCAGTCTTCACAATTTAACTTATATATACCACTTTTGGAAAGTTTGTCAATTTTGTCTTTTGTATTGACCAAAGAGCTACTCAAGCTATTGTTGGTTTTGAAAGAAGTTTTAATGTTGTCAAAGTTACTTTTAATGCAACTAGCTACTTTGTTAGAAATGTTGTTGTTTAAAAAAGGAATTGAAACAAATTTGTCGATTGAATTTGATTTTGGATAAGATAAGTTAGTTCATTTTTATATTTAATTCTTTGAATCAAAGTGTTAATAATGCTAGGATTATAATCATTGTTGAAAGCTATTTGTTTCAAAATATTCAATTCTTTTTGATACTCAACAGTAGAAAGTGGTACATTTGAGAGTCTGTGGATGTAACAATAGAAAGCAGCCATTTTATGCTGATGGGGATGATTCGAAAAACTAGGTATCACATGATCAGTTTGTGTAGGTTTTCTGTAGATATTGAAATCTACAGAGTGAATATCTTTATGTATTGTAAGATCTAAAAAATTTATTTTATTATTTGATTCTATTTCTAAGGTGAATTTCATGTTAGGGTGTATTTGATTAATTTTAGTAAATAAATTTTGAGCAGTCTCAATATAACCATTTACCATACCAAATCTGTACCAATTAAGAATTTCAGGATTGATATCCGTGACAATGAATTTATTTTCTAAATTGTTCATGAAAATATCTGCTAAAAAAGGAGATAAACTACCCATAGCAAGACCTTCGGGTTGCTGATAGTATTTTTCATTAGATATAAAAAAATCTTGTGAAAGGCAAGAATTCAAAATAGTTAATATGAAAGTAGTACAATTGTCGTCAACTTTTGCAAGACTCAGAACCTCGTTGACTAGTGGTAAAGTTTCCATTTTTGGAACCGAAGTGAAGAGATTGCTAACATCAAATCTAAAGAATTACTTACCGAAAATGTAGGTTTGAAGTTAGTTAACTGTTTTATAAGTTTGTAAATGAAAGAGGCTAGAATTGAAACTGGAGTATTGGTGAAACTGGCCTTGGTAAGCGCTTGGGATCTTTGGAAGTCCATACAATCTAGGAATGACTGGATTGCTAGAAATAAATAAAAAAGGAGCAGAATGTTCTTTGAAAAATTCCGAATGAATCTTCAACTGAATTTTAAGTTTTTTGATGAAAGTGTTAAATGGATTTGAAGTTAGGAGTTTGAAATTGTGCTCTGAGAGAAAATTATCTACTTTTTCAATTTAGTCTGATTCATTTAGAATTACTGAACAATTGCCTCTATCTGCTTTTGAAAATATAATGTTGTGATCTTTAATTTTGGTTTTAATTTTCTTAGGAATAGAGTGAAAATGTTTGTGAATGTGAGGGTTGGAATTTTGTTTGCTACGTTTGATTTTATATAAAAAATTGTGAATATTATTACGAATAGTCTTTTTGACAGTATAGTCATTTGAGAGTTGTTCAATCACAACGTCTACTTCTCTCAGAAACTTGGTTACCCAAAGCAAATTTGTGCCCCAATTTCGATTTATTTTCTTGAAGATTTACACATTAGTAAAGAAATATCAACAATAACCTTTATCTCAACACGCAAGTCAATTTAAATAGATCCTTTATTCCACTTCATAGACTTAAATTAAATATGACTTCCTTAGCCTTTTGCCCTAATATACATTTTAGTTTTCTTGTTAATCATGCTAATAATTTTCAATTTCCATCCTCTATGATCATTATACTTGTATCTCTTTGCAATTTGCCAGCCTCCTCTTCAGTTTTCTCCATACTGGGAACACAAGTCAGGTTCTGGATTATCACCTTTTAGACTCTGTTTAAATCCAGCTGTGGGAGTTGTGAAGTTGGGTACTAGTTCCCATTAGACTTGTATCACACTTCCTATCCCCCAGTTGCGGTTCAACTGAGCCATGGTGGACAAGGATTTTTATTTTTATTAGGAAAAATTTAAATTCATTGTCCATGGACACTACCTTAATGATTCAATTGTTTGTTTTGATTAGGACAGGTCTAATTAGAACTTATATTCAATTACGATGACTTGAATGTGAGAATTAAGAGTCTTGTCTGGTCTTCCTTGGAATACTGGAACATATTTGACAGATGACAGTCCTCATTAGATTGATCATCTTCTAGTGTGTTTTCGTATGACAGGGATATTCCTTTCTTGATTCTGATATCTCCATGATTTTGTGTACCATGTCTTTCTACTTCATTGTTCACTTGTCAATTGTCAATCTTGTCATTGGGTCCAGCTGTCACACCAAAATAATGGTTTCTTACAAGAAATGAGAAAAAAGGGAAAAATTTTAATCTCTAGTGTCATCCTGGCCTAGAATACTTATTTTAACATGTATGTTATGTAAACCTATACAATTTTCATTGTCCTTTTGGCTTCTTGTACACCTGACGAGTAGGTAACCTCACTTTTAAAATTGTCAATTTTCTTTCCAAAAATAAAACTTTTCAGTAACTTTTTTCTATCAATAGTACTTACTTCCAGGTACGCACTGATGATGACCTAACGGTCGAAAGCGCTTTGCTACGAATAAATTATTTTATGCACGAAATACAATTTTTTTTCATCGATTATATCGATACGTGCACACAGTCACACTTTTCATTTTCACTTTCTATATTTGGCATAAGACCGGGAATATGCTCGACAAATGTGAGCTTCGTATCTAGCTTAACCCGCAGGTATTTTATTGCTCTCTTTGGAGATACGATTATATCATACACTTCGAGGTATATTGGTGAGATATTTCTCTTCGTCGTGCACAGTGCGGCTTCTGTTTTTTTTCCGGTGCTGATTTCAGCTTTCCGGTGTTTTGTGTTCATCGGGATATCTTTCCCTTCAGCAACCACCACCATCGCTATATCATCAGCAAATACTACCAGTGAAACTTCGGTTGGTATTTCCATCCTCCGTCCGTCGTACAGAATGTTTCACATGATTGGACCTAGGACTGACCACTGAGGAACTCCCTGTTGATTTTCCTGATTTCAATCAAGTTTTCCGCCTCTAGGATGATGTCTCTATCGGATATATAGGACGCTATGAGGCTCATAAGGCTTTCATCCATTTCCGTCCTTCTCGTCTGGGATCAGTTGCCAGCTGGCACTGTTGAAGGCGTGTTTAATATCCAACATTATTACTGTGCATATTCTGCAATGGGCGTGGCTGAATTCATTCTGCGTCTCATTTGCGATTTTCACCACTTTGTTTATGACATCCGATGTTTCCTTTCCTTCGGTGGACCCGTATTGCCTTGGTGATAAGCCGTGCATGCCATTTCTCCTTTCAGTCGAATTAGAATTAATTGCTCAAACAGCTTGCCCTCCACATCGAGTAGGTATAACGGCCTGTATGCAGCCTATTGTCTGAAGGTCTGTCCCCTTTTCTCGTTTTGAAAGGTTCATGGGCGACATTAGGTCGTTTTTCCGCCTCCATTCCGTGAAAATTTCACCCTTCCTGTCCCTTTGGTCTGAGCCCCATTGGAGGAACTTTGCATTAAAGTCGCCAACTGTGATTGACTCTTTTCTTTATTTTTCCTTATTATCCTACTGATTTCCCAAAAAAATTCCTCAAGGTCTTCTAATTCATCATTTGGAGACGCGTTACAGCTGTATAGCGTGAGGTCAGTCGTCACCATATATAAAAAGCCCACTGCCGTATTTTTTCACTATGACATTGTTGTCCTGTACCTTATTCACAGTGTTAAGACTTTTCTGTTCTGGATAGCATTGCGATTTAGTTCGTTCATGAGTATCATCCCTTAGTTGGTCTCTTGTCCTTTCCAATGCTAATCGTGGAACGGGCGCCTTCTAAATGTATTGATTTACTAGTTTTAGGTATTAATTTTCCTGGTAAATATGAATCTGAGGTTCATAGCTACACTGGACTCCTTTTATCGTTAACTCCACAATAATAACTCAATTTGAATGCACCCCTATGTATTTAATGTTCACTTAACTTTTTGCTCACTTCACTTTTTGGAAGACGAGAGCACTTGTGGCACTCATGAATGATGTAAAATCGTATCGAAACAATCCTTGAAAACGCTGTCTTTCCGGAAAGATATGGAATTTTTATTTTAGTTATCATAACTAATGAAAAGATCCAACAGGTATTGAAAAAATGTGGGTTTTTTATGCTGTTTTATTTATTTGTCATTATTAGTCTTTTCATATACGATCATGAAGGAAATACAAACACACATTTTCGAAATATTCATCACCACAAAAACATGCTGAGCTTGAATTCCATTCATCGAAATCTACACTATCTATGAAGTAATATTTGAATTACACTTTGACCTAATGAATTCTTGGACTGCCCCTTGAGAATGGAATTTCTTCTTCAAAGTTTAAATATTAGCACAAACTCAGATATTTTGTAGAACTTCAATTCCTAATAACATCAAAATTTACCTTCGAGTTTTCTTAAATTTATTATACTTTTTTTACACATAATTGAACATATGGAGTTGATAGGAACTGCAATGATCCACACCCTGAAAACTGGACTGATCTTCAGACAAGTTACGAGTCGAAGGGATGGACTACTTTGTTCGACGTAGCAATAATTGCCGAAACGAAATGAGATATATTTTTCATAACGAAAGCAATTAAATTATAGAATTGGCCAAATATTTCGTTACATCAAAGAATTCCAATTTATTTCAAGTACCAATTTGAATTGAACTCGTTATAGATTCAACAATGTTTCAGTGAGACAAATTTAACTCAAAACAAGTATTCACATTTCAGGTGAATCAATTTATTGCTATTTCTTATGATTACATTTTTCATGTTTTACGGAAACTCCTTAAAAATTCCACTTGGAATTTTCCGATCACAATCAATTTCAAAATGCCTTCACTATGAAAATTCTGAATTCACTCATACAATCTGTACCTTGACTGTTTTTTTTCGGAAATTCCCCAGAAAACTATTTTAAACGTTTTATGACTTTTCTTATATTCAAATGAAAAATTTCCATTTTGTTTAACAGTCCCCTCGATATTCCTTCCTATAATCCTGGACGATGTCACGCAGGTAGCTATAGCTGCCTTCGTGGTGACGTTGGTTGTTGCCCTGGAATGTAGGGTCTGCTAACCGAAACCACAAATGTGCGGCTGGCTTCTGTTTGTTGACTGCACTTCTTCACCGTACTGATGAGGCCGCGAGCCCGAAACATATGTCTACGGTTAACACTTCTCTTTGAGGGCTATGTCCATTAAATTTCCATTTTGATAAATTTTGGGTTACATTTATCCAAAATTCGATGGGGATCAATTTTCTCTTGAGCATTATTTTCGAAATTGTACTCTGGTGAAGGCCGCAGATATTCCTACATATAATACATACAATAGAAGTGTAAAAGTGAGGCGACTAGTGGAATATAATATTTATATTTTAGTTTAGGATACTTGCTATTTTCTGGCTTATTCCCTAATACCAGGTTTAACAACTTTCCACGGTAATATACTCGAACTCCACTCTTTTATAAAACTGTCTTGCGAATCGTATTCATTTAATGAATTGTGTAGTACCTATTTTCCGAATTTAGCAGTTTGATAAATGCCAAAATAGAATCATTCAATCTATGAGTTATTTCATTTGATATCGATGTTTCCTTCATGACATAATTATTATTCAACAGTTGAACCCATAGAATCAACTGTATATTATCATTTGCGATTTCTTTGCCTCCAGTGTTACAGAGAAGTATTATTGGTGGTTCAACGTTCTAGAAAGTCGGTGTTTATACATGAAGCTCAATCCACATCGAATTGAAAAAATGCCAACGCATATGTGACATGAATAAAATGTAACTATTAGATTGTTATAAATCCAATCTCACTTGTAACTACCGTATCACTAGCCTGAGGTGAGAACAATGCTTCATGCAGAAAAACAAAAACTTTATAACGATAATTCAATCAAAACGTATTAAGCCGCTGATGTTTCCGCCAATAGAATATGCGTATGAGTAGTATCTAGGTGAATTAAGAACAAAAGATCACGTAACAACTGTTTATCTAGAAAATTGAAAGCAATATAGTGACTACAAAACATTCTGGGGACAATTAAAAACTATTCTCAATCTGAGATATTTCAAAGAATTGTTCTTAAAAGCAAAAAATCCACAAATTATGGGTTTTTTATTCAAATTATGATGCAGGAAATATTTGGAAATAGAAATAGATAGATGGTCTGAGAATTAGTAGCCACTGAAAACTGACTGAAGCTGAATTTAGATAATAAATACAAAGAAAAACACTTTGAAAGGTATCCACGAGTAGAACAAAAGTTCATGATAATTCAGGAAGAAACTACTTTCCTGGCTACTACTTCGAAGATTTGATTAAATCCGATGGATAATCGAGGTTACTTTGCAAATGTTTGTTAACTACCTCATTCCGGCCGACCATATGTAGAGCAGATTTGGTGTATTTGCCACACATCAGTTCCGGGTAGATCAAGCAGACAATGGATATTGTCTACGAACCCGTATGAGATGATCAAAATTCATCCATGTATTAGTCTTCGTTGATATATATATATATATCACCACCCAAATGAAAAACACCACTAGCTGATGATATCTCGACTTCAGGTCGTATGGGGTCGGCTTTAGAATAGCCCCATGGTAAATCCTGCCTGTCGTAAGAGGCGACTAAAAGGATAACCGTAGGTGGAAGATGGTCTCATCGCCCGGTGAAATACCACCATATCGACTTTGTGTGCTGTGAAATGGACCATTCCATGTTTCAGTGTTCGGTCGATACTTTCCGGTCTCCCTCTTTCCTTTTTCCCCAATTCCTTCTTTATTTTCAGGTAATAGTAATAATGATGAACAATAGTAATAATGATGAAGTCTCCTGGAAAACACTCCGGAAAATCCTCTCCATTTCAGTTTCCGGGCGAGGAGGTACTCGAGGGACTCAACATTAAAATTAATTTTGCACATCCGCGGACTCAACAAGAACATCAATGACGTCCACCATCACCTACAGACGGAAAAACCGGATATTCTGGCTCTAACAGAAACACAAGTAAACTCGTCACCAACAAGGTCCATATGCTTTGTCCTGGTTACGAACTCCATTCTCGATTCAGGTTCAAAGGTGGAGTTTGCCTTTACGCCAAGGCTAACCTTTCATGCCAGCGTGAAGAGGTTTGGAACCGAAAGACTTTGATGTGATGTGGTTCCAAGCTATCTGATACAAACTGACAAAGTTCCTCTGCTGCCTTTATCTATCACCTAATGAACCTTCATATAACGACCTCTTTGAGTTTTATCCTCAAACTGGACTACATTCGGAGAACCATCCAACAGCTGAAACCCTAATCATGGGAGATTTTTAATGTACCATAACGCTCCTGGCTCAAATTCTCTAACAAAACAGATGATGCAGGTCGTCAAGCCGAGGCCTTCGCCATCACTCATGGCCTAGAACAACTGGTCAGGCTACCAACCCGCATCCCTGATGTCAACAACCAGTCTGCCAATACACTAGATCTTTTCCTCCCGCAATCCTGCCCGTATAGAATGAAGTTTGTATTGCCCTTGGAAACTCTGACCACACCCTCATCTCCACAACATGCTCTTTCCATTTACCATGAGCTGCACAATCCACCCCGTCTCATGTGGCGTACAATTCGGCCACTGGGAAGGTCTTCGTATGTTTTCTCAGCGTTTCCATGGAAGAGTTGTTTCTCTTCAGTAGATCAACACGATGTGCTGAGACAATTTCTGAAATCATCATGTTGGGGATGCAAACTTACATACCGAATACCGAAAGAAGAACATCATCCGATAAGACCTGGTTTAACAGAAACTGCTCTAGAGCTGTGGCTTCCAAACAGGCAGCATACCATCGATGGCTAAAAATCGGGCCCTGAGACCAGAGCAGCATATGTCGGGGCTAGGGCATATGTAAAGAGACAATAGAAATCTCAAAAGATGCCCACAAAGAAAATAAGATCAAAACTTGCTGAATGTCCTAACGGATCCCGTTCATTTTGGTCTTTCCGCCAAACAATGGGGAAGAAATTTCACTTCAATATTTCCTCCCTAACTAAAGAAGATGGAACACTAGCAACGACTGCCCAGGAAAAAGCCAATATCTTTGCGCACTATTTGCTGGAAATTCCCTCTGGATTCATCGGAAAACAACCCCCGAACATTACACCTATTGACAGTCACATGCCGAGATCACCTTTCGCCAACGTACTATCAGAAATATTTTGCTGGGTCTCAACACCAACAAAGCCTGTGGATCTGACGGAATCCCGCCGATTGTTCTCCAGAAATGTTGCCCCGAACTAACACCTGTTCTTTGCAAGTTGTTCAACCACTCTTACAATTTAGGGTATTTCCGTCCAATTGGAAAATTGCAAAAGTACAGCCAGTCCCTAAAAAAAGGCAAAAAGGCCCTACCTAGCAACTACAGACCTATCGCACTGCTATCTATTATTTCAAGGTCATGGAAAAAAGCCATCAACATCGGCTCATGAAATATCTGGAAGACTCAGGAATTGTCAACGATAGGCAATATATGGCTCCGCCATCAGAGATCAACTGGTGACCTGCTCGCTTACGTCTCACATATATGGCGCTATCTATTGAAAGCATGGAGAAACTTTGGCTGTGGCATTAGATATCTCCAAGGCGTTCGATCGAGTTTGGCACCAGGGACTCCTCAGAAAGCTTCCGTCTTATGGCTTGCCCCTCAGCTTGTTTCTGCTTGCTAGTTTTCTCTCAAACAGGTCTCTCCATGTAGTGGTCGATGGGTTTTCATCTGACCTCTACTCATAAATCTGGTGTTCCGCAAGGATCCATTCTCACCAACACTATTTCTACTTCACATCAACGACCTGTTGAAAGCAACTTCATGTCAGTACACAGCTTTGCCGATGATGAAGTACCCTCCATACCGCTTTCTCTTCAGGGCCCTATAATCAGCCCGTGAACCAGAAATGAACGAGGAAGAAATGTTAATAATATAAATATAGACTTGGCAACAATTCTCGAATGGGGATCTAATAACGGTAGAATTCAATCAAAAAAACACAAAGCATGTCTTTTCTCTAGAAAAGCCGATCTCCTTGCTAACATAACTTTGTCCAGGGTAACCATACCACTGAAGCCATCCATATCGATGCTTGGTATTACTATCAGCAATAAACCTTTCCTGGGAAAATCCGTGAGGTCCATTGCCAAAAGTGCATCCCAAAAACTTGGTTTTCTGTTTCGTGCCAAGAGCTATTTCACCCCAGTCAGCTGCTTATGATCTATAAGGCAAGATCGACCTGTCCTGGAATACTGTTCCCATATTTGGAGTGCGGCACCTAAACATATCCTGAGGCTATTGGATTCTGTCCAAAAGGGCAATTCGTCTCGTCGGTGATGCCTCGCTTACAAACTCGCTCACTTGTCTGGAACACCGTAGAAAAGTTGGCGATTTGTCTCTATTTTATAGATATTTTCATGGCGTGCTCTTCTGAAATATCAACAATCGTTCCTGCTTTGGCAGTCTCTTCGAGATTAACCCGTCAAGTTCAGTCATCACACCTTCGTGGTCACTTTGAAACCTGCAGACATCACTTTCCAAAGACTCGTTCATCCAACGAACAGCAGGGCTTTGGAACTCATTTGCCTAAGGAGGTGTTCCCGGGCATACAACTATCATAAATTTAAGAAAGAACACCAACTCCTACCTTCTTTCCCTAGGTTCCCACGATGTTCTCTGAACATTACAGGATATCCCTTTTCGTGGGAACCAGAACATAAAAAAAAAAAAAAAAAAACTTTAACTATTGCAATAAATGTCACTCGAGAAAGTTAACTTGAATATCAAGGTAGAAGTCTGTGACACATAATGGAAAGCTGATTTCATAAGACCATGAAAAATGTCTTGTTTCTCAAGACTGCTCCATACTAATATCTGTACATGAGTGTATGTTGGGTCGAAAATCCACCAGAATACAACTATTTTCCTGGCTAATGCCCAAACGAATATTGGATTACATCCGATTGATAATCGTGCAAAGTTCTACCAGGTTACTTTGTAAATGTTTGTTGCGAAATGGATAAATATCTTTAGGAATAAGACATTTGTCATAGTCTATGCAATCAGCTCTCTATTATATATCACAGATTTCTGTCATGCAGACTCATGAAAAATTATCTCTGAAGTTTTTCACAAAATATGATATATTTCTCTGAAACTCTTGAGTTTAGTATACGACACTGAAACTTTGTTATTGTTGTAGGTAGTGAATAAAGTTATGATAACGAAAAGGGATAGAACAAAAGCTGCTGCCTATTATTATTATTATTATTGTGTAATTCAAAAAATGTATAATATAAAACATTATTAGAAGAACTAGAACGAGAAGATCAGATCAGGAACATACATCTTATAAGAACTTTCTTCGAATGTCTGCCGCCTAATTTCGTTATTTGCTGAACAAAACAAAATTTGCAATAGAAAAACAAAATACACTTTCAGCAGGTAAGCGATGGCCGCTTTGGTGTAATTGAGTTTTCTATTAATACTTTGGAATTGGCAACGATTTTCATGTATTTTATCGCTTACTTATTCAGCAGAAATTCCCAACTTGTTGAAGATTTAATAGATAGAAGATTTTCTGACATTTCTGTTGTTAGAGTTTTCCGACTAGCAATCCTACAAATTAATCCCATAATCATAGTTCTTGTCATTTGCACCCTTTTCTTTTTACACCTATTTCTCACTAGTTTCACTCATCTTTGATCGAAATACTGAGACAGAGTAACTGAAGTAAATGTTTCGGACGGGACGCAAGATATATCATGTTTACACGTTGAATCTTGTTCGGGCCTCAATCCACAACGATACTAACATGTTGAAAAGGGAAACATTCTCAATTGAATATTGATAGAAAGATTTTCTGTGAATTGAAAAATCCACGATTAAAATGAAGTTATTTTTTGTGAATGTCTAACGAAACAACACTTCCCCGGCTAAAACCACGCTGGACATTGGTATCGTGATATTCTGAAAAGGCCCTAACTCAAAAAGAAAAATCAAATAAAACTTCATTTTCATTCAGATAGTTATTTGATTTTCTATTCCAGTCTTAATTAAGAACTCAAAAGTGAATGAGGCAAGAAGAATGTTTTTCCAAAAGAGTACTCAAGAAATCATTCGTAGCATTGCCAGGAGGGACATCGCATTCACTAGGTCTTAATACATTTTGTCGACGAAAATCATTTCACCTTACGATCATCAGGAAACCGGAAGAAATGGGAACTTTTTTCAAACAATCTCACTTTGAAAGATGGAAAAAGTTAGAATCATTTCTTTTGGAGAGACACTTTGAAATTAGTGTTTTCTGCATTCCTTCATGGGTTATGATTGATTTTTGAAAATAAACAGGATGTTCATAAAATCGATGTGGAATCATCTCGACTGAAAAAAACTTTAGTCACTATCTTCCATTGTCAAGATAACCTCTTGTGGGGTATTCATGTTGAAAAGGAAACATTCTCAATTGAATATTATGAAAGATTTTTCTGTGGGGAAATTTAAAAATCCAGTTAAAATGAAGTTATTTTTTGTGAATGTCTCTCCAAAAAATGATTCTAACTTTTCCATCTTTTGCAAGGAGTTGCTTCTTGAAAATGTTTCCCATTTCTTGGTCTTCCTGATGATCGTGGAAGCGTGAAATAGATTTTCGTCGACAAAAATGTTTGAAGACCTAGTGAATGGATGTCCCTCCCCAATCTACGAATGATTTCTGGTGAGTACTCTCTTTTGGAAAAACATTCTTCTTTGCCCTTCTCTTTTGAGTTTTAAAAGACTGGAAAAAAATCAAATAACTATCGAAGAAAAACAATTTTAATTTGATTTTTTCTTTTGGTTGGGCCTTTTCAGAAATTTTCAGATATTAATTCCACTGGTTGGGGGGAAATTGTTTTCTGTTAGTTAAAAAAATAACTTCAAAAGGTTTTTCAATTGGAAAAATCTTTTCATCTTTCATTGAGAATGTTCCCTTTTTCCATGAACCCAAAAAATTTTTAAAAATATCAATTTATTTTGTGAGTTTTTATTTAAAAATTTTTCCAAAAATTATAACCCATCTTTTCAAAATAATTTCTTCCCAAAAAATGTTTTTTCCATTTTTTGGTTTCTTTATGATCGTGAAGGGAAAATAGATTTCGTCCAAAAAATATTGAAGACCTAGTAATCGTCCCTCCGTCAATTGAATGTTTCTGGTAAATTACTCTTTTTGGAAAACTTCTTTTTCCTCATTCATCTTTTAGTTCTTAATTAAGACAATAAATCAAAAATTCTGAATGAAAAGGTTTCACTGTTTTTTTCTTTTTGAGCCTTTTCGTATCTTCGATGAATCCCCAAAGTCCACGTGGTTTACCGAAGATTGTTTTTCTGTTAGTTCAAAAATAACTTCATTTTAATTATTTTTTCAATTCCAAAAAATCTTTCTATCAATATTCAATTGAGAATGTTTCCCTTTTCAACATGAATACCCCACAAGAGGTTATCTTGACAATGGAAGATAGTGACTAAAGTTTATCTTTCAGTCGCAGATGATTCCACATCTGATTTTATGAACATCCTGTTTATATTTTCAACAAATCGATACTAACATTTTCATAAAATTTTCATCTCACGAAACAAAAATCTCAATAGATTCATCGTGGATTAGTACCATATATTGTGTTTCATTTCTCTTAGCTGAATAAGATTATCTTATAGTGTACAAAAATTAATTAAAATTCAAGGTACTGCCATTGTGTCCATTTCAGGGTATCATTGCCCATGAACCAAAAGTTGCAAAATATTTGTATTAAACCTAATGTGAAACAAATAAATTCAATTTTGTGAAACCAGCTGATATCCATCCACTTGGAAAATCGGATTCGTCATACTTTTGGGATGCCTGACCGGGATGATATTCGTCCGGCTACGATGGACGAGTTCAAAGCGTACATAATTGGATTAGACCCAAAAAAGCACCTGGTTATGATAAAATTTCTAATTATACAATTATAAAATATCCTGAAAACAAGGGGCAGTCACTTTTGAATATTATTAATAGTTAGTTACGCCTTAGGTGGTTCTCTCTTAGGTGGAGGATTGTCATGGTGGTTATGATTCTTAAGGTGGAACATAATCCGATTCTCCCATAAAATCATCGACCCATCAGTCTGCTTTGCAGTTCGCCTCAACTTGCTGGAAAAGTTGTATTGCAAAGACTCACGGAAGAAGTGGAGGATAGAAATAAGCAATTCGGTTTTCGTAGAGAACACTCTACAGAGTTGCAAGCGTTGACACTTGTCGAAGAGTCGATTTCGGCCCTAAATTCTGGCGCATGCGCTCACATTTATTACTAGATATATCCAAAGCTTTTGATAGAGTCTGGCATGAAGAACTCTTGCAAAAGCTTTGTGATTTCCAAATCCCTTTTGGCTTAATAAAATGGTTAAAATCATTTTTATCTGGAAGGTGTTTTCAAATAAAACTCGAAAATTCCCTCTGTGACAGGAGGGTAATTGAGAGGCTGGGGTTCCTCAGGGAGCAATATAGTCTTCGCTTTCTAGCCTATATACAAGCGACATCCCGAAGACAGATTACGTGAAGATCTTCCTCTACGCCGATGACACTGCTTTACTTTCCTCGACACTTAACCACCGTGCGGGTCTTGTTTTATTGCAATAGACCGTCTGAAGTGGAGTGAAGGTGAATCCGGACAATACTCGGGCGATTTCACTGGGGAGGAGTATAAGACCACTTCACAGCAGTGTTAGGATTGCAGACAGAGAGATCAGCTAGACCCATTAGTAGAAATAGCAAAATTCTAGCCTTAAATATGAAGAAGCAATAAATTGTCTTCAAAGAACAAACTGATGATCTACAAAATGGTGTTTAAACCTGTCATTATGTAAGCTCCAGCAGCTTGGGATCATACAAGTCAGTCAAATATCTTGGTCATTGAAAAACTACAGAACAAAATTATGCGAATGATTACGAACGCTCCGTGGAATGTGCGCAACGTTTGTTTACAAGGAGATCTAGGTCTTGTTTCCATCCAAAGTGAGATCAGAACACACACTCAGAGGGTATTCATATAGGCGGAAGCTCACGAAAACCCACTTATAAGAGCCGCAGTAGATTATGCTATTGACGACCCGACTCGTTTCAAACGACCTAGACATTCTTTGGGATGATGGGTCTACTTAAAGTTTCACTTTGCACTTGTATTAATCAGAGAACTTTCATCAGATTCAAAATTCCACAGTGAATCATTTTGAGAAAAAGTTGAAGTGCGGGGTTTTCACCGGTTTTTTCTCGGGCTGTACTTCAATTCAACATCAAGTCACTATCAAAACAATCGTGAATGTTAAAAAAAAATCTAGTTTAACAAGAAGATCGAAATATATTTTGGGATCTTGAAATAATAGGATTTCCCATCTAACTTTCATTTTTTCACCTTGTGAGTTATTTTCCCAGAAAGTGTGAGGGTTCCTTCACAAAAAAAATGGGCTTCAATGAGCAAACGTTTTATATCTATGATAAACAACGATTTCCGTAAACTCAAAATTGAATTGAAAATACTCATTGCAACGAAATCTTACACATCTCTTCAAAACTCGTTTCAAAACAATAATTTTATTTCTATGAGCATAAGAATTCATATCAATTTGTATGATCGTTCACGAAATGTTTTCCACCTTTCAACCAATTGACACCAAACAAGATTATCAAACCATTAAATTTTTCAATTGTTCGGTTTGACTGTTACGATGTAATCTCTTTATTATATTCTTTACGCTTGATAACGCCCATGCGAAGAAAAGAGAAGAAACAACAAAAGACAAATGCAAAGATTCACCAGCTTGGACAACGAACGATCCATTCTCGGCAATCTTTGACAACCTGAAGTATGATACACTATTGTTCACTTTTAGGTTAATTCAAGAAGCGGTTTAACGATTTCTAACGTTTCTATCAGTGGGCCGTGGGATCTTTTTCAGTTCCGGATTCAGGGAAAAATTCCTCTTCAGATAATAAATGGCTGAACGCGTTATTCAATTGTTACCTTGCTCGAAACAATGAGTTATGAAGTTGTCAAGTTTGTTAGAAAGCTCTAATGTCACTACTATCGTTTTCGTCATCTATTTTCTATCAGTTTTGAAGGGAATGCTATAGGGCAGTGTCTATTCTTCATTAAATCGTGAAATAGGATAAATAATTATTTAATCAAATCTTCAGTGAACTGAAAACTTTAGATAACTCATTATTACAAAACGTTTCATGACAAATCTGAAGTGCAAATGGGACTACATTTCGATATTATTTTTAATTATATACAGGTTAAAAAAGGAAACATTCTCAATTGAATATTGAATAGAAATATTTTTCGGTGAATTGAAAAATCCACGATAAAAATTGAGTTACTCTTGTGAATATTTAACAGAAAACAACTACTTTCCCGGCTAAAGCCACGCTGGACATTGAACTACATCTGATAGATATTTTGAAAGGACCCTAACTTTGAAAAATCTGAAAGTAAAAATTTGTTTTTGTATTCTAGTCTTAGTTAAGACATCATATAGATGAATGAGATAAAGAAAAATGTTTTCCAAGAAGGGGCACTCACCCGAAATCATTTGTAACTTTGATGCAAGACTGGCATCGGATTCACTAGGTCTTCCATACATTTTTGTCGACGAAAATCAATTTCACGCTTCCACGATCATCAGAAAGACCGGAATAATTGAGAAACACATTTTCTAGAAGCAATCTCACTTTGCAAAGATGGAAAAATGTTGGAAATATTTCTTTCGGAGTGAGAGAGATTATCTTGAACGATGGAAGATAGTGACTAAAGTTTATCTTTGAGTCGCAGAGGATTACACATCAGATTTTATGAACTTCCTGTTCAAATTTTCAAACAAATCAATATATACAGGGTAGTTTTTTATTATGGTCTTGTGTGTTTCATGCGTTTTTGGATTTCTACTTCTAATGCTACATTATTCATTAAACTTTCATGAAGAGTCCGCTCCTAGGAAGTTTCAGGGATATTTCACATGTCATCACAAAACCGTTTCTAAGACTCCTAACAACGTTCTGAAAGCCGTTTTAGAACCAATTCATGGAACTCTTTTTCGACCGGATGATTTTTAGAAATTGGGCATTCGAATATCCTCTACTTTTCAATGAGTTGGGCTACAATAAATATTTTATAGAAATTACTACAGCAAACTATTTGTTGATAAAACTCATATGTAGTTTGAGGTGATGGATGTGTTGGCGATTATTTTACAAGTTCATAAATATAATGGATAATGATATAGTTGTAATGGAACAACGCCATGAATTATATTTCCTGCAAATGAAAATGTATTGCAAAGGGCATAGGATAGGTGAAAAATCAACAACGCTGCCACTAGAATAATGCGAAATCTTTAGATGTGGAAAATATCATATCCCTTTTTTTTCGGGCTCAAAATATAATTTTTCAAACATTTTGTATTTCATGTTCGCCATGAACATACAAACGCAAAAACTGTTTGAATTTCTCCACTTGTACAAAAATGTTCATGATAACGTTATTACACCAGGACGTTTTTTAAATTTTCGATTGATATAAAGTACCACCATTGGGTGATTCTTCTCGGGTACAACTGGAGATAAAAAAACTGTCCACAACAACCCGAATAAAGTTTTACATGACAATTAGCTTATGCGTGTTTCAGGAATTCATGTATATTTTTCGATTTCCGTTAATTTGAATCAGTTTTTATCACCAATTCACAAAAAAACATTCGCGATTCGAAAGAAAGGACGGTATATTTCGCATATGTCGTCTCAAATATGTTTTATGATGGTAGTAGTTCATTTAACTCAGCACATTATACTACAGCAATGATTCGGATTTATGTTATGTTGTTAATAAGAGCAACTGTTATTATAGTTGAAATATTTTCATGTCTTAATTTTAAAGCGCTCATTGGGAGTTCATCATAAATCTAGAATAAATGTTCATTGCCATTTTTCATTGTGGTTTCAGGATATGAACCTGAGAAGTATTAGGCCAGTAGAGATAGACACGATTTTCCCAAAATTTAATAATAATTACAATAGTTTCAAAACTTCAGTAGAGTGAAGAGTAAGTTCAAATGATATCCAGTCTGAGTTTGCAACCCTTTTTTCTGAACGGAAAATGTTGAAAATCAGGATTTAATAAATTTTCATATTATTATCACGAAAAAATATTTTGAAAAATAGGAATTTACATCTTAATAATTTCATAAAAAATTTAAAAATTTTAAAACAAAGTTTGTCGAAAAATAACTATAATAATGTTCTTGAAGTGTTTTAATTTTCAACCTTTTCGAACAGAAAATTATTTTTCCATGAAATTTTTTTTTTTATTAAAATAAGTGTCGGAATTATTACAAAAGTTTCAAATGATGGTTGCAAGTGGAGGGTGACGTACAATGATTTCATCAATTCACAACCTCGTCTGCAGCACGGAAATGAGGGGTAAAATCAAAAGAAAAATATTTTCGTGTTTGTACTCTACCAAAAAAAGCAAAAGTTCTGCAAATCGGACAGACAACTCATTCTACCAATTGGTGGCAGTATTATGATTTGCAAACTATGTTACAATGCGGAACATTAGTGATAAAAAAAATATTTATTTTTGCAACACCTCTAGTATCTGAATAATAAAGATGTTTATACACCTAACAAATGGCTTTCATTTTGTTGCCAAATTGACTATCGACAAGAAGAAGCTCGTCAATGTTGAAGCTAACGTTTTCGATATGAATTCATAACATCATATTACAATTGGAAATTTGCATAAAAAAATCCTCTGAGTACATTTGATGGAGGATCGAGAATCTCTCAACACATTTCCATGATTTTTTTGATTCATAAAAAAATTGAAGAGATATTGAGAATTAAAAAACATTGTACATCAGTACTATCAACCTACAACTGTGTTACGTCTCAGTATTTTTCCCCTCTTTATTTTCAAAATTTTTATAAATGAAGAAAATTATTCTTCCGTGTTGGTTACATTGATATGAACTGGCCCTGCATACTTTATTTTTCTTGGTTAAGGTGTACAAAGTTTATGAAGGGCTATACTGGGTGTGAGTAATTTATAAAAACTCACTGGCGATTTTTATAGAGCGGCAGATAAGAATCGTCCTCCCAATGTATAGATGTTATAAATTTTTAGAGAGCTGGAATCGTTCAAATTGTGTACCTTACCAATCTAGTTGAGGATACGATGTAAATAGTTGAAGCAAACTTATACAAAACATACAAACTATATTAATAAAAAAAATACTTCGTTACAAAAAATAAACAAAAAATCCATACAACTTCAGTACTTCCATGGTACTGAAAACCTGTTCCAAATAGTGGAATATAACCGGATAATAATTGTTCAACACCGAATTGTATCAATTTTCAAGTCCCTGTATTGAGAAACTGAGATTTGAAGAATCTAACAATTACAAAAATGACTTCAAGATCAACTACAATTTTTCATATAAAATAATCTGTCTAAAACCCGTTATAAAATATATTCAGCTTTTTCCAACCACACTGCTTATATCTAATACTTTATTAATTCAATCTAAAAAAAAAAAGGAAACTATATGGATAACTATATTCCAAATGAATTGTAAGAAAGTTTTACAATTTTAAAAGTCAAATGCTTATACATATTCCTGAACAAAATATCTGAAACTCTGCTAACTGAGTAAATAAAACAATTATGAAAAAAATAATATTGGTTGATTGTTCAATAAAACTGGATGAATGATTCATACATTTTGGTAAATATTTACTCACACTGGAGATAAAATGTATTTCATTCAATAATAAAACTGTGAAATAATTCTTGGTATAGATTCGCATTGACAACAAAAATTCAACATATTTCGGAATGTATTCCGCAGTAACGGAAGTCTTGTTTTTATTCAAACTACAAATAACTGGAAATTCAATAGGGTAGTTCAAAGTTCAAAGCTTGTTTAATTTATGATTTGGAAAAAACAACGAATGGCCATGCTCAAATATGTGGTTGAAATTTTATAATAAAACATTTTTACTTCGGGTAGAGATTTCGTAGAAAATCGAATATGCCATTGATTTAATAATGGTTGGAAAAGATCTAATAGGTCAAATTATTACAAATCACAAAAATAATAAAGCTTACCATGTTTGCACTATCACAGATACTGGATTACAAACACAATAGTTTTATCAAACGATTTCTAAATTCCAATTATACATTTTCTTAGAAATTATTTAGTTATTATTTTTAGTAACTAAATACCGACTTTTCATTGATGCGCACTGATTCTAGATAACCCATTTTCTCGTTCCGATATTTTTAAAACACTTGAAATATACATTTCAATTTAAAATTTAATTTCAATCTGACTATATACTTCGAGCTGTGTACTGACTTGACTGAAAGTCTGTGATTGAGAGAGTGAGTTGATATTTTCATTCCCTTTTAATTTTTTTCGCACATCCCACACGACCGATTATTAACTCCTTGATATGTTTGATAGGGGTAGGTTTATGAGTCTACGTTATGGTCATTGCGGTCTCCGGATGAGAAAAAACAAGACGTGTTTTTCTTATGTTGATATTTTCATCTCCTAATTTATTACATCCTATTTTATCGCCCTAGTTCAGATGGTTTACACATATGCTGATAATTATATTTTCTGAGATAGGGCATTCTATGCATAAAAAGGCACGTTTTTAATTCTTAGCGGACGACGTGAACATGTTTTTGACTCCCAATCGCTGTAATAAAAAAAATTGTAAAAAAAAATCTAATTAATCTTTGAAATTTATCATATAATTCCTAATCAGTTTTCTATCCCACTCTATCCCACTGAAGAAATCATATGTGTTGAAGGTTCAATTCATAAATTTTTTTTTTATTAGATCTTCTCATTTCATCTTTTGACATGCTTATCACTTAATGGCTTTTTTTCGAACTACATGTGGTAGCCATTTTCGTATGAGTTTTCGACTTATTCTTTCATATTTGAGGTGGCCACTTCTTCACATATCAATTCGTTATGTCTATATATGTATATTCTCGGGTCATAACAAGATTCAATGGAATTTTCCATCCGAAACCACAATTCGAGTAAGAAAGTCGAGTGGAAAAGTAAATTATAATTTCATTCAATTGAAGAAATACATACCTGTAAGAATTAAATTTGAGATGTAATATCGATCTCACGAATTTTTATTTTTCATCATCGTTTCTGTTTGATCATGAAAATTGTGTAGTTGCGAGATTTACAATCGATAACGTAATCTCTTCGATGGCTATAAAGTCATGTGACAAGTGTACATTTTGAATGAAGAATGATTGCATGTCGTTTCTGATGCGATAAAAAATTAATGTCTTCCAATAGTCTTTTAGCAGTATTTAGCAAAATTTTGTGCTCTTTCGATTGTTGCATTCGAAAATGTTAGATTCAATTCATTTCGCTGATTAGTCGAAAACAGTGATTGCTTCTAAGATTAATAATAAAAAAATATGATAACCAAGTAATTGAACTAGACAATTTGCAATAAAAAAGTGATTGCTTCTAAGATTATTAATTAGTTTCAAGTTTTGTAGTGGTTAACTACGTAACCGTATCTTCCAATTTCAATCAACCAGTACAAAATATAACAGATATACGCGATGGATAATCAAGTATTCAAATGGACCACTGTAGACATATGTCGGTCTAATATATATCTTAAGGCCCCCACATACATAGACGGTGAGATCTGTATCGATACATGTTGCATGATACCGTAGTAGCGATACAAATTTCATCATATGTGTGTGGTTGTATCAGTATCACGGTATCAGTATCACCGTCTCAATCACTGTCGTGAAACAGCTATACCACGTGCTTGTAAATGATGTTTCACGATTCCGTATCACCGTATGTGGAGACGTTGATACTTGATACAAATTTCATATACTTTTATGCGACATGTTGCGGTACAGATCTCACCATCTGTGGGGGCCTTTGAACTTATTTGCACAATGTTTACAATTAATGGTCAAATAAAAAAAAACAATTCATTTATGTATAAAAAATGTCCGTTGAACAATAACGGTTACAAATCTCTTGCGTCACGTGAAATATTTAATTTGCAGAACTTTTGCAATTATTTCAGCAGTTGTAAAAATGCAAAGAAATTATATTAGTGAATAAATGAGTTCCGTTTTTCGTATGAGGTTGCTAAGTAACTTATCCTTTTTTAACCACAATAAAAAAACTTTTTATTATTTCAATGCTTGGTGTATTGAAAATGGCGGCGTCGATAAAAAAGTTTGATAAATATAGTTCAGTGAATATGTTAAACTTTTTTCGATCACTTATCCAAATTTGCAGAACTTTTGTAATTTTTTCAAACAAATTCCAATGAAAAACATATACAAATGACAAAAAACAAGGTAACTTTCACAGGGTTGCAAACTTAATGCATGTATGCCTAGTTTGCAGAACTTTTACAATTTTCAGCTCAAAAATAAAGCATTAAAACGTTTTTTGCAATTAAAACAATGTTCCGTTCATCGCAGACTTCTGCAAAATTTTATAGTTTGTTTCCATTAATGCACTAACATACCATTGAAGTTTGAAAATTTTTGGAATTATTGTGAATCGATTGTCTATATCTACTGGCCTATATATACAACATGTAGACTATTTGAACACCAAAAAGATTTATCGTGGATTTGTAGATGGCAAATACAAAACATGAATAAGGACAACTATACTTGAATGCAAAATAATATTTCAATCCTCTGGAGTACTTTCATACCAACCAATAAATTTACTTTCTCAGGGGCAGTATTTGGACCAATAAACTGCATAAATCAGAATAGCTACCATCAAATCTCACAAAACAGGTAGTAATTTCTCCATTATTAAAAAAAACTTAATGCCTTTGCTGAAATATCGTCCCGCAGTATGAAGTGTATGCTTGAAAAATAATAATACATGTAAAAATAAAAAATGGTTAGTAATTCCGTTGAGATAACGGAATTCTTTTTTTTTTCTCGGGGGTTTCTTGGCGAGATTCATGACGAGAGAGGAAGTTTCTTCCTACAAGATAAATTTTAATCTATATGGGAAGATTATTGCAATAAATAAAAATACATTAATCAATCAGGAATGCAAAATAATTAGTAGATTATGAACAACAAGTGCAACAGAACAACAACATTTTTATTAAATAAACCATATGTAAAACTGGACAATGAAATCATGAACACCCGATAGAATCTATAATGTTAAATGAAAAAATAGGAATTGAATAATTTATAGGGCTCATAATATTAACAGGTAGTATAGGGAACAGATACTGGTTCAGAAGTATCCTTGATAAAAAAGGTAGTTTAAAAAATTTTCTGAAAATCAAAAATACAATAGTAAAAATGCCTAAAACAAACTTAAATAAAATTAGCAGGAACAAATTAATACCTAAATTTGAATTTGGAGATAGATAATAAAAACATTGAATTACAATTGCTGGCAGTTAAAGACATGGAGTTTGATGTAATTATTGGTACAGATCAGTTAGAAAAAGTTGAGGCTGAAATAGACTATGGAAAAAATGGTATAGAGATGGATAATGATGATAATAATAATGAAATATATGATAAAAAATATAAATGTGATGTTAAAAATTTTTTTGCTACAAAAAATTGAAAAATAAAAAACTTTTTAACAAAAAATGAAACCGACGAAAAAATCAACTGAAAGCAAAAAATAAAATATATCTTTTTAGTCTTAATGATCATTGTGCTCCTAAACTAATGTGAGTAACTAATTTTGAGTCGGCGCCAAACAAACAATTATCGAAGATCATTATATTACTCTGAGGAAGTAATCAAAACGCCGCTGTGCATCTCGCTGCCATCATTTTACGCTTTACCTAATTCAATTGCTAGTTTGTTTGGCGCCGACTCGAAATTAGTTACGCACATTAGTTTACGAGCTCAATTATCATTAAAACTAAGAAGGTTTATTTAATTTTCTGCTTTCCAGTTGATTTTTTCGTTGGTTAAATTTTTTGTTAAAAAGTTTTCAGTTTTCAATTTTCTGTGGCTAAAATCTACTAATTACTACCTACTTAATTTTTCATTACTTCCAAAATACTTACCTACCTAGCTTACTTCAACTATAATATAACAAATTCATTTATTGTTAACAATATTAATAATAGTAAGGTACATGGTTTCAAGATATAATAAATATAAAATCAATGAAATATGTTTAAAATTAGATTATATCTATTCTAAGGATTCATATAGTTTATCAATAAATGATACTCGATAAGTAAATTAATACTTGTTTCGAGAAATAAACATAAGTAGGACATATACATATATGTATAGAGGACATGTAGGACTTATTTGTACTAGGTATTTGTAGAACATAAAGAATAAAGATTAACTATTAACTGTTAAATAATATGATTATCTATTATAACTATTTACATTTACAAATAATATAAATTATTTTTGAAAGTTCTGGTTAGTTGATTTCATCACTTTGTATATAATTCCATCCTCTCATAGAATGTAATCATTGTGACGGATGAGGAGGATCTGTCAATGTCAACTACATATGTGTGCCAATGTTCACAAGTGGAAAAATTAATCATCCCCTATTTTCTACCCATAGTGGTGGATAATTTCATTCCAAATGGAATATGATCACTATGAGTATACCCTATCTAATAAAAAAAATCATCAAATGGAAAACCCACTACAAAGTTAGCCTGATAGAACAGTTAACGGACCAAAATTCAGAGGGTGAACGATCAATATCCTCGATTTTGCACCTTAGAGATGGATTTTTTTGTTCAAATTCAAATGGGACCAACTTTTGAAGTACACCCTATCCAATTATGAAAAACATCATCGGAATCGAACTGCTCTGTGAAAAGTTATTCGTAATCATACATAAAAAAAAATTATACGCGTCGACTAGAGATTTCGTCGGTTAATAAAAATCTCCGTGATTCAGTAAATGTCTGATATGATACCCATACTGTAGATGTAACTATATCTATAGTCAAACGTCATATTTTAATACCCAAGCATGCTAAATTAACTTGTGTTTATTACCACCAATCCAGAAAAACGCACTATCAATATGAAAAATTGATTCGTCATAAATATGATGTTGTTTGAGTCGATGTGCTAATGCACTTTGGCACAATGCAATACTCAACAGCCTTTTATAGATTCGCTCACAATAACGAGGATATGCAGCAGTGTAAGAAGAAAATAACGTCACACAGGACGAGCCTACGGATAATGATGCCGCCAAGACAACAAACTATTGCTTCTTGGCTCGCCTTGTCTTTTTCGAAACAAGTAACTAGGTGGTGTACACTAGAAGTTTCACTACTACTCTTTTGATTTTTTTTACTAGTTACTCCGCATCAATACGGGGTAAATCACCCAGTATATACCTACCCAATATTAAACTTGAGTTAAAGGATAAGTTTCTTTACCCGTCAATGATACCTGAAAATACATTATTTTTTCATTTCTCTCATTTCATCCGTTTTCTTATGCGATAATGAAAACCTCCCTCCTTTTTGCATTACATTTCATATGCATACACTGTGCTAAACTTCATATGAGTCTGCCTGAAGGATTTATTGGAAATTGAATATTCAAGTAAAAAAAAGGAATGAAAAGAAAACGGAAAATATGAAAGAGAATTGAGTGTAATGATGAAAAACAATACAATATTCTATTATCATCAATCAAAGTGTGGGTGATACCTAACAAATTAATAGTAAGAAATTATAACATTATGGATCCCGAGATATTGAATAAGGGCAAAGAAAAAACCGTTGGTGTTCGTTCGAAAGAGGTAGAACTCACTATTGCTGACAAATGGATGACATTCTGACCTGACATATATGACTTGTTTGTCACAGATTCGCGCCTTCTAGAATATTCTGTTCCAGAAAAAGACTGGTGAATTATGTGTTTCAGAGGAGAATTAATTCGCCGAATTGCCTCTAATTAACAGAGCAGACAATAATAATGTACTTATTAAAAAACATCAACAGAAATTTATAACACTTTTCTGGTATTTGTGTACTCACAGATTGGTATATATATATATATTAAAATTTTGAGAATTGATTAAGCTTTCAAAAGTTGCCATTTTGAAACACGGATTCCTCTATGTCTACCTGAATGATATTGTTACGAAAATAAGTACAGTGTGTCCCTGGTAATCTCGCACATGCTAGACGATGGAACCCTTAGGATTTTTCCGATGACGTCATAGATTCAACGAGATATTTCCAAGAACCACCGAAGATTCGGAAAGGCAATAATGAGAAAGAATTACCACTTTTTCCGAAAAATAATATTATGATGCGAGATGAGCTGAAAATTTTTCGAATATTCATTGCCACTTTCCTGAAAAGTCCCACTTCCTCTCATCTCTTAGTTATTGAAGTAGAACTGTGCAATGAAAAACAATTTGTTTGGACATTCCCATAACTCTTCTACCCTCGAAGTACGAATCTTATTTTTTTAAATTTTGTAATGAGGATCTTTGAAGGCAAAAATATCATGAAAATAGTTATGAGAAAAGTGATATTTTATTATCCAGTTCATTAGAGTAATGGGGTGGCATTCAAATATACACTGAAATTGACACATCATAACAAAATAGTAGTTTTATCGAAATCATACTTAATCATTCCTAATTTGTATTGAATATGACGTCATAGAATTCATGAAATACGAGGGTGTTTGAATATCGTAGAATTTTCACCTAATCTCGCCTTCTAATATTTACTTTTTCGTAAATATGTATTGTTCCATCGGCCCTGGAGTGTAGTGTATATTACTCAGGCAGACGTCAGTGAATTGTAAGACTCGTCTCTAGAATCTTAATCGATCTTGCTAGTTTCAGAATTATAATAATTAAGGGAGATAATGGTCGTGAAGTTGAGACGTTCACATTCTACCTAAAATCAATAGAAACAAAACAATTTAAATTATAAAAAAATACTGACAATTGGATTATTACTTTCGGAGGGCTCTCAATTACCTGTAAGTAATTATTTTGAAAATGCTCTTTTGGATCAGAAGGTGAATGGAGTATGAAAATAAAGTGTCTTGTCGGGTATTGTCTCACAAGAGAACGCCCACTTTTGTCGAGAGAAACGGGTTTCTTGTCTTGATGAACAATTTCTCTTGGTTGTGAAGAGAGAAGACAAGAGGATGCATTTTCTTGTCTTGTCTCGACAAGAGGCATCACTACCTACGGAACAAAAATATTTTTCCGGGGTGCCTATTTGAACTATCTAGTTAGTCTATTTTGCATGATAGCCCAATGCTTTTTTCACATACATACATTATTTAGATTTCTCGTTTTCTTTCATAAAAAATAATTTAACCGGACCACTCATCTACTATACTCACTGAATTATTTTTCCACCAGCATATCGAACAAATTGTTTAAACATCTATCAAAATTCGGTATTTGTTCTAAGATCACCCGTAAGTTGCGAGAAATAGTTTTCTGTGGTAACATTCCCTATTATCATTGTGAGATATTGTCTGGAATTTCAATAAGAGGCGTCAAATTGAACTCGTTAAAACATTACAGTAGATAACTTCTAAAATTCTACAAACTCGTCTCTGGGAATAACTTACAATCGCCTGTTTCATACAAAATCGTGAAAATTTTTCATTGTTCTCCATATTGATTGACTATCTTTCATTGCAATTTCTCATATCAAAAAGGATATTTTCATGGAAATTTATATTATGGGCGATGGTAGGATATCACTCGTCCTCTGGTACACGAAAAGTTATGTTTGGTAAATTTTAATCAAGCATGAATAAAGCCGAACAAATTGGTTGTTTTGCATTTTTACGAATAACCCATTTTGAGGTGAAGTTTAGATGTACTTCATTGCGTATGTCCTGAAAAATAAGAAAATCTACAAGTATACAAACAAAAATTGGAATGAAACAAAAATGAACTGATGTGGGAGAATTCAAAACTAGAATAGCACTAATATTCTTCACGTTCAACGCATAATTGTTTAGAAAGGTTTTTCTTAAATATCACCTACAATTCGATATTTCCTTTCAACCGGAAAGTAAAAACTACCTTTTTACGAATAAATCTTAAAATACTTGGAATGTTTCCGCTAGAAATGTTGAATGAATGGATGGTTGTATTATCGACCCACAAGTGATAAATCAAAGGAATCTTCGCATTCCTCGGACTCTTCCATATAAAGTTATTCTCCATTTTGTTTATATTTTTGGATATACTCATTCTTCGAAGAAATGGCATGGAATCCTTCTATAGAAAATGTTGAAATCTACAAAAATACTATTCCACCTTTCCTGAAACACAAAATATGATAAGCATTATTCACACATTTCACAATTATATATTCCAATGACTAACTATATAATTGATCATTCTCAAGTTCGAATATTTCAAGAAAAATCCGATATTTTTCGTAGGTATAATTCATGATTCGCTCCATTTTCGTTTACACGGTGCACTGTTATATTTTCATAAATTTCAAAAGAATTACTACCCATTTGTCTCGTCACAAGCTTTCAAAAAATTTGGATATTGATCATGGTCCCCATATATATATATATATATATATATATATATATATATATATATATATATATATATATATATATATATATAAATATATATATATATATATATATATATATATATATATATATATATATATATATATATATATATATATATATATATATATATATATATATATAAATATATATATATATATATATATATATATCAACAAAGTGGAGGCAACATTTTCTATCAATGCCTCGGACAAGTTGAAAGATGGGCTGAATCATTCCAGTTGTTTCAAATGGCGGCTGTTGAAAGATAAAAAAAAATCTCAATTTTCATTTATTACCAATATTGGCAAACTATAGGTCTTTAATTTTTTTTTCCCTCTAAGATGTACACACAAATAAAAAATCGCTGTAAATTACCATTCATGAGAACTAATTTTTTTTTAATCCTGTATCTATGCTCTTTTCATTTGAGGTTATTCGCTGTGTCAATCAGATACTATCTGAGTTTTCCTTCCGCCGACAATTTGTCAACAAGGTAGGGGCCACATTTTCCAACCGAATGGAACACAAATATTTTCTATCAATGCATCGGTTGAGTTAGAAGATGGGCCAAATCGGCCAGCAGTTTCAAAATGGCGGCTGTTGAAAGATTTAAAAAATCTAAATTTTCCATTTCCACAACTTTCATTCCTATTTATTTTTCTCTAAGATGTACACACAAATAAAAAATCGTAAATTACCATTCATGAGAATCAATATTTTTCGTTCACCCTGTATGCTCCTTTCGTTTGGTGTTTATTTGCTCGTGTCAATCAGATACTATCCAAGTTTCCTTCCGCTGACAAACAAAACGTCATTGTATTTTTGAATTTTTAGATTTCAAAGTTAAATATTAGATATTATTTTTCTAAGTTATATCAAGATTGAAATCCAAGTAAGCACTTTCTATACTTTCTCTAAATATCGAGGGTACGACTCAGATCAACTATACCTCGGAACAAAAATTATGAACATCAGACAACTATATTTTTTCCTACACTGACAAAATATCACGCCACTCAACAACCACCAGTAATGGTGACACAATCATACTAAACGCAAAATCAAAATCAACACCTAGTTCCCCACATGATGAAAACAATGTCACAACGCTCCTCTAATTATTTAGTATCGAAATTAACTAAGTTACCTGAACGGTTGAAACCATTGATATATTCTCCGAAATTCAAAAAAGCATTCATACTTGAGAATCCAAGACAACCATTTCGATGCCACCGTTAGCTAATCAAATCCTGAACCCTAGTATGTTACTGTGTGTTGCTTACATGAACAAGAACTAAATTATCCATTCAATATCATTCTCATTACCATTACTTTATATACTGTGTTTTTGTTATTCCATTACTTATTATGTGTACATGTTACTTTCAACAACATCTGCACATCTGTGAACATTTTTTGTAATAATTTTTATTAACCGTTTTTTATGGAATAACCATACAATTTTTCTGCAAAAAAAGTGCAATAACACTTATTGTTCATCAGCTTTATTCAGTTATTTTTTTATTGTTGTTAGTTACCGCTTTAATTTGTTGAATAAATATTATTATTATATTATATCCTTGTGTGCTGGTTATACACATTTTTTTTTTAATTTGAGTCAGATTACATAGAGAAATTATTAGGAAGAATTTAGGGAGTTGTGGATCCTTCAACTTTTGACTGAAAAGTTCAAGGTTTGTACAAAAAAAATTATTAATAAAAAAATCTTTTTGAAGACAAGCTTTTATTCAAATGCGCTAAAAAGTAAAAAATGATTGCTTTGGATGTGCGACGTCGGTTATTTCGTGGGTTATAAATCCAGAGCTTGTCGCGAAAAATTTTCGAATACAAAAGCAATTATTTTTTCTTTTAGCGCATTTGAATAACCTGGTCTTTAAAAAAGTTTTTTTTATTAATATTTTATTTTGTAATTTTCAGTTGTACGCTTAATCTATGCATTTTGTTAATGAGCCTTTTTCTGTAAGTTCTGAGAAGACCATCTAAAGATTAACTCTTCCGCCATCCTAGAGCTGCCATGTTCAATTAATGAATTCTGACAAAAAATCAATAATCTTCGATAAATTTATATCTCGACCCCAAAAACCCTTTTAAAAAAATCTTTAACAATATGAAATTTAACAATAAATTATAATATCCGACCCCGATAACCTCCACATACCAATTTTGAATAGAATCGGACCATAAATACAAAACTCGTCCGCCATCTTAAATTTGAGAATTTTGAATTAAAATTCATAATCTCCGACCCTGAAAACTCCACATACAATTTTTGAATAGAATCGGACCATAATCACAAATATCGTCGGCCATCTTGGAGCAGCCATTTCTATTTTATGAATTTTGACAGAAAAATCATAATCTATGACCCCGAAAACGCCCACATACTACTTTTGAGTCGAATCGGACCATAAACACAAATCTCGTCCGTCATCTAGGAGCCTCCATTTTGTTTTTTTCTCTAACAAAACTTCCATAATGCATTGTCACGGGAACTATGAACACCTGCCAAAATTTACGTTAATCGGGCAAGTAGAAGGGGTTAAATTTAACCTGCAAGATTTGATTACAGACACACATACAACGGGACAGGTGAAACTAAATAAAAGCTTGTGATAGAAATGCCTGATTTTTGTTTTCAATTATTTTTTTTATGTCTCATAATTCGTTAGCTTGATTGGTGGAATTTCAGAATTCATAAATAAATTCTGAAATTTATCACCGAATTTTTATTTTTATATGTTATATGTTGTGTTACCCTGTAAGAAGATAAAAAGAACTTGCATTTCCAAGCATATATTATTGCTACCCACCCATACATTAACAGCCAATTTTTCGTGCAAGAATATAATCCCGAATTAGTAAGAATTAAAAATAGAGCATAGAGTTTCACTTTTTTTCTATTCACAAAATCATTTTGAGATGAATCAAAATTATAGCAACTGAAGAATGAATGCATTTTCATCAATTCTTTTTCAGAGAAATAGTTTTGTATTGTTAATAAAATCATATAACAATTTAGAATAACATCAGCGGCTAAGTCATCATTATATCACTGCAATAAGTGTATTGAATATTGTTTTTTTAATAAATAAAAATGTGAATCTAATTAAACCAAGTTAACTATTATAATTGTATAACTTTATATAAACAATTTACACAATACACAAATCTATTTCTCTGAAACAAAAGTTAGGATTTGGAGTCGAAAATCTTTTTATTTTTCTAGTCGCTATGATTTAACCAATTAATTTGAAATGGTATGTGAAATTGTATGCTAAAAATTTTTATTTGATTTTTATTTTCGACTAATATATTTAAAAAAACCTTTGTTCATGTTTTTTACTACCAGTCCCGGTGATAAAAACGCGTCAAACTCCACAAGATGCTCATAAGAGAGTTATATAAAAAATTTAGGGATTAAAGTCAAAATTTTATTTGAAGAGTATTTCAATTGGACTAATATACTAATTCATTTCAATAAGTTTTCAAAGATTCTGTTACTGCTCTTCTTCTGTAATACAATCGAACGAACTACACATTTGAATTCAGGAACGTATTCTTCTGATAACCCTCAGCAAATTTATGTTCATCAATCTAATTTTTTTCCTGAGTAATATAATTTGTAAACAATTGCCTTCTTATACGTTACTTGCTATAAAACAAAACTAATTATGAAATGTCCTTCTTTCAAGGTCACCCCTACGACAGGGCGAGCAGTCACCTACGACGAGGAATCTTGGAAACCATCGCCAGAAGACACAATCAAAGACAAAAAAGAATCCGATCGATCCACCGACGCATCCAAAAGCAAAACCAAACGAGTAAGAAATTACTTCAAAAAGTGCAAAAATGTATTAGCCAGTAGTAAATCATCTGGTATAGATTTATCAACATCCGTAGATTCTTCCTCTTTGGACTGCGAGAGATCTTCGTGGTACTGTGACGGAAAAATCGAGGAAAATCTGAACGAATGCGAAATCAATGAGTTAGATGATATTTTTGAGGACGCGCAAATTTCTCTGGACCCCGCCGAGTCTAAGAGTGTTTTTCAAGTCGCGAATATTATCGAAGTGAGGGGTCCACCTAGCATTCACAAAAGTGCGAATAGTTCCGAAAGTAGAAGTGACAAAAATGATAGTGTTGATGAAGAGAAACCGAAAGAAACAACTCCCCCCTGTGATCCAAAGACCGCCTCGCCTGTCTTGAGTGAATTGCAAGACCAGGAAGATGGTGAAGTCGATGGTGATGGTAATTTGGGGTTTCGTGAAATGTCAGATGTGATTCCCACGATACAGGTGAGTTTAGAAAGTGGATGATGAATGGAGAATATGATTATATTTCGACAAAAATCTCACTAATTCGCTGCTATTATAACAGCTTGAAATTTTTAAGTGTCAACATTGTTTATTTATATATTATAGTTTACTCTTATCGAAGCTTCATAATTGCGTATTGTTCTCTGGAATGTGTGCCAGATACTATCACGATGTTCAACTATTTAAACGTTGATGATCGAAAAAAGTAACAACCATCGTTTTCTTTATACAGTACGGCTTTGAATAGCCCCCCCTGTCAACTTTTGAATGGTTCGACGTAGAACAATGAAAAAAGAAGGTATTGAATGAAATCGCCGATACTACTTTTTGAAATGAAAGACATTATGAGTGCCCGATAGATGGTGCGGGGAAAATTAAAATCAAATAGCATGGGGGGTCAAGTGGCACATCGTTGAAAAGATAACTCAATTCTCTTTTCAACCATCTAGTTTTTTTCAATCTCGTCAATACGTTTTTTCACAATATGCATTTGAAATGTCAAGTATAACAAAATTTCAAATGCATACTGTGAATAAACGTTTCAACGAAATTCAAATAAATAGGCCGGTTGAGAAGAAAATTGAATTATATTTTCAACGATGTGCCACTTGACCCCCATGCTATATGAAATTTTCAAGTTGATGTGCCCCCCACTCTCTTCGAGAAATCACAATGTCTTCTATTTGAAAGAGTAGTTCATATCCTTCAAAGTGGTATTTAACAGTGAGGAGTGAAGGGGGGAGGCTATAAAAATCCGCCCTCGCAATTGTGATTCCGTAGAACAACCATAGTTGAAACAAAAATTGAATTATCTTTTCAATGATGTGCAAGTCGAACTATATGCCTTTCGAAATTTTCAAGTTGATGTTTCCCCAGCGCCCTCTGTCGAGTAAATTTGAATGCATCTTCACTCAAAAAAATTAATTTCATATCTCATTGTTTCACATCAAACCGTTCAAATGTTATTGAGGTAACGGTACCATTCTGATCCGCACTTATATTTCACATTTTAAATGCTTATTGTGGAAAAACATTTGAACGAAATTCAAAAAAATCGGATGGTGGAAATATAGAGTGCTCAATCTTACAGGATTTTCGTTTGAGGTGAATGTTCACTTAATTACAGCACCGAATTTGTTTACTTGGCCAGGAAATGAAAAGGTTGGGAACAAATCGATGTCTATTTTTAGTGCGGTTTTATAGTCCTGCCACCCTGTTAACTTTAGAACGGTTAGACGTAGAACAATGGTACCAAAAACCATTTTGAATGATATCACCAATACAACTTTTTGAAATGGAAGACATTGTGATTGCTCGATAGATGGCGCGAAAGGGCACATTAACTTGAAAATTTCAAATAGCATCAAGAGGTGAATTATTCTCTTTTGAACCATCTAGTTCTTTTTTTTAAAATACTTTTTCCACAATATGCATTTGAAATGTCAAGAATTCAAAATTTAAATGCATATTGTGAAAAAAAGGATTGACAAAAGTCGAAAAAAATCAGATAGTTGAAAAGAGAACTGAATTATATGTTCCACAATGTGCTACTTGACCACCCACGCTATTTGAAATTTTCAAGTTGATGTGCCTCTCCGTGCCATCTGTCGGGCAATCACAATTTCTTTTATTTCAAAAAGTAGTATCGGTAATAACATTCAATACGTTTTTTTTAAATTGTTCTACGTCGAACCGTTCAAAAGTTAACAGGTGGAGGGGAGGGGGGAAAGCCGTACTGTATAATATGACAATTATTTTGCTATATTTGAAAATCCCAGAGAACTTGGGGTAGCCAGAGAGAAGAATAATGTTTGTTCTTCATATTGCCATTCAAAATATGAAACCCTAGATGACGCCCATTCCTTGGTTTTTTGGAATATGTACTTAATTCAGATCAGTTACATAGATGGTTGTAGTTTTAATTTATTCGGTGGAGCTGCAGAGTGTGTTTTTGAACCAGAGGTCCGATTCGAAGCTTTTTGTATTTGTTTAACTGAAGATGGTTGAGATTTATTTTATAATGCTATGCGTTGCTGATGAACAGATTTGAGATATTTTTCAATAATTAGAAATGTTTAAAGACGGTTTCTTGTTTAATGATCCATACTCACCAAAGCGGTAGCGATTTTCTGAAATAATTGAAGGAATTCAATGGAACAATTTTTATAATTTATTTTAACTAGAAACTGGTGATGAATTTTAAATTCTTCTATTTATGAAAATATGAGTATAATTTAAAATTTCAACTTGTAAGTATGGCTTTCATTTGTCAACAATCTTCATGTCGAGCAAAAATGGTCATTACCCACTCAGATCGATCCTTTTACGGTTGGTTGAGATTTTGATTACTATAAAAACGTAGAGTGCGTTTCCTTGCCAAATTTTTTTAATCAATAATATTTATCCCAATGGTTTGAAATTCTCAGATTGAAGATGGTTTGAATTTGCCTTGATATATTGATATATATCTCAGAAATTTCAGAATAATAAAAGGTATTCAATAAAAATTGTTTTTCAAATTTAAGATGGGGAAATTATAAAACAAAAATGACAGATTATAGGGGAGACTGTTGTACCTTGGATCACAATGTATTTTTATATTTTTTTAAAAGCCATTTTTTTGAGTATAATATTGGAAAGAGTCTCTTCTGTTATCACCATATTCCTACACAGTATGTATTTTTTGAGAATTTAAATATTAAACAATTATAGAAAAAAAATATATATATTTTCTTGATATGTGATCATTGGTACCAATACCATAATGTACAAGAAGAAATAGGATTGTATTAATATAACCTATTTTTTATATATATACATGTGTACTAAGTAACAATATGAAAGTTATAAATTGAAATTAACATGCAAAAAATTAGGTATGCAAATTTGATTTTACTCTCAATATTAGTAAACTTTCAACAATAATAGTTAACATTAAAGATAGAAAAGTCCACTTGGAACCACAACTGTCCATCAGTTCTAGCCGATCCAAGGTACATGATGGTGCGTTTTTATAAACTTATTTTCTAGGTTATCTTTGAAACTGAAATAAGGCAAAACAAATTACTCACCAATGGGCAGTGATTCGGTAGAATGTGATTTAAAACACAAACAATCGTTAAAAAAAATGAGCAGTAGAACCAAAAGTTGTTACTATTTGAGCTAAAAATAAATTTTTATATTTTACTCCAAAACAAAAGCACATGGACAACCACTCTTACTTGCACTCTACTGCGGAAACATTGTTGTTCAGTTCTGTTACGTAGATAACAGTATTTGTCAAGAAACTGAAGATTGATCCAAGACACACTATGATCAAGGTACAACAGTCTCCCCGTACTCTCATCAAATATGTTTCTATCATTAAAAAAATGAACAGTATCATTCAAAAACTTGTAAAATTTGTAGAAAGGTTTCTACCTGAAAAAAAATGACAATTTTTCCTGGCTATTCAACTGGAGAGGTGGGGTAGCTAGCAATGCGTTTTCTTGTATTTCCTCCGATATCCTTGTTTTCAATTAACGTCATGTTTGACCAAATAGCATGTATAATATGTTTTCATATGCAAACGCAAGAGAGAACATTTTTTTGCTGTTCTCTCATGGTTTTTGTTCCATGTTTCAATTCAATATTCTTTCAACTTGAAAAAAACTACATTTTAACACTTTCATATTTCAACCTTATTGTAAAATGTTTCAATATATAATGATAAACCATCTTAAATATATGACAATTTATTTCGATAGATATCGGTGATCGGTTTTCAGTTGGTTATTAATTTTGTTTTGATATGTTTATAAAAATATGGGAAAATAAATGTTTTGGGTTGAAATTCGGGGGTGCTAGTCCATCTTTCGATCCAGTGGAGGGCTTCCTATTTACAAAAGAGATCAGCACCGGCCGGTGTTCAGGTTGGCGAGAGTCTTATCGATATCTGTAGCAGTAATGCTGGGCGTGGTTAGTACTTGGATGGATGACCACCTGTTAGGGAAGACTCGTGTTTGAAAAAAAACAAATAACTGCAGCGTAGAAGTAAATTTACTGCAGGCGTCATATCAATGAGCATGAGATATGGCGATAGATATGCCGTCCTTCGGAGGGGACTTTAGGACGGCGGTCCCGAGTTCATGGATGTTGAGCTCGTTAAAGATCCCTACCTCTGGTTGAAAACTTACGGTTGCGGGGAGTTTGCCCACCGGCGACGCTGTTTAGCCCTGGTCGCAGAAATAGGACGACGTTAAAATGGCCATATAATGTATACCTCATCAAATTATTTGTTTATAATTCCGAAAAAAGGGAACTGTCGAAGTAGTTGAAGTTATAATTATTGTAGAAACACTCCGAAAAAGGGTGAAGTAAAGTTTTCTTTCTCAAGATGCTATATATGAAAATGATAGTGATAACCACATGTTGAAGTTTTGATGATTCCATTTACTGTAATCACTTCAAAGTTGAGGTATTGAATATTGCTGCAGTAAACAAATATGAAGTATTTCATTTTTCTAGAAACCATAAAAATAATAAATATAATAAACCTGATTTTGGTACCTAATTTGTCGTATGGTTAGTTAAATTCTTGAAAATTTATTCAAATAAACTAAAGCGAAAAATATTTTACTAATGCTTATTTTCCATCTGTGAAGGTACGATGATTATTACTAATCATTCGTTTTAGTGCTCTCAGCTGTTGGAAAACCTTTAATGAATTACAGCACTACTCAAACATATTTTCGTTTTCAACCAAAAACAACCAGAGCTAACTACGTTTGTTTTAATTTCTAGTTAAGACGTCATAGTGTCAACTTGGTTGACTCAACCTTGTTAAGTGGTTGTCACAATTTATTATAGTTTGTAGTTCCAAAGCAAAGAAATAAATACAAAATGAAGTTATTTTCAGTTTCTATGAAAGAAACGGATGGAAAAGACTACAGTCAACCTGATTCCCGTTCCAGATACAGACCGGAGTCCTACGATCTGAGTGCCAAAGGATTCTACCCCGAACACATTTTTAATAACATATATGATTACATACCCCTCTCAACCCTCTCCAGAAAGGGACCAGGTCGTCTCTGAAATGCTGTGAATCTTAGGTTTCCTTCGCGGGTGTGGTTTCAGCGTTCAGTCATCACCAAAATTCGCCCGTAACTCTGGTTAAGACTTTCCCCAATTCCCCAGTATTTCTCAAGAAAACGAACTGATTCTAATGATGGCTTTTATTGAGGAGATTGATTATGTGGATGAACTAAATACGTGAAGAATACAAATGGAATGAAACTTTGTGAATCAAGACTAGATAAAATAATTAACACTAGAAAATAAATTGAGTGAACTTTGTGAACAAAACTAAGTTACTTGAATAACACTCTGCAACCAATAATTTATGATAGTAAACCACACAAAACTTAGCTACTTTTGACTGTTGGAGAATTATATTCAGAACAAAGAATTCCACGGTTTCTGGTGAACGAAATTTGGTAATTATTTGAGAGGGTTCCCCCGCGAACCGACTAGTCTAACTAACTCGCACTCTCATCTCGATGAAATATCAACTGACTGTTTTCTGCGAATTTACTACGTACAATTTCTCGTACTTGAGTCAGATTCTTGCCGGTTTTAATAATTTCATCCCCTATTTTACAACGTAACCGTACTCGAGTAATTACCTAGCCAATGGGGTGGATTTTTGCAAAACTGTAAACAAATTCGTAATGACTCCATCGACCAATCCCGCGTCTAGTCGTGGGTGGAGCAATCACTCGAGGTTCATCATACGAGAGGTGGAGCACCTCTCGTTATTTGAGCGGTACTACTTCGAACTATGGAATTCTCTGTTCCCTTTAGTGGTTTTTAACAATTATCTCTCTCCTTTAGTCTGCTAAAAGTGATCATTCTGTATAGCTAGAGTTTTCGGGTTTTCATTTGAGAGAAAATGAACAGAAAAACTCTCACCCTAGACTCGTTGCAGCCTAATGAGCCGTTATTATAAATACAAATGATTTGCCTCGTATGCCAATTAATTTCGCCAACGAAAACGAACCTATATTTCTTAGCAAAATTCCCATATTTCGAAGGTTCTATTTGGTGCGTGACGAAAACAATACAAACTGTTTCACAATGGGTTTTTCTCCCTGCAGATGTGTTCCCCGCCAGGCCAATTTGGCCCGCTTGTAATTTTTATTAATCCTTCGAGATTGTTGACGAACAACCGGCTAGCAGATGTCAAGAATTCTACGATAATGATAATTTTTGTTTTCGACTTTTTGCACAGCAAACCTACGTTCCAGATGACAAGGTTTCCGAAAACTGTGATTGTTTAACTCACTCAAACCCAACTGTTTATAGTGTCGGATTTCTACACTTGAAAAGAAAGCTTTTAGGACCCGAGAATAAAAATCTGCTATTGAACCCGGTGATAGATTTTTATAGACTGTTAGAATTACTTTGAATACCACTGATTCCTGAAGGAATAATATATTTAACAAATATATTCTAAAAAGTACTATGAAATATCTCACAAAAAAGTTATTTCTATTCTAAAGAACAGTTGAAGAGTTCCTTCATACTGGAAACAGTTTCCTGAATTGGTGTATTTATTCAACCGTGAGTATGAACTTTCAGGATGTTTGCCAGTCATCAGTTCATAGATTTTGACCAACTCTACCTGTTTGTTAAACTTTCCCAAGAAAAATGGGTTGAAAGGAATTCTACTAATTCCTTACAGTTTAAAGTTAATTCGTACGAGTATCAAGTAGGAATCATAATGAGTGACTTTGTGAAGCGACATTTCAGATGTGATTTTCACTATCAAGTATACTACATCTATGGGAATTTGGAAACGTTTATTTTTATTTAATTATTTCAAAATGATCAAAAACAAATTGGGGATAAACATCGTCTATGAGAAGGTACAGATTATTCGTCCATTTTAAAGAATATAGTTCTTTATTTCCGGGAATCTATGAAATATTTACCGTTTTGGTGGATCATTGAGCATTTCATTAAATGGAACACTCCTAACACACCCGATTTCTGCCCCAAAACGTGTATTTTCAGTATTTTTCATTCATAGATTATATTCCAACATTATTCTATTATACCTATTTCAACATGTGGAAACAAAATTAATCACTAACGACAAAAATAGCTATCGGAATAAACTCAATTATTACAGAGAAAAGTTTGAAACGCTGGCAATGAAACGATATATTTTCCCTTCAATACGGATCAAACCCAACCCAATAACTGATATTGGATGCCTAAACCTATGCATATAGAAATCTCACACTTAGTTGAGACGCAAAAGTGTTCAGTATCAACATAACTTTCAGTTACAACTCCTATATTATGCAATCTCTGTCACATCCAGGAATAGTTATGGTCCTACTCGATTATGAGTGGTTGATGTTGGCAGGAGGTGAAAGTGCACGGGACTCGTGCTCGCGACACACTGTATGGCTTCCGGGCTCACTTTGGGCGACCTTCGACCCCTGCTTACTGACTTACTCGAGTTGAGCGATGCTACAAGGAAATTAGGCATTTCGTTGAAAAAGCAAGAAGAACTGGGAATCTAATTTTATTCCTTATAGACAAGTTACAACTGGGATATGCTAAACCTAAATCAACATTATATTGTTTTATCCCAAGGAACAATTCAAATGTTATGTGGAATCATCTCAGTTTTAGGGATGATTTTTGGGGGCTTGATACAGACTATATTGATTTATGCACGTTAGATATTGTTCCAAATAGTCTCTCAGAACGAACAGATACCCATAAGTGTAGGACTGAAAAGTGCCGTCTAGCATTTCGATATATGTATTTGGTCGTATTGGGGTTTTATAAAGGCATATACGAATCCTTGTTACAACTTTTTGGTTGTGCTCTTCTAGTTTATAATAGCACTCTTCGAGTCCATACATGAAACCACAATAAAATGACAAATATTGTGGTTTTAAGATATACTTCTGGGAACCGCTATGAAATCAAGGTGCAAAACTATTTCAACTCCAATGCCAGTTGCTTTTACGAAGAGCAATAATAAACCCGAAGTTTTGTGAGATCATTCAAATAAACAAATGATCTTCAAATACTGCCATTGAACAAATTTAAAGTGAGCCCTCGTAGACTTATGGCAACTTTACTGCCAGTAGAAGACAACCATCATGGCTGTCAATGATTTGCATTTAGCTTAGCCTTGGAAGCTGTCATAAAACATAAATTGAATATGATTTAGAATACATCATCTAATTGAATTTTCAATTCTTTTCTCCTCTCACATCTGGAACACTCGTTCGATCTATCAGACCAATCAATAGATTTTTTCGTGACAAAAATACTATCCTGTTATGTTTGCTATTCCAAACTGTCATTGCTAAATTTGTTTTAAACATTTAAAATATAATTTTTTTATCCTTTTTGACTTGTAACTTGAAAACTAATGAAGCAGTTCCGATACTCTCAATGTACGAATTGTAGAGAATCAGAATGCAAAGAAATTGAGCTCCAGCACAACTCGATTGGTTTATTAGTAACGGAAAAAAACTGGAAAAATTGGAAAAAATCTGCGTTTTTTTTTTAAATCCATAACACTACCAAGTTTTGAAGCAGGCTCTCCACGACATTTGTGAAAATTTTTTTAAATGCACTTTATTGCAGCAGACCTGGATGCGTCATAGGTGGTCCGATTTCAATTTTTCTGAAAGATTTTGAGAAATGATGTATAGTACTACGAAATTACTAGTCTCATTTTGCGTTGAAATGCTGCGAAATAGGTGAGAAATACTTGCAAACATGACCGAAAACCGTTGAGTGCATGAACGCGGCTCAAGAGTGGGTGTAGAGCAGCAGATTCATAACGGGCGCAGCGCGCTTGTATTGCTATACATACGCTTCTCCGCGTCTGCTCTCTACCACCGCTTTCACGCAATCGCCCATTTTCGATCGTGTTTGTAAGTATTTTTCACCTGTTTTGCAGCATTTTAACGCAAAATGAGAATAAACGTTTTGTAGTTCTATACTTCTGCTGCAATAAAGTGCATTAAAAAATTCAGTTTGCAATTATGCCAAAACTAATGATCCGACAGCGCTTGAGTTTTTCACACATAAAGTACATGATAATCACTACTATGTCATGTAAAGTTTGCACTACAACTTAAAAAATGCCAGAGTTATGATTTTTTTTTGAACTGATTTTTTCCAGTTTTTCTCCGGTACTAATAATCCGATCGAGTTGTACTGGAACTCATTACCATTGCATTTAGATTCTCTACAATTCGTCCATTGAGAGTACCGAGATTGCTTTATTAGTTTCAAGTTACAAGTCTAAGACGATAAAAAAATGCCTTTAAATGTTTATAACAAATTTAGCAATGACAGTTGGGAGTAGGAAACATAATAGGATATAACTTCGGACCGTCTTTCGTATGATGGCACAGTCGGTTTTCTGGTAGTATTTTTGCCACAGAATCAATAGGCCAGAAAATCTCTATTAATTGGCCTAAATGGGAAATTGGAGTAGTCCTACTTTTTTCAATATTTCACGTTCTTGAATGTTTTTTTTTATATATGTAAGAGTGTTTCATTTGAAATATACATACAATATACAGCTTCACATGCCCTCTTTCATGCAATATATTCAAGTTCCTCCAGTGAAATTCAATGATTGTTTTAGAAAAATATTGGATGATATACGGTTGTAGAGTTATCCCCAACTACAAAATACAGAAAAATGTAACTCGACTGCTTAAATCTCTGTTCCTAGTTAGAGGATGTAGAGAACATAAGAAAGTATATTTAAAATTATTTGTTGGTGGTGGTCTTGTCTCGAAACAGGTCGGTTACCTACAGGGGACGGGGGCGGCGAGACTCCTCACCGGCATTAATTACCGGTGTCTTCCGTCTCATTTCGCGGAATCTCTCAAATCTTAGGAATAAATTCCATTCCTCCCGTTCCTCCTGCGATATCACCTGCCGAATAGCAGGGATTTCACTATTCGGGCGGGCCGTCTGATGAACGGCCTCGCGTGCAGATGGGACCCCTTCGATCGGGGGCCCGACATTAGCTCGCGAGCAATTGAGCTCTGATATACTAGAATCAATGTCTGCGTGCGGGGGCGGTTAGACTCAAACATTCTCATTTCATTCATTCTTGATTTGTTTGAAAATTGTTCAGAAAAATTGAGTGGGCTGGATGCCCCCGAACTTAACGTATCACGTTCTAAATTTTGAAAGGCCTCCACAACTCGTCGTGGGGAGCCAGTATTTATTGGGGTATGAGTCACCCGGGCGGGTCTATCGCCGAAATTCAAAATATTACTGGAGGCTCTCAATGGCCTATTGAAACAAAAATTATTGGAATTTTCCCTCTGACTCAGATCACGCATTGTATTCTGTTCAACAGAAAAATCATTCGGTGTTTCATCATTGTCGTCACCAGGAAGGTTCCCAACGGGAATTTTGTTCGCATTCATACAATCCATACTTCCTCTCACACGGTTTGACCTAGGAGATGTAAGTGAATTCAAATGCACCGCTTTTTGAGAATCTAGTGGGACGCTAGATTCCGTTGCGCAATTTTCGACGCGTCGCGATTTAACAAACAGCTGTGCGCTCTTCGGGCCTGAACTTTCTGAGACAGAATTATCCCTATTTATTTCAGGGCTCTCCAAGCTAGAGCCAAAAGGAAAATTATTTTCAACAGAAAATGAATCACGGACTGGCGCTGTTAAGATGGGCTGAAAAGCCGACCTGTTCTCATGTGGAGAACAAACAAGAGCTTGGGTATATGAAACTCGCATGAAACCTCCAACGGGGTGAAGTACACATGAAGTTTGTTGAATTTGTGTTTCTGGGCGAATCCTCGAGCGTAAATTGTAGGACATGGAGGGTGTCAAAAGTGAATTTACTCCCTAATAACTAGGCGCGTACCGTACCTATCTTAATAAAATTTCCCTAAGACAGAACTATATAACGCATACAACTGCAAACACAAAGTTGAGCTTATGCTACGGTCATACAGAGGCACCTACGATCCCTACACATATTCGACACAAATGAACTAAAACCTTTAGTTTTGTTGACAGAATTTATTATTAATAACCCGTGTTTACACCTATCACCGCAGTGTAACTGATACGTTTTTAGTCGCAGAAAGACCCGTGAACTGAGGTTCATACACGTATATGATCTCTGGATTCAATCTGGTGGACGTCTCGCTTCAGTGTATCTGTCACAAATCGCGGTTTGTGAGGGATATCACGTCAGTGAGCAGCCGACGATAAGGGGGTATTCTCCCAGCCTCAAGAGAAATCAAATTAGGCTTGTTCCACCCCGCCTACCAAAGCACACGTGTGCAGGATCCCGTAAGAGAAGGGTTAATTAGTATACAAATCAACATATAACGTAGAAATCAGCTGGACGCTGGAATAACCTGTATCAGGAGCTGAAACGGAAAGGTTGATTAATCAAAAGACTGGAGGCTAGAACTCTTGAAGTTGACGATCCAAAAATCCCTCAATCTACTGCCGTTGGCTATCAACCCTCATATCTAGTCCTTAGGAATTCTCAAAAATAAAAATTATCGCTAGGCTTCGAGATCACAGTTAGGACTCCGAATCACTGTGAAAGAATGAGCTGCTTTTCCCCAGGAAGCACTCGCCTAATATCCACTGGACTGGCTATAGTCGCAGAAAATCGCACACACGCAGCGCGCTTTCAAAGAATAAACAATATTTAACTCACCCCCAGGTCGTAGAGCGTATTCCAACTCGAGAGGCCGAGCGGAGAGAAGTGAACTCAAGTGATCATCCTCGATTTGAGAAAACCTTTCTCGGCCTCGAAACTATTACTCCCCCACTAAAATCCCGTTCGTCCGTTGTATTTTTTCTATGGTACTCAGAGAAAATCTGTTTTTAACTCACATCTTGAAAAAATATACCGGAAGCCGAACAAAGAATCAATATCTCGTACACTTGTTTTATAGACCCAATTGTTCATTTTACGCCTCTTCGTCGAAATCTCTCGTCAAAATCTCAAGTGCCTTCAACCATAGTTAATGTTTATGGGCCACCCGTGGTGCGCACTTGTAGTTTTAGACCCCCCAATTACCCAGGTCATTTCAGTTCGAAACTGGAAGTGTGAAAATTGTCGATTAATTTACATTCGTAGGAAACGATGTTTCTTCGTACGGTTTTCATACCGTGTTCATTCCTCATGTGCATATGCCCTTTGAGATTAAATGTACACAGGGTAATTTGATGACAGAGTTTTCCCAGAAAATAGTTTGCCACACGACAGTGTTATTGGGATGGAATGTTGAAAAAAAAACGATTTCCCATTCAAACGGCAGTGTAGAGTTTTTTCGTATGCAGAATCGAATTCAGAAGATTGAAATACAAGGCACTTGATATATGAAATCATGAGTAGCCTGTCGAAGGCTATATGTTGGGTATAAGGATGAAACTGATTTTAGTTGAAACGGTAAGTTTTTCTGTTTACAAAAACGAATACAGAAGGTTAAAGGAACCTGATATACGAAATCATCTGTCTTTCGTCGGAAGTACTGTACTGGGAAAAGAAATTAAAAAAAAATCGGGCCAAAGAGTAGTGTAGAGTTTTTTCTCTTGGTGAATCGAATTCAGAAGGTTGAAATACATGGCACCTGATATAAGACATTATTTGTCGGCACGTCGGAGGAAATGTATTAGGGTGGAAATGTTAAAAATAACGAAAAGACTGAAAACTATTTCTTTCATTGTTTCAACTTCCAACGACGAGCCGAAAATGATTTAACATATCATGTGTCATGTATTTCAACCTTCTTATCTTAATTCAATTATGCAAACGAAAAATCTCTACAGTTCTGTTTGAACTCCTTTTCAACATTTCCACCCGCCAAAATAGCCTCCTATAGGACCAAAAACTATTTCATATATCAGCTGCCAAGGATTTCTTCTGAATGCTGGTCTTCAAACGAAAAATTCTAGATTTCCGTTTGACTTGAAAATTAAATTTTTTCCACCCCAATACACCCCGCGGCGACAAATAATTATATATATGAGGTGCCATGACTTTTGAATAAAACACCGTGTCCGTCGAGTCGAAAAAAATTTCATATATCAGGTGTCATTTATTTCAAACTTCTGAATTTCTTAATTCGAAAACTCTACCTTGCCGTTTAAAATCAAAATTTGCCACAATTCAGTTGGTAGGGGTGGTGCATTTCAGCAATTGTTTACCAAAACATTAATAATTTTATGACAATGTACATAATTCCGGTTTCTTCATTTTCGCCATAGTTCTCATGGAGTATGCTACCTCACTTATCATTGACTAATGCCTCTTTTCATATTCTAATAACTCTTTCACCCTATAAGGGAATCCAATAAGGAAGACATCGAAAATGAAAACTGTAATCTCTCTATGCCAATTTCATAACTGAATAGAAACAATTGAATAATCATGGAGAAGTCACATTCACCTAATTCCATCATCAGTTATTAATGTAATATCTACCGGCAATTGTAATAGATCTTGATTATGTTTGTATATAAGTAGACCGCAAGATTTTCCTTCTATAATAATTTAAACAAAAAAATTAATTTCATTCAGTATGCCAACGGAAAAAGGATTAGTATCACTTTGATATGCGATTATTGAAATCAGGAGAGTGTTCTCATATTTATCAATAACCTGAATCACCAACCAACCAATGTTAATATCAAAATGGTTACAAAATCGACATTAAAAAATATTTTTTTTCCATATGCACGATACCGCTCTCCATTTAGGCCAATCCATAGAAACTTTTTTGGACAATTTTTTTTTTCCAGGAAACCGACTGTGCCATCATACGAAAGTTATTTCCTGTTGTTTCCTACTCGCAACTATCATTGCTTAATTTGTTATAAACATTTTAGAGCAAGAAAAATTCGTTTTTCGCTCGTAACATGATAACTGATCTCGATGCTCTCAATGGACGAATGATAGAGATTGAAAACGAGAATGAGCCCTGGCACGACTCGATCGGATTATTAGTGACGGAGAAGAACCGGAAATACCGGGAAAATCTGCGTTTAAAAAAAATCATAACACCGCCATTTTTCAAGTTGTAACGCTGGCTCTCCGCGACAAGTAGCGATTAATATGTACTTTATGTGTAAAGAACCCATGCGCTGTCAGATCATTAGTTTTTGCATAATTGCAATTTGAATTTTTTAATGCCCTTTATTGGAGCAAGCCTGGTTGCGTTATAGGTAGTCCGATTTCAATTTTTCAAAAATATTTCAAAAGTATAAGTACATTACCTACTACAAAATGTCTATTTTCATTTGGCGTTAAAATGCTGCGAAATAGGTGGGAAATACTTGCAAACATGACCGAAGACGGGCGAGCGCGTGAAAGCGGTTGAGTAGTGGGGGGGTAGAGCAACAGAACAAGCGCGCTGCACGCAAGTTATGAATCTGCTGCTCTTATTTTCTACTCAACCGCTTCACTCGCTCGCCCGTTTTCGGTCATTTTTGCAAGTATTTCTCATTTATTTCGCAGTATTTCGACGCAACATTTTGTAGTACTATACTTTCACTTTAAATATTTTTTATAATTGAAATCTGACCACCTATGACCCTGGCTTGTTCCAATAAAGTGCATTAAAAAATTCAAAATGCAATTATGCAAAAACTTATTATCCGACAGCAATGATAGTTGCGAGTAGAAAACATAACAGGATAAACTACGGACCGTCTTCCGTATGATAGCACAATTAGTTTCCTGGTACCATTTTTGTCACAGAATCAGTAATTTTCTGTTCTATAGATTGGCCTAATTGGTTTGCTGTGTTCGTCTCCTTGTCATTTCCCTACCCATTCATGAGTCTGAATACTTTACGGCAATTTATCACCGATATATTTTCCGAATGAAGTCCAATTGAAAAAGAAATAACCATACTTTTGTTGAGCTCCTTTTAGTATTTTCACTTCATATATTCAGTAGTTATATCACCAGTGATGGATATTTTGGAAAGTATACTTTGAAATTTGTATATAATAATGTTGTAGAACTTCGTTTGATATTGAAGATGAGCCAAATCGGTTTAGTAGTTTTAAAATACCAGCTGTTCAAATATGGATAAAACTCTTGTTCCTGTTTTTTATACAAGGCATCCATGAAGTCGCCTCACCTATATCACCAAAATAATGAGAGAAATCGAGATACGACCGAAATAATTGAGAATGATAGAAAATTGGATGTCATTTTATGAAAAGCTTGTGGTTGTCGCTGGAGACGGGACGTCGCAACGCCTGGGAAATGAGTTCAAGTGACACCACATTTTAAAGGTCTTTCTCAGCTCTTCACGACCATGATATTTTTTTTAATTCCAATGACTACTATACATGTTCAAAATTAACACCAAGAATATCGCCAGTCAGTTATAAGATTCATCTCTAACTTTCCGAAGGTTTTCAGCAGAAATGCTTTTATATAACATCACTATTCTTAGAACTCTTCTAAGATGTCGGTGCTGTCTTGTGAACGACACTTTTTAGATATCTAGTGGCGTCAAATCGGTTGAACGTGCTTATCACACCATTTGACATAAGCACTTAGTTCTTAGTTAAAAGTTGGTCAACTTGGTTCCTAGTTCTTAGTACTAGTAACGATCCCATAAACGTTCGTATTAACATGCTATTGTTGAACTCTTAGTTATTAGTTCTTAGTTATAGGCTAAGTTATTAGTAAGGTTGCATAAACCTCCCTTAAGTCTGAAAATGAAATATGTTAGTTGGCAAAATTCACGTCCCCCCCCTCCCCAAATTTCCTTTCGGTTCGTCCCTGGTACCATTTGCAGTTTGTAGGGATGCATGCATGCAGTTGATCGGGGTAGACTCCAAACAATGGCCAATTCCGTCGGTATTTGCTGTGGGTTTCGGCATGCATCTCACCAACCACATTAATTTGTGTATCCTCTTGCACTGGTGGACGACCAGATCAACTTCTAGTTGTGTGGTCACTCTAAAATTTCAGATTAGTGTTATGGGCCATGATTCTATTATTTGAGAGGGGGACAAAAATATTCTTTGAGTTGATCTCCTACGAACATATGGGAACGAATGAAACTATATTTCAGTGATTATTGCAATCTGTAAAAAAATACATTCTTTGGTGATATTTTCGGATATACGGAGGATGAGAAAGAGTCTTTGATTTCAAAATAATGAATGCAAATTATGTTACTAAAAAGATCTGTAACTATATAAAATATGTTTGTTCAAATGACATCCCATAGAAGAAATTGAATGAATATAGTAGACATTGCATGGAAATCATTAAACATAGTTAACTGAAATATCGACTGGAGTTCGATTACTATTATTTACTAATACGAACGAACTAACAAGGGAAACCAAATAAAAGCTTGTAATAAAAGCTTATAAAAATGATTTATTTCAGTATTCAGGGATTGATAATTCGGAAGATAACATCTAGATGGCATTAGTACTCTCGTTTACTGATCATGTCGTAGATCAATACATGTTTAATTAGCATGAGCATTTGTTAAAAATTAAAACAACTCATACAATAATTTGGCGCATTTTTTTTTCTATAATGCCGAAAGCAATAAATATTCTGATAGCAGAAAAATTAGCAACAAAGATGCACTAAATAATGGTTTATATAATTTAAGATACCGTAAGGAATAATGAAAATGCTTAGCGAGCAAAGTCTCGTTTTTTCTTCAAAGCACAAAGAATTCTGATGTGAGAACAAATTAGCAACAAAAAAGCACTAAATAATGATCTGATTATTATTTTAGATTTCGCTGTGCTAGCTTAACGTTAAGTCATTAGAAACTGTTTCATTTTTCTATAATGGCTAATGCAATACAATTTCTGAATGGGGAACAAAAGAGCACTAAATATGAGGCACAAACAAAAGTCACATTTGAGAAATACCGCTGAAAATCCTGATTGAACAAATCTATAAATTATAACATGTTCTGACTGACTGATTCATCATCGCCGAGCCGGTAACTAGTTTCCCCACTAGAAAATGAATTTTTCAAAATTCGAATTCTAAGGGTTTAGTATAATAATAATAAATAATCTTTGATTAATTTGTATCTATGAAAGTAATAATTTAACAAAAAACGCAAAATGTGACATTTCTATTTATTTTTTCGGTTGAGAAATATTTTTTTCATGAATGCATTTGATACGCTTGTCGTTAAAAACTACTCCTTTTATAAAACAGAAACATGTGTGATAGAAGTATTTGTAATAGGAGAATTAAATTCTGTATGAGTGTGGCACTCCCCTGAATGTTTAAATAATTTTTATCTACAAAACTGTTAAATTAAAAAAAACGGAAAAACGCGTCATTTTTATTTTATATTTTTGCTTGAAAATAAATATTTTTATGTCAGAATTTTGATCCCCAGAGATTGAATCTATCCCTATTATAAAACAAGTTCTCTTGGTTATAGGAGAATTAAATTTTTCATTCCAGAGGCATGTACTGAAAAAGGATTCTCCAAAACTTGAATATCAAGGGGTTAAAACTACCCCTAGAATATTTGGATAATGTTTAACATTGAAATCATAATTTTTTTAATGTACTATTCTTTGCAAAGTTTCAACATGAAAGTAGAAAGTATACATTACGTTTCATAACGATCATTATAGAATGTGAAATTGACGTCATTTTGACCTTCGAATAGGTTGGCGCTGAATTTAGCCACAATGAGTTTTATGTCATATTTAGGTCAGATTTACCAGTATTGGAAAAAATTAAAGCAATATGGCGGTCGACAAGATGGATGTCAAAACATTTTGTCTAATAGGTTGAAGGCATAAATACTTAAAATTGTCTTTTCAACCGATCCATCACCTGTAATCAATAAAAAATTGAAGGTTGAAAACAAAGTGGGATTTATTTATCAAAATATTATTTGTGCTTCTTTGAATGGATTTTTTTTCAATTCACTAACATTATATATTTATTTTTTACAAATAGCCAAAATACTGATTTTAATAACTCTAACTTGAAAACTAATGGTATCGCCATAAAAATTTCACCCCTTTAGTGGTTGATTTTCTAGAAACATGTATTTCTTTATTTGTAACAAAGACCCCAAATATCAGTTTTCATATCCTAACTTAAAAACCAACGGTACCCTTATCACCCTCCATTTCACCCCTTTAGGGGCATAAATATAGAAAAACACCGAAAAATGTACTTTTTTATTTGTAACAAAGACCTCAAATACCAATTTTTATGACCCTAACTTGTTCCCTTTCCCCCTTGGGTTGAATTTCCAAAAACACTAAAACGCGTATTTCTTTATTTTAACGAATATCTGAAATGAAAATGTTCATGAACCCCCTTCTAACCCCCCTTTTCACCCCTTTAGGAATGGAATATCAAAAGACCTTACTGGTTATCTATGTGATCATAGAAATACGCTGTCAAAATTTCAGCTTCTCAGGTCCAGCGGTTTGGTCTGGGCGTTGATCGTATGTCAGTCAGTCAGGACAAGCAATTATGAAGGTTTAGAAGGTAGATAGGAAAAAATACAAAAGGATTAAAATCACTACATGAATGTTTGAATAATTCATATGTATTGAACCATTAATTTATACGTTATTTTTATTTTATCTCTTTGTAGAGTTACAGTTTTTGTCATGATCGATTTTTGCACCACAGGCGGTAAAAACTAGTCCTAATAGAAAACAGGTTATATAACAATTATTATCGCTACTAGGTTGATCAAATTTCGGATGAGGGTTACATTACAGGGGATTCAACAAAATTTGAATGAGGGTTAAAATTACTCATGAATATTTCAATATTTTTTTCTTCGAATCTCTTTTTTAACCGGCAATGTATCTGAATTTTCTTTTTTCCTAAGAATAAATTCTTTTCCTGCCTGAATGTTGTACCCCAGGTGCTAAAAACGCAGTGCTAGAGCAGGTTATATATCAAAGAATATCGGTAATAGGAAAAATAATTTTTTCTAGAGGGTATTCTTTCAGGCGGAGGTGCGTACTAAAAAAGGATTTTCCAAATTTCGAATCCTAAGGGTTGAACCCACCTTCGAAATATATGAATAATTTGTATATTTGTAACAATTGTATAAAGATGACAATCGAATTCAGTAAACTCTGAAATGATCCTTTTAAAACATGGAATACTGTTTTTGCCGATCATCAGTGGTTTGTTTTACTGTCAAAAAATTAATATAAACTCTGGTTATTTGTTATTTTCATAAAGTTTTGCGATTGTTCCGTGCGCAGATATATCTTCCAAAACTTATTTCACATCAGATATTATAAACATACAGCTAATTTTATTCATTCCAAGAGAGTGTCAAACCATCGATATACAAAAGTGTCATCATCATAAAATCAAATTACCCGTTTCTCTTTTCACTCATTCAGCACCTGTCAACAGCACATCCAACTTTTTTGAATGCCACTAATTGCCTATGAGCTCCGGCATTGTTTTGGTGCAAACACTCATTAAGATATAATCTCCATTGGCGGGTTTTCCGTAGATCTGTTCACACACTTGAAACGGCGATTGTTTCAACAAGCTATAAACAATGTAGATAAGGAAGGAAACAGAACGACCGATCGTAAACAGTGTGATTGCCACATCAAATCTAAAATTCACGGCGGGCAAGTAAACAGGGAAATATTGGGTGGGTGTTTATGGTTGTACAAGCACATTCGTGTATGAATTTGCATGACCTGGCGTGATCCATTCTCACACATGGATTTTTTATGAAACTCCTATACGTTAGTGCATTTTGGTAATCTAGATTCTAAATACCAAAACGCAGTACCGTATCGGTACCCTCCTCGAACAGATAACTTCCAAGGGGCGAGAATACTGTTGGGCTATGGTGATAACGCCGCTAAAAAATCCCAGAAAAATAGCATTAGAATATCGAGCTGAACTGATTTTACCTATTCAACAAAAAATTTATACAAGCCCCTATTTATACAACCTTCCCAAATAAATATATTTTTTTTGTTAAATTATATATTTTTATTATTATATACAGTGAAATAATTCATATTGTGAAATTGAACATTTCAAAAGTCTGTTAATTCACAATATTAATCATTACCTAATTGTTTGAGATATTAGTACAATTTGGAAGAGACATGGAAAATACTTCCACAGCCGTTTAGATCGTCAATTCCTAGAGTAAGGATCAACACAATATATGACTCTGATTTTGTCTTTATACCGCTGTAAAGTAACAGGAACTTTATAATGTCAAAAAACATACGGAAATTATGATAACGCAGTATAAACAATAGAAACTTGGCTTTGTAAAGCGGTAAAGATATTTGGTCATGTGTTCTGGGTAACCTAATTCCACAGATGTACTCTTCCATTTTTTCCCTGCCTATGCGTTCGTCTTCTGCCCAAACAGAAGTGTTCACTTCATTTCATGTGTGTACCCACAATTGATTGTCATCATCACGACATATTACAACATTACGGTGATTTCTGAACCGAAATTTTCCATGCTTAATTATTTTTGTGAACGTTTCTGTTTCAATAATTCACATTTTCACATAACAAAACAGTACGCCGTAAAATATGTAATAAGACTCCGCCAAAAGTGATTTTGTCTGGACTGTACTTAAATTTTCTAAAATTTTCAATAAATGATATCTTTATTATGATTTAACTTTTATAGAGGTTATTTTTGGCAAAATAACCTATTTTGACGATTCTTTATCCTGTTAGAAAATATGCCTCATCTTTGAGAACACCCTGTGTTTTCGGGTGACTATCGCAAAAAGAGCATTTATGGTTGCGATTCGCAGTATTTGTAATGATATGGGATAGTGATTGGGATGGATGGTTGAAGAGTTTTTCCAAATCCACCAATCGGTTAGGATAGCACAGTCTTCTAGTGACATACATAATCTTGTGGTTCCTGGGGAAGTTTATGTATTTATAGTCATTATTTCCTAATTCAATAAAATATCTATCATCCACATTATTCCTGGAGTGAGTAATATTATGATGTGATATTCGCAAAGTATCTCTCAGTCGCAATACATCCCCTTTGAAATCGAAATTCGTTTTTCACTTCATCATATGTCATATTATTCAGAATGAATTCTACGTTATTGTATTCTACATCATTCTCAACGGCCACACCAATAATGTTGTGTAGAAGTAGCTGTTCAATTTCTTGATAGTTAGCACCCGCTAAGACAGCTACTTCTAATTGTCTTCCATATTCATATTAGGTAGGTGTATTGATTTATAAAAATCTAAATTTATGAATTCGTGCACACCGTCAAACTCATTTGATGAGTTCGAAGAGATCTCCTTAAACATAATGAAGAGTAGAGTAGAGTTTATTTCTATCAATTTACATTTAGTTTGTGACTGGTCAATTGTTAGAAAATAGAAAAAGAAAAATATATATAGATAAAATGCACAAATGTGATATAACGATTTTGTTGAATTTTAGAATTTTCGTATTTCAATTCCGCACTGACCATCAAATTCCAGTGACGTTGACGTCAATTTGAAATTTGACGAACTAGTCAAAATAAAGCTTGAACATAAGCATCTCGGAAAAAGATTGTTGCAATAACACGCTTTTGACATCGCGTTAAAGGATACTAAAGTCAGCGATTATTTGTAAGTTGCAATAACACTCTAATATCGAATGAAATGCCTTTACAGGGTGTCTGAAAAACATGTACGCAATTAGGAAAAATGGTCCAAGTCATTTTATTTAAACAGGACACCCTGTATATTATGCCAGATCCGTATTATATTGAAAAATACCAATTACTTCTACCAAGCATGTCCTATACCTATCTCTTACCTGTTCTTGAATATAAATTATTTTGTATTTTTTCTGACTACCGGAATGAGATCAAATCAAAGTGAAATATCTTTTGATACAGTACATACACAGGACTCAAATTTGATAAATAATTGAATCATATAAGAGTTTTCTCAAAATCAAATTAATCGCCTATATTTTATAGAAGGGGCCTGAAAACATTTTGTTGGCAGTTTGAAAAATTGGCAATTAGTAATTATTTTTCAGATCATCCTGTATATCATTTCAGATTATACTCCCTAATCTGACTGTTTTTCGACTACGACTCATATCTATTTCCTACGAAGGCGTAGAAGGGCCAAAAACAAAATATATTTTCTAAACATTTGGAATTGCCACTTTGAATTGACAATTGTCACTTTGAAGTGACAATTGTCACTTCGCACTGACAATTGTCACTCCGAACTGACAATTGTCACTTCGAAGTGAGAATGGTCACATACAAAATCATTTTGAATTACTACTTTGAACTGACAATTGTCACTTTGAAGTGACAATTGTCAGTTCGAAGTGACAATTCTTCAAAGTGACAATTGTCAGTTCAAAGTGAAATTGTCACTTCAAATTGAAATTGTCACTTCAAAATGACAATTCCTGTTTTGTAGTGAAAATTGTCACTTCGATGTGACAATTGTCACTTCAAAGTGACAATTGTCAGTTCAAAGTGACAGTTGTCACTTCAAAGTGACAATTGTCAGTTAAAAGTGGCAATTCCAAACGTTTGAAAAAAAAATTTTGTTGTTGGCCCTTCTACGCCTTCGTAATTTCCAAATGTTCCTGAGCTATTTTTTTAATTAATCTATTCTAAAACTGAGTTGCATCATCTGAGAGTTAGAAAAAAATAAGTTCCAGCTGTTTTTTCAAAAGTATGAACATTTTGAAGCAAAGCATTCCGGATTGACTTAATTTTTTACCCAATTCTGTGACAAATATTACCAGAAAACCGACTATGCCATCAGACGGAAGACGATCCGTAGTTATAACTCGCATCTATCATTGCTTAATTTGTTATAAACATTTAAAAGCAAAAAATCGTGTTTTTTTTAATTTTTTGCTAATAACATTCTCATTTTGCGTTTAAATGCTGCGAAATAGGTGATAAATACTTGCAAACATGATCGAAAACGGGCGAGCGTGTGAAAGCGGCCGTGTAGTGTGGAAAGCGTATAGGTATAGTAATACGTGCTCTGCTCGCTAGGTAATGAGTGTGCCTTTACCCCCACTACTCAGCCTCTTTCATACGCTCCCCCGTTTTCGGTCCTGTTTGCAAGTATTTCTCATCTATTTCGCAGCATTTCAACGCGAAATGAGAGTATACGTTTTGTAGTACTATACTTCTACTTGCAATATCTTCCGGAAAAATGGAAATCGGACCACCTATGACGCATCCAGGCTTGCTTCAATAAAGTGCATTGAAAAATTCAAATTGCAATCATGCAAAAACTAATGATCCGACAGTGTTGAGACTGGGGACAGTTGGAGAAGTAAATACTCCACATCTGACCCCATTTGTTAAGCCCTGGCTATATACAGGGTGTTATGAATTCACACACCACACCTGTAAAACCATTGTTATGACCTGTATAGGGTGTTATTTATTAAAAAGCCACACACCTGCCTAGCCAATTGTTTGTCGAACCTCACATTTACTTTTACAAAAGAAACACTTTAGAAAACCCAATATGAGGATTTTACAAATACCGCCAAATGATGTACTTGTATTATTTTGGGTTCACTCTACTCAATATACTAAATCTTTTTCACACCACTTGATGTACAAAAGCGAGTCTTAAGAAGTCATTAGAGGTTCTATACTGGGCATCTAAAGAAAGTGACAACTAGAATTTACGCGGAGAGCGGCCTATTCATGTCATTCACTCGGTATATGATTGAGGTTCGTTTTAACCTATGTACTCGGTCATATCTCAAGTTATAAAAAAAAGAAAGAATAATATAGTTGTGAATTCAATAGATATAATTAAGATCAATTCTCAAAACATTACACAAATCCATAAATCAGTAATTTCTTATAAAACCATTTCAAATAAATTCCCCAGAAAATATGAGTATCAAAATAGCAATAAAACCATAGCAGAAATCAATATCATATCAGTTACAATGTTCTACTGAATCGAGCCAATAAACAATGTATTTTCAATCAATTGTAGTATAATCGAATGTGGCAATATATTTTAATAACTTATTTTGTGCTTGGTAAATATAATCTAACATTTTGTATTTAACAAAGTACACAAATCTTAGATACCAAGGTCAATTATCTTGTTTTAAACAATTATCGTTGTAATTGTTTTTCTTCTTTAAACAACAAACTTCAATATCTTACTGGACTTGAAAACATAATAGCAAATTTTTCACTTATAAGCATTGAATAGTATAATATCTTTGTAGAACAAGCAAACTATCAAAATCTAATGAAATGAAGTGATATTTATCAGATTAGTTGAATTAAACTGTGAGGAATGTAGAGTATGAATGTGGAAAATGTTCATTATATAAAACCTGGTACACAATACAATCAAAGAGAAAAAATATGAAGTCTCACCCTGTATATATACTCTTGGTACGAAGATCACTCCACTAAAGTCATTTCCGCTATTTTATCTGGTAAATATTTGTATTTAAGTAATTTTTAGTTTAATCTTTAAAATCCCGTAGAGTAATAAATTTACTTCTGGTGCAATGATGAAATTCGGATGAATTCTTCTAACAACATATCAGTGTATGTAGATCGACTAGTTTTCTTTGTAGCTACGATGTTGAAGTTGATTTTCTTCTTAAAAACTGGTAAATGAACTCATCAGTGTGAGTCCTAATAACTGGTACATTTTTAACTTATTTGTATCTGAATATAACTTGGAGTACTATTAAAAATTCTCATCTATCTGACTAAATCATGGTCTAATCAAATTAACTCAATTGAAGATGCCGATACGCATCATAAGTTACATACTGAATTGAAATGAATACCCGAATGGAATGAATCTAATTCTCCAGTTACTCCAATTTATAACCTTTCAATTCTTTCACAGGGAGATTATTTACACACCAGCTGTATTATTTTGTCCCCCATCAGTATCCAATTTGGTAATGTTATTTTTAGACTTCTGATATCTCCTACAATGATTCACTTGCTATCCATACTGAGTCGCAAACAGCTATATTTGTTTATGTCTTTCTTGAAATAAATGAGTTCACATCAAATCTTATTTATTTCAAGATCTCGATTGTTCATTTATTTTAGGAACCCTTATTTCAAAGTTCATTACTTTCCACGTGTAGTATATAATTGTATTTTCGTCCCCAGCACAGATATATGATGTTATTTTTATAATTTTTTGGGTCCATTAATTTAAATACTCATTTGAATAGAATAACTTTCACGTAATAAGAATTTATATATTAATACTGGATTTTTCCATAGTTCAAATGTGATCTTTCTAAATGAATATATTATTTCAGTTCATTATTACAGACTATAAACAGCACCGAGTTTTCTACAAATGAAGTAGATATGAATCAGTACTATGTTGCGGAGAACCTTAGCTACAGCAAAAAATAGAAGTGTCAAGAATTTTTGAAAAAAGCAGATTTTTTTCGGTTTTTTAGGTTACTAATAGTCCAATCGAGTCTTGCCGGAGCTATTTTTTTGCATTTTGATTCCTTACAATTTTTTTATTGCGAGCATCGAGATTGCTTCATTAGTTTTTATGTTACAAGCGAAAAAAATAAACACGATTTTTTGCTCTAAAATGCAAATCAAGCAATGATAGTTGCGAGTCTAAAACATAACAGGGTATAACTACGGATCGTCTTCCGTATGAAGGCACAGTGGGTTTCCTGGTACTATTTTTGTCACGAAAAAATCTCTAATGATTGGCCTAATTGGGAAATATTACCTATTTCGATTCGTTATACTTGAAATTGAAAATGATAGTAGTGTGCCGTGACCAGAAAAGAGCAAAACAAACTTTGAGTATGACAAGCAGTGATTTTCATGGTGTTTCTATCAGCAGAAAGCATTGAAAATGAATAATAATGCATATTCAAATGCAGATATTTTAAATTTGTTTTATATTCACGGTGAATGTCAAAAATTGTTTTAAGAACATGCAGAAAATTCAATGAACTTTATCCAAATTTGCGGCAAATTAATAGGAAAAAAATTAGAAGGGTTGAACGGAATTATGCTGTGTTTGCGAATGTTAAAGCGACAAAAAATCAAATGAGGCCGATAACTGGAAACGCCTACCCTTATGTATCAATAAAAACTGCTGCTGCAAATTTAGGTATGACCCGTACTTCGACATGGAAAATTTAAAAACACATAAAATACATGATTATAATTTTATCAAAATTAATGCCTTATATAGAGGTGATGCTCCGAAACGTGTAAATCTCTGTGAATGGATTTCAACATGGACTCATGAAGATCCAAATTTCTTGAAAAAGTTATATGGGCTGATTAATCAACATTTCCGGGAGAGGGAATATTCAATCGAAAACTGACTCGAACCTTCGAAGATCGGTGGATAAGACGCTTGGGTCCACAGCCTTCTCCACCGCGATCCCCAGATCTGACTCCTCTAGATTTTTACCGCTGGGGAAAATCAAACATTTCGTATATGAAACACCTGTGAATTCAAGGGATACATTGGAGCAGAGAATAATATGTGCTTTCGAGGAAATTTGGCCAGAAGAGATTCAAAGAGCAACAACCAATCATGTAATGACTTCGATCTACGACTGTTCGCGTGTAAATGGTCAGCACGGTGAACATATGATTTGAGCGAATAATATTTGTTTATTGAAATAAATTTGAGTTCTACTTGAATAGGTGAATCATGATTTTTCACAGGTACTTTGTTCTCTGAATTGAAATTTCAGCTCAGTGTATTTTTCGGTTTATGCAATATTAATTTTGGCAAATATAGCTGTGAAAATAATACAAAATATCAATATCCAACCCACAATTAGAAATAGATATAGGACATACTCGACAAAAATTGGGGGTATAGAAAAAGATTCATGAACGTTTTTCTTAATTGCCAACAAGATGTTTTTCAGACACCTTCTATAAAATATGGTCGATTAATTTAATTTTCAGAAAACTCTTTCATATGAATAAAATATTTATCAAATTTGAGTCCTGTGTATGTACGGTATTAAAATATGTTTAATTTCGGTAGTCAGAAAAAATACAATGTAATTAATATTCAAGAACTGGTGAGAGATAGGTTTAGGGCGTGCTTGGTCAAAGTAGTTGGTATTTTTTTGTAGAATTCGAATACGGTATAATATACAGGGTAGCCCATTTTAATAAAATTACTTATGACTGTTTCTCCTAATCGCCTATATGAACATGTTTTTCAGACTCCCTGTATAAAATATTGTCATTTCATTCGATATTACTAAAATTACTCAATATTTTCTGGATAAAAATTGAATTTGAGTCAGACAGACAAGGGGGTACTCGAGTTCAAGTTATTCTCATTTTTGTAGCAGAAAAAATTTACAAAATAATAAATATTTGATAAACGGTTAATAGGTATACGACATTTTCAGTGAAAGTTATTTGTATTTTTCAATTGAATCCAAATACGGAATGATATACAGGGTGTTCTGTTTGAAAATGAAATGTTGATACTAGTAACAAGTAGATGAGGCAACACTGCAACCGTAAATTTTTAAAAGGTAGATCGCAGTCTCTTATCGTGGGATACAAAATTCCAAGTATTTATCTCTGACCGTTCTACAGAAACGTCTAATAGGCCATCGAGTTAGGAATACCCTGTATATTCCGTAATATAACATTGATAACATAGATTGTTATACAAACTATGAAAACGTATCAAATTTCAAATCCATTGGATGAGAGGAAGTAGTCAAATTTCAGAGACAAGATTAATGATAGCTTGTAAAAACTATGAATAGGACCAGCGATTCCGCTTCAAAATCCATAAAGTTCTACATGTGTACATTGCTCATTACTAACCTCAAAATCACACTTACAGGAGGTAATTGGGTTTGATTTTACTTTTGGTCCTCCATATTTGTAGCCTTGAACTGTATCCAACATGAAAGAGAAAAATTCACGAAACGTACTCTACCTTCAAAATTAATATGTTTTATAGAAAAACAAAATACACAAAATTCATCAGATTTTTCAAATCTAATCTCGTTGGTCCACTTGTTATATATGAGAAAAAATCAACATTATTCCAGAATAGTTCACAAAAGAAAAACTTATAGTATTATGTAATTATATGCATACGATAAACATGCAGTAGCAACATGGCGAACTTCTGTCTGCTTCTTTTTCTAAACTATATTTATTACATGCAGGTGATAAATGTTTAGACATAACTGATATCAAGGCTATTCTATCATTTGACTATCATTCAGTATTGAAGCGTTTCCACTCATTTGTGCCTTAAATCTATTGATAGTTAAATTTTTTGTTTGGCCGCCAATTTATTGAAAGATCGAAATAACGCATATTCAACCTAAAATATTTATGGGATTAGTATAATATATTCATAAGCATCAAATTTTCAATGTTCAGTGAGGTATTCCCAAAATTGGAATTGGAAAAAATGTACCTAATCGTGATTTCGTCAAACTTTTTCCATACCAATTCTATTATTGACGTTATGTGTGGCTTATAATTCTTGTAAAAATTAAATAATTCTAATATTGAAGAAAATATCGAGAAATTCAACCACTAGCACCTATGTATCATTATTGGTAACTTCTATGATGATACGTATACGTACACAATATACAATGAATTCTTCAAAAACAAAGACAGCTTACTCCAAACTTATGCAGTAATCAGCAAAATATCTGCCCATAACTATCGGCAAAATTCCGTTTCTTCTTCTCCTCTCAAAATGAATGAAAGCATTTATCATATGCCGGAACAAGAAATAGCACCTGCGGCAAAGGAACAAACACAAAGACATTAGAAAATGGCACAATTGATACACTAAATAATAATGATCATCGTGACTAAAACTACACGATATATCACTTTTACTAACAGTCACATAGAAAATAACGTACCGTTACGTGTATTATGGAATATGTTGCGTATAATAGAGAATCCTCAATCGTTATCTATGCTTGAGCGACACTAATGGAAACTAAGCGTGCATATAACGACAAGTGAAGACTCGATACGAAGAGTAAGACAATGACGGTCGCCAATTTTCAGTAACATACCTGAAATATTGTAGTCCACTCTATCTCTTGTGAAATACTAGCTTATGCCCACGGCTTTGCCCTCGTGGATTTCGATATGTTAATACTTTTTATACGCTTTTTTTATTCCACGCAAGAAATTTTCGAAAAATTATTTCGGCAAATATAGCTCCACGCTAATATTTATCTTTCCTGAATATAAGTTAATTGAAAATAATCCATATAGTGCAGACACTCTTTGATATAGAACCTGTTGTATATTAGTGTAGTTTTTACAGCCTGGTTGCAAAATTAAGACATTAAAATGATTTAATCCTAGAAAAAATCACATACTAAAAAAATATTGAAATATTTAAGGGGGTCAACCCCTGAGGATTCGAATTTTGTTAAATCCCTTCATGATATGCCCTATCCCTATAACGGAACACTCATGCAAAATTTAATTAACCTATCAGCGATAATCTTCGTGATGAAACCTCTTTTATAATAAAGGTAGTTTTTACCTCCCGAGGTGCAAAATTCGGACATGACAAAAAAATAATCTCAATACTTAAAAAGATAATATTTTGCCGATTTTTTCAAATCAACAGTTTTATAGATAAAATATATTCGTTCGGTAATTTTAACCACTGTTGTATTTTTTCCTATTCAACATAGCTGTCATCATTTTGTTGCTTCACCTGGCTTATGCCTGCGGCTCTGCCCGCATGGGTCTCGAGAAGGTACTACATTTTCAATTCCATCTCTTCTTTCAGCCTCCAATTATTTTGGACTCCCACATTACTTTAATTTTTCTAATAGTGGTGAATCTGACGTAAATATGATGAAAAAATTACCCTAGCTAAATTCAGCGCCGACCTAATCTAATGTCAAAATGACAATTTTGTATATAATAATGTTTGTTGGGATAATATATTTTGACACACAACTTTTTCCAGTTTCAAGTTTGAACTTTGCAAGAAAACAGTACATAACAAAATTAATGAGTACAATTAAAAATTAGTCAAATATTCAATATTCGTTTCCGAGTAGCGAAAATATGGGATGTAAATTAGGCATTTATTTGTCTCCCAACCATTTTTTCGTTATTTTCCGAATTTACGTCGTCATGATAATCGCCGCTCTTCGATCCTGAACTCGAAAAATTATGAAAAAATGGTTGCGAGACAAATTTATACCTAATTTACCTCCCAAGTTTCCGCCACTCCGAAACTAATAAGCTCTAGTTTTAACCCCTTACGTTTCGAATTTTCGAAAATAATTTTCGTATTGACATAATAGGAAAATAATACCATGCAGAGAGACAACATATCTCCAAGAAGTTGAAGTTTACTCTGAAGAATCTTTTTTTCCCCAATGGCCATGTACGGTAATCCTCCAGCCACACACAAATTTCAAAATAAAGTTTATCTTTCAATATGGTTTTTTATTATGTAGTTCACTAGATCATATACATGTTTATCTCCAGTAGAAAGCAACGCACGCACAGATGTTGGTAACTGTATCCCGATCTAAGGTTTCTAACAAATCATTTCTCTGGAATTCTTGAAATAGGTCTTTGTAGCAAGGAATATTTTGGAAGTTTTTACGTTTGGTAGCTTCTTTTGCACTGTGTCCCTTAACCCATATGAATGAAACTTGAATATTTTTAATTTCCAAATGGTATAGTGAATTATTCATCTCAGAGATAATAAAGTTATCAAACCATTTTGTGGAGCTATTTTTAATACACTCCAACACAGATTTGGAGTCTGATATCATAATAGCGCTGCTCACGTTACTGTTCGCACACCACTCCAAAGACTCAGCTGTGGAAATGCTACAAACCTTTGGGATTTGAAATTCATGTATTTCTCTCTTATTTGAAACAAAAAAAGCGCTACCGACTCCTTCCGGTTTCTTACTCCCATCTGTTAAAATTATAGTTTTGATTTTGCAATCATTAATTATAGCTTTTACCAAATCTTGGTTATAGGAAACCATTCGATTATAATTCGGGAATATGACAGTGGGTTCAGAAAATATAATTTATAATTGTATATATATATATATATATATATATATATATATATATATATATGTATACTGGTCAGCTGTTTGTTGTGAAAATGTATTGGTTATATTTATTTGTTTCTAGAAAAGCGGCTGATAATAAAGGTGAGTTCTTGAGTCTCCAGTAGCTATCAGTTAAAATTTCATTACTCAAACCACTGATTTTAATCAATAATGACTAGTTATATGTTCTCAATTTAGTAGCATATTCATTAGCAAGTTGGTTGGTTGGTTGGTTTAAGGCTGACGAGCCAGAGACAGGGTTGGCACTTAGCTTCCCTTGACACTGCGACCAGCTGGGGTCTATTGTATCACTCTGTCGTCAGTGGTTCCTCATTCAAACAGGTTTGTGCCCCTAACTAGGTCTAGAAGCCCGTTGATAAGGTTCTTCGGACTCATGCCCGTTTCCGGGCCGATCTCTCTGAAGATTCTGTGTCGCCCACCACTTAGGGCGTCACAGTCGAAGATTGAAAGACAAGAGTTAGACCCGAGGCCTCCTTTTGTCTCTTGATGACAAGCAATTCTTCAGTATCTATCCCCATGTCCTGGGTTTTGATGAGCTGAAGAATCTTTTTGGTTTCCATTTTACCAAATGGCTTTGGAATCCACTCTGTTTCCGGGAGTTTCTCAGTAGGTGTTCGACCATCTGCTGATCCCTCCTCGGTTGGGTTTACGGTTTCTGGTGCCGAGTGTGATTCAACTGGAATCTCCTCGACTTCCATACCCGCTATCGGTGTTGGGTCTTCTTCAACTGGAAGTTCCCCAGGGTTGTTTGTGTAAGGGAAAGGGTCGTCCACACCTGCGGTGCCCCCTGCGCAGGTGTAAGGCAGATTACTCTGGGAGGTCGCCATGTATCCCAGAGACTCCGTTTTTTTTTATACCTGACTGGCTCAGGTATCATCCATCCCTCGGCACGGGTCACTTGACGCCTTGGATTAAGCCATGTTGTGGTGGCATTTGGTTTGAGATTGACTTAGAGATCCGCAGGTTTTGACCATTTCTGGTCATTCCCACTGGATTTTCCTTGTCAACCCCGTTATCCAGCGATACCACTTGGAGGTAGCCACCTAAGTTTCCGCAACCCATCTTCATCTCTCGTAGGAGGTGAACATGTGTTGACGCAAACTACTCGCCTTCATTAGCAAGTAGTTTTCGTATAAAACGTAATGGTTGTTCATTTGCTTCCGCCAGAATAGCATTGATAGGAAACGATTTCATTGCTCCAATGCAGAGTCTAATTGCTTTGTATGGGCAACACATACAACGTTCTAGTTGCCTGAAATTAGTCATTTGAGTTCTATTTACACTCATATTCTCCACAAATCAAAATCAAATAACCACCCTCCTTTGAAGTTTATTTGAATATTCTTTTTGTAGAATAAGCCAGCAATTTGTAACTTTGATATTTTCCGCCAAAGTCACTTTATGTCTTTCTTGAAAGCAATTCATTTATAATTTATTTTAGTAAGTAATTTAGTAAATAATATAATTTATTTTTTTTAATTAATTTTTTGAGAAGAAAAAAAAAAAATTTATTTAATTGGTCATTCCTCAAACCCGAAATATTTTACCATATATTTATATATATATATATATATATATATATATATATATATATATCGAAGTTGAAGCAATTGACTATGGCATACCACAAGGAACGGTCCTAGGACCAACGTTATTCAACATTTTTATCAATGGACTATTCTCACTTAATTATAAATAGGAAATTTACGGTTTTGCTGATGATGTAGCAATTTCATTCAAGGCTGATAACTGGAAAAAATCTGAAACAAAAAGCCGATAATGACTTCAAATCACTAAAAACATGGTTAGAATATAAACTACTTACGAAAAGACAAACTATTCACCATTCAGCTGTAATACCCTTGGTCTACCTAATTTCAAAAACTGAACATTACAATGAATAATGAACAGTTCTCTATAGAACCTGTGAATGAAATGAAATACCTAGGCGTAATCATTGATTCCCATTTGAAATGGGACTCTCACATAATGCTCGTAATAGAAAAATTCAGATGTATATTGTATAAATTCAAGAAATTCGAGGACAACTTACCTTCCACATGAAAACTTCATACCACGCTCTAGTTGAAAGCCATATACGCTATGGAATTCGGGCATTGAAAATACACGTGGATCCATTGGAAATAATCTGAAAAGATTTATAAAACTATATTTTCAAAAAATTTCAGATATTCACTCTGAATCCAAATTATTTAACCTGAGACAATTATATTTTTCCTCTCATGCATAAAATACCACAGAACAAAGAATCATAATCAACTCCCAACGCACAATTGTTCCCGGAACAAAGATAATTATTTGCCACCCTTGATGGTCAAAACCACAGCACAGAGAATGTTCAACTACTTACCAAAATTGTGTAGTACCATCCCTATTGAATTGAAACGTTTAAATAACAACAATACTTTCAAAAAACTATTGGAGAAATTTATAAAGGAAAATTCGAGATATTACGATCTTTTTTCGAAATATGAAATAAATTGATCACATTCATTACATTAAACCATGGTAGATATCACAATTCCATAGGCAAATGTTTATTCCTCATAGGCTAAGAGCGGGCTGCAGAAAACCTGGCTAATCGAGTAACAGAATGAAATGTTTTTAAAATGTTAGTACTCACAGCCAACATAAGAAAAATCATTTACTGCCTGGGCAAAAGTGGCGCCTAAGTTTTTTATGGCATTTTTTTCGGACAAGCAACCATATCACTGTAGAAACAGATTTTTATTAGTTTCATTACAAATTAACTTCCGAATGGTCCTGCGGTCTGAAGTGCTGATTTTAGGAGAGGGAGCGTGGGTGAGCGTGGTTCAAACCCAAGCTCGGGCAGCTTTTTTTTATTGTTTCTTTCGAAATTGAAAAATGTTTGGGGCGAATATTCGTCCCAAAACAAATCATTTCTCACGTCTGAGAGCTGGCTGCAGAAAACCTGGCCGATCGAGTAACAGAATTGAATGTTTTTACAAGCATTTATTTAATTTCACATAATATGTATGTGTTTAGTTCAAATCTTGTGAGTAAATTTTAACCTACTTCTAATTGTCCGAATAACGTGAAATTTGGCAGGTGTTCATAATTCCCGTAACAATACATTATGGAATTTTAGCCAAAAAAAAACAAAACAAAAATCATGATTTTTTGCCGTAATTCATGAATTCAAGATGGCGGCTTCAGGGAGGCGGCGTGTTTTGTAATTATGGCCCGATTCCATACAGAATTGGTATGTGTTTTTTTTTTTGGGGTCGTAGATTATCAATTTCTGACAGAATTCAATAAGGTGACGGATTTCATGAATGAATAAATTTTTTACCAATCATTTTTATTTCATTCTCTTTAGTCATCCATGAAATCCATCATCTTATTGAATTCTGACAAAAATTTATAATATACGACCCCTAAAAAAATCCACACACCAATTTTGAATGGAATTGGGCCATAATAACAAAACACATCATGAATTTCTGAGAAATAATGATGTCCGACTCCAAAAGCTCATACACACCAATTTTGAATGGAATTGGATTATAATTACGGAAGTCGTCACCATCTTGGAGCCGTCATCTTAAATTCATGAATTCTGGCGAAGAAATCATGACATCCGATCCCAAAAATCCCCACATACCAATTTTGAATTGAATAGAACTATAATCACAAAACTCGTTCGCCATTTGGTTTTTTTGTTAGCATTGTCACCGGAATTATGAACACCTGCCAAATTTCACGTTGATCGGATAACTAGAAGTAGGTCAAAATTCACTTATGAACTAAACATACATATATGAAAGTAAATGAAAGCTTGTGAAAATATTTAATGGTGTTATTCGATCGGCCAGGTTTTCTGCAGCCAGCTCCCATACCTACATGAGGAATGATTTGTTTTGGGACGAATATTCGCCCCAAACAGATATTTCTTTATTTCGAATAAAAAAATAAAAAAAAACTGCCGGAGATGAGGTTTGAACCCACGCTTCTTTTGGTGAACCAGCACCTTAGACCACTGGACTACTCGGAAGTTAATTTGTGATGAAACTATTACCAATCTGTTGCTATATTGGTATGGCTACTTTTTCCGATAAAAGGCTATAAAAAACTTTTGTACCACTTTTGTCCAGGCAGTCGATGATTTTTCTTATGTTTGCTGTGAGTACTAACATTTTAAAAACATTTTATTCTGTTACTCGATTGACCAGGTTTTCTGCAGTCCGCTCTTGGACTATTACGTCTATTTGTATAATATGTACAATGATAACTATATGACAAATGAAACTGATGTCCAATTTCGACTTAGTATATTACTTTGAATATTTTAATTATTTGTTAACCTAAAACTAATCAAATCCTACCGATATATTAGAATAATTAGAATGGGACCTCACCTCATATTGATTGTGAAAAATGGGGTTTTATTATTATATCTGCGGTTTGCGTTATCGTAGCGAGATAAAATATATATTAAGTCATAAGCTTTCAAACATAAAGTCATAAGCTTTCAAACATAACAAGTTTCATTGAAATCGGTTCAGTAGTTTTTGTGTGATGTTCGAACAAACCTACAAACAATTACAATTTTATAATAGTATAGATAAATTTTTCTGCATGTTTGGTTTCCGAAATATAAACAATTAACAAAATCTTCATTTATACGTGAACACAATATATTCCCTTTTTCGACCTCATGTATATGAAGTAGTACCTAGTACGGAATCCTTGGGACGCGAAACAAACTCGTACTGGGGCGATTTTTCAGATTTATTGACGTATTTATTTATGTATTGGACAAAATCAACACAATTCAGCATACTGATACGTTTATGCTAGACTCACACCGGAATAAATGTATGCAAAACTATTTTACCCAGTGGAGATGAGTTACTAGAGATTATCCAAAATAATACTAAAAATTACACATTTGACATTATTTTTGAATTCAGTGTATGTTGTATCAGATATTTTATATTCATAAAAGTATTTGTTTAAGCGTCTACTCATCATTCTGGATAATAAGTTATTACCAAATTTGTGTTCCTGAAAGGAATATCAATCCATAATCCTTGGATTCTTCGAAGATACCATTTTGTAGTAATTTTAAATTAAATCATTGGATGGGTGTGTTTTGAATATATATATATATATATATATATATATATATATATATATATATATATATATATATATATATATATATATATATATATATATATATATATATATGAAGAAGGGTAGTCTCGTGACTGGACTAGTTGAAAATAACTATGAATTTGAAATAAACTTTGTAGAAAGGATATTCCTTGAGGTTGCAGTCAAAATAATGGCCTATGAGAAAAAGTAAAACTCTTTCTTATTTAGTCAAGCTTTCGAAAATGTTTATTTTCATTATCAAGACAAGCTGTGGAGAAAAAAGAAAACACTATTGTGAAATACGATTTTAAACAAATCTATAGAACTTACTAAGGTGAGGTTAAGTGAAGACAGCGAACTAATCACCATTTCGTGATTGAGGACTTTTCAAAAACATATCACTATGACCCACTACTAGTAATATATATAAAAATTAAACAATAGCACTCGCACATATTGTTTTAGATACTTAATTTAAACACTTTAAAATTTTTGAAACGGCACAATAATTACCACATGGTTGAAACGTGACTGAAAAAGGAAAATGGTGGCTGACACTTTCATGTCATGTATTACTTGTCAGCCACCATTTTCCTTTTTCAGAGACGAAATAAGCAAATGTATAAGAAGTATGGGTTCCAGAACCGCAAAGTGCATTTTACAAAATGGTGGACATTTCGAACACTTGGTTGGTTGGTTGGTTTAAGGCTGACGAGCCAGAGACAGGGTTGGCACTTAGCTTCCCTTGACACTGCGACCAGCTGGGGTCTATTGTATCACTCTGTCGTCAGTGGTTCCTCATTCAAACAGGTTTGTGCCTTTAATTAGGTTTAGAAGCCTGTTGATAAGGTTCTTCGGATTCATGCCTGTTTCCAGGCTGATTCTCTCAAGATTCTGTGTCGCCTACTACTTAGGGCGTCACAGTCGAAGATGAAAGACAAGAGTTAGACCCGAGGCCTCCCTCTGTTCTCTTGATGACTAAGCCATTCTTCAGTATCTATCCCCATGTCCTGGGTTTTGATGAGCTGAAGAATCTTTTTGGTTTCCATTTTACCAAATGGCTTTGGAATCCACTCTGTTTCCGGAGTTTCTCAGTAGGTGTTCGACCATCTGCTGATCCTCCTCGGTTGTGGTTTACGGTTTCTGGTGCCGAGTGTGATTCAACTGGGAATCTCCTCTGACTTCCATACCTGCTATCGGTGTTGGGTCCTCTTCAACTGGAAGTTCCCCAGGGTTGTTTGTGTAGGGAAAAGGGTCGTCCACACCTGCGGTGCCCCCTGCGCAGGTGTAAGGCAGATTACTCTGGGAGGTCGCCATGTATCCCAGAGGCTCCGTTTTTTTATACCTGACTGGCTCAGGTATCATCCATCCCTCGGCACGGGTCGCTTGACGCCTTGGATTAAGCCATGTTGTGGTGGCATTTGGTTTGAGATTGACTTAGAGATCCGCAGGTTTTGACCATTTCTGGTCATTCCCACTGGATTTTCCTTGTCAACCCCGTTATCCAGCGATACCACTTGGAGGTAGCCACCTGAGTTTCCGCAACCCATCTTCATCTCTCGTAGGAGGTGAACATGTGTTGACGCAAACTACTCGCCTTTCGAACACTTACTTCATCAATGTTCATCATTTACTTTCGAATAATCATTTGATTTTTCTTTCATTAAATGATAGTTTCGTTCAATTATTATGAATTAGGTTTTTCACCTCTTGAAATTTGTAAATAATTATTACTTGTTTCTTGCTTTGATTCTGTTACGTTCCATTCAGTTGAAGATGAGTAAGTTGATTTTCTTATCGAAATGTATTGCATGTTGTTAATTAAACTAAAGGTACCTAAATGTAATACAGATCCGATCCAAAGAAATTTGGATAAGAGTCGAAATCACCTGAAAATCAACTTTGGATGACATTGTATGATATATCGTTGAATTCAGCGTTAAAAGTTATTTCGAAAAGTGTCATAAAATATGCAGGTCCGTATTGAAAAAATGAGGTTGAGGGTGGCCCAGAGCGTACGAAACGTTGGATAAGAAATATGATTATGTCAAATTGAGAATAATTCACTGTCGAATAAAAAACTCCCGTGGCATTTTTTGATAATATTCGAAATAAAGTGGAAAAAAAAGAAAAATCAAAATGACAGAATATACTTTTCTTATGATATCTCAATAACCAGCCCCGATAATCTCGATTCGTTTGAACTGCTTGACAATGCTTCTATGAATGCAACTTTTTCTCCATTTGACCGACCTTCTAACTCTTATGGTTTAAAAGTTACCAATACAATCCCATTAAAAAAGTGGCCACTCTGTATATGTATAGACATATATGAACGTCAAAGATGTGTTTGATATCAGGAGTGACTTCCAAGTCATTCAACTGTCGCTTCGTGCTTATATTCAAAACTAGCCGTCCCGACAAACGTTGTCCTGCCCAAATGTATATAATTATTCCCATTTTTTTTCTGAAATTTTTCTACTGCGTAGATTTTTTTTTTACTATGTTTTCCTTTGTGTTGCTCCATCTAGATTGTGCCTGTGACTCTGTCCGCTTTCCGTTATCCCGGTATCCCGTTTTCCCGTTATCCCGTTATCCCATTATCCCGTTATGGATACCGCGAAAATATTCTCCGTGTTCAAATAAACCAATTTTCATGGTGATCGGTTGAACAGTATAGAAGTTGATGCGCTGCAGCGCCGTCTAGTGGCGAGTTAAAGTGAAATGGATAGCATAGAAACCTTCTCCATGGAAAAACACTCAGATATGCAAATTTAAATAAAAAACAACCAAATATGTCGTTCCTATGTCAGTTATGATCGCATGTGCATACAAAAATTATGATTTTTGCAGTTTGTCCGAACTTTTCGACTTTCCTTTGAAATTGTCCAGCTTTTGTTTTCCTGAAAATTTTTCCAGGACCATAACGAACAAAACAAAAAAGAATTACGCATATCCATCCATACAAAAATCGTAAAAAAATGAATTTTCCGAATTTTACAATTTTCCGGGCAACTATTCTTTCTCTAAAAATCTTCTTTGGACTATTCGAACATTTTAGAAAAAAAATTGCCGTTCTCAAGTGATGCACTTAGGAACACAAATTGCAATTTATTTTTGTTATATAGATAATACTGAGATAGTCTATTATAACATATGCTTCCGCATTTATACCAAGGCTGACATGAAATTAAAATTAATTGAGTAAAAATATGGAGAGAGTCTGGAAAACATTAGAAAATCGGTATATCTATTATATAAATCGTAAAAGGAAGGTATTAAAAAATATATAAGTAAGGATATGATCACAATTCACATATTAATACTGTTTTTGATCAACTGTATCACTGGATCTGATACACAGATCCTGTTGAGAGTTTTAAATATTATGCTTCGTATAAAAATAAAATTTCAGGTTAAGAACCCGGCTGACAGGAAACTGATTTGATTTTCCAATTGAAATTTCTTTATTCTGAAAAATATATTTTCTTCAACTCGTACTCATTGGGAGAACACATTTTATCAAAATATTCAAAGGTTGGGTGTGGAGTTGCGGTAAAAAGACTGAGCAGAATTGAAGAAAACACTTTGTTATATCGTCGAGCTATACTGTGAAATTTTAGAAATATGAAGGTAAAACATAATAATTTAAGATTATGATAAAAGTCAATGAACATTACACTAGAAAAACATGTTTAAATTCGTTATTTCAGTTTTTCAGTATTTCAATGATTTTTGTGTGACAAAGAAATAATATTAAATTTGTTGTGGTTTGTATGAATAGGAATCGAAACAAGCTCGATGTTTTAGGGTGATCTGGGTTGGGAAAAACAATGTTGCCAATGTCACTACCAGCTGTATTCTGGCATTATAAAATTTTGAATTGATACATCGATACACGAAAAAAATCGAAATTAAGCAAAAACCATTTCACTATGGTTTTTATTGAATTGGGCTAACAAAACCAAGAACACTGCTATACAATAGATCTTCAGATATATATTAACATCATAAAAATGCAGAGCAGGTAGCAGTAGTAAAATGTAATGAAAGATAATCCAATAGTCGATGAAATATAACAGGACTTTATCCAATTTCCTGTATAATCTCCAAGAAAACAAATTAAACAAATGATAATTATTAATATTATTCTGGTTAGTAAGGCAATACTAGGAGATTTTCTTGAAAATTCAACTTTAGTTACCCACCTCTTGACTGAAAAACACCTGCACTGAAAGAAGTTCAAATTTCGAGCGCTGTGTATCATGTAGAAAGCTCCCAATAATTATTTTACCGCACTAGTAGGCAAATTATGAAATTACAGTTTTAGCTTCACAACACTAACGTAATAATAATATATCACGACCAGTAACTTCATGTAATTTTGTGCTCCATAACTCAGTACGTGAGTAAATTTTTATTTTCTCTCAAATTTAACTTTCAAAGCAGGTATTGCTGCAAAAAATAGTGTATGCTACTCATGGACTAGGAATCGATTATGACAATCGTGTGTATGATTGTCATATTCGCTTCTTAGTCCACTAGTAACATTCGCATTAAGGTAGACATGTCGAATAGAAAATTAGTAGAATTTCTATACAATCTATCTAAAATTAAATAAAAGAAAGATACTACCATTTTGAATAATTTCCATATTCCCATTTGAAATAATTCAGGATATAAAAATAATAGACGCGATTTTTTACATGTTTATTCTTTCCAGCCTTTTGTAGTTTTGAAAAGTTTTTGAAATTATTTGCGTTATAATTATTATAAAATAGCGTATGGAACATTTTAAACTTCAATATCTTCAAAACCGAGGCTCACAAGAAAAAAATTTTTAATTAATTTTTTTTTTTCCTAGGTTTTGGCTCATTATATATATATATATATATATATATATATATATATATATATATATATATATATATATATAAAAAAATTTTTTAAATTTTGAAAAACTCTAATGGTGGTTCGTTTCTGCATGTCTGACAACTAAGAAATCCGTTGCGACTTATATTACGTGACCTCAGATTTGGCGGGAATTTAAGAAAAAGTTGTTTGTTTTGACAAGATATCGAAAAAATTTATCGAGAAAATGTGTTTGGATTCCAAGTACCAATTTTGAACCAAATTGAAAAAAAAAACAAAAATATCATTTTATTTATCTACCCTTACTAAGAAACATTATACATTCTTGTTTTATCTGGAAATAGCTTTAATAACCTGAATCACGAAATTTTGAGTCAAAACTAATCAAATATCTGTGGAATAGACATTTTGCGGGAGATTAATTTTGAAAACACGATTTAGTCACTAGGTGTAGTCATGCCCTGTATATTGATGCACATGAGCTTATTCAATATTCTCAACACGTAAATGAAATTTAAACCAACTAATATTTGTAATTAAAACTTGATAATAGATTATTTATCCTTGCTAAATTTAATATTGGTTAGTAAATTTGAACTTCAATGACTTAGCTATATTTTTGAATTTTATAAGGAGGCTTTGAAACAAGATCTACTTTTGTTGTAACAATAACAAATGTCACAATTACTTGTTGACAATTTTGTTGGAGTTGTCATTCTTTATCAGTTTTTGTGTTTTTCAATCTATCAAAGAAATGGCTCCAAAACTGAGTATACAAGAAAAAATAGAAATAGTATTGCTACATGGCGAAAATTATCATATCACCAGAGAAGCAGCTGAAATTTTCAATTTGCATTTTACTACGGTGGCAAAGATATCGCAAAAATTCAAGGAAACGGGTTCGTTTGAGAACAAATATAAAATTGTTCACGTTAAGCCTGTTGTAAATAATGTAAACAATGTTTAACTTACAGTCACTGAGACACCAAGAGTTTCGTCGTAGAATATTGAAAATTTGTACATTGTTTGTTTATCGAGTTTTTTTTTATTTTTCCACATCCAACTAAACAATACTGAATTCAATTAGGATAAATAATGTTTTATTAAGTTTTAATTACAAATATTTGTTGGTTTAAATTTTATTTACGGGTTGAGAATATTGAATGAGCTCATGTGTATCAATATACAGGGCATGACTACACCTAGTAACAAGATCAAAACGTGTTTCCATAATTATTCTCCCGTAAAATGTCTATTCCACAAATATTTGATTAGTTTTGACCCAAACTTATGTGATTTAGGTTATTAAGCTGTCAATATGATTCAAAATTGGTACATGAGGTCTTCGTTGTATCCCAAACAAATTTTCTCGTCAAATTTTTTCGATATCTTGTCAATTTGACCAACTTTTCGTTACCACAGACAACTTCTTTTAGAATTCCCGCCAAAACTGAGGTCACGTGATATAAGTCGCAACGGATTCTTTAGTTGTCAGACAGGCAGAAACGAACCGCCATTAGAGTTTTTCAGAAATGTCAATAAATTCTTTTTTCAATATATTGTTAACTTTATGACGGACACTGTATATATATATATATATATATATATATATATATATATATGAAAGTATGAAGCTAGTAATAGGAGGTAGTTTCCCAAACGCTGATAATTTCTAAAAAAAATCCAAATACAATTTAGAATTTATCGCCTCTATTCCAAGAATTTTACATCAGTGTTCAACTATTGAATTCTCAGCAAGTTACATCGATTGGAATAAATCAATAGGGGCGGCACTGGTCGTAAATAAATAATTTAATAGCAATTTAATTGACTCTTATCATCTGATTTACAATGGTTATTAGAATATGTGAATCGAAAGCATCCCAGCGAAATTAAGTGTTTTGTGTATCGCTTTTATTGCCCCAATAGATTCTTATCTGGGAGAAAGTTTTACATATTAGGGATTTATAGACTATTATTGGCTGAAAATGATGATTACGATTGCGATTGCAGGGAATTATCCACGCGAAAAGATTTCCTTGTAAGGTGACAAGGATTTTTTGTGTCAATTAATCTTTATCTTCCCGTTATATACGGTTACGGTTTTTAAGCAATCATTATCTAACGGATAATATGAGGCATGCAGATAATATGCTATTATTCCAAACCTAAACGTCTATTGAAAAAACAAACGACATTTTTTCATGAGTTTCTGATGGTATTGTACGCCGAATATCAGTATTGAGAGATACAATGATGCATTTGCTATCAGTCTGTGAATGGAATTCCCATCTTGTTCCCAATAAAAAGACGCATCGATATTTCAATTTTTTGGTAAGGTCGCTCTACAGTAACAAAATTCCGAAATGGCTTGCATATCATAAACTAACACTGAGTTATAAAAAATCGTCATTTAGGTTCATAACAAGAAAATTACCTCTCATGATCTCAAAACATGAAATTCCATCATGAAATCAGTAATTACTATTCCCCAGTTAATAATCTTAATAAAATTTCCAATAAGGCCAATTTGGCATTTTGGTAATAACAATTTCTCAGTGATCGGACAACGCTCAAAAATATTTTTTTATCCAAATACAATTTTCAATAATAATTTCGATAGCAAGAGTTTTTCTATAATCGGCCCGTTCGAAGTCACCCGCACTATTATCTTCTTCTGGTGTACATTAGATTCAGTCATTTTCAACAGATAGACAAACACTGACCTCTCATAATCCCAAAACTCATATAAAGTTCCATAATTGAAACATGAATTACTATTCCCCAGTTATATTTTTCTTTGTCGCCCGATAGATGAAAATATCGTATGTTATTGGCATATTCAAATATTCAGGAACCAGATAGTTCAATTTATCGGAATTTTATACAGTATAAAAAAACTTCAAAATATTTAAAATCGATCTATTTTTCGTTAGTCTATTCAAAACTTTAAAAATACATAATCTGAAACCTACACCATCCATATTCATTCACTATATAAAATTAAACTATGTATATTTATTCACCCAGTAGAATAAAATGAAACATTGTAATTTGGTATTCCAAATTACCACTGATCAACACAAGCCTGTAAAGTTGGAAAAGCCACTTTTCAAAAATTCGACCAAACCTATGCAAATGATTGTCGAATAATTTTCGTGAATTGCTAACTTGGTAACAAATTAACACTGCCACTACAGTAAGTTAAAAGCCAAATATCACAAATATCTTTATCAGATTTTGTCGAAATCCACATAGCCTAATACAAATGCATTCTATATTTTACAGAATATACAGTTCGTTCATAAAGTGTGAAAACGCTCCATTATCGCACGAGTTGCTTATTTTCGGAGGTAATGCTCGGACAGATCCATTTTTAATTTCAGTTTTCTACTTTTTTTTTTAATTTTTTTTTACCCTCACTACTTTACAAGATATGAGGTAGGCTATATATTCATATCAAAAATTAAAAGCCCACATTTTTCTGAGTTCAACCATACCACATACGTCATATGTAATACTATAAGTTACAGTATACTGAGTATAAAGAAAACAGGTGGTCATATTTCCTAGCATTCATTTCATTATTTGTTTTGCAACGAAAATATTAAAAGTAGTCAGTACTTAGTAAAAATAACCAAATAACATATTCACAACAAATGTTCGAATTGAGCTTCTTGGGTTAGTTGACAATATCTGATGAATTCTTGGGTTTGACAACATCGACCATTGACAATTCGTTGAATTTCAATTCGATTTCTTTCTTTAAGGTCTTTCAAATTGGTAAGTCGGTTCATGTATACTTCACTTTTCAAGAAACCTCAGACAAAAACTCCATAGGAGTTGAATCTGGGGACCTAGCAGGCCATTCAATGTGACCGCATCGTCCAAACCAGCGATTGGGAAAGGTTTATTCAGAAAATATCTAACCACTAGAGCATAATGTGGACCAAATACTAGAATCTATTCGACCAGGATGATTATTGTCTGAAAATTTTGCAGTTAAATATGAAACTACAACAGTTTGCTACATTTCTAAATACTTTTCACTCGTCACAGAACCGTAAAAAAAATGTGCTCCTACAATGGTATTCCTAAGAATCCCAGTCCAAACATTTACTTTTGGAGGGTATTGGGTATAAGCTTCCATCGTCCGATTGGGATTTTCTGTTGCCAGTGAGGACAGTTTTGCGTATTCACAGTACCGTTCATACAAAAAGTCGATTCGTCATAAAATAAGACATTAAATTCTAAACCATTATTTTCATTACACACATCAAAACTTCTATTCGCTGTTTTTCTCACAGTACCTATATCGTATTTTCAAATTATTTCTTCCAGGGTAATATTTTTAAAAAATATATAAATCGATATGCTACACAACAAATCAAATTGATAATGACATATGCAACGGTAACTAAGAACTTATTGTCTGGTTGCTTAGGGATTTCAGATGTTTCCATAGCGTACTTGAGGTTTGGAAATATACTCGTACTAACTACTGAAAAATTCTCAGGTATTCATTGCAAAATAAATGATGAAATAAATATTAAGAAATCTCAGTATACTGTTACTCAAAATGTTTCATATAACGTATGTGGTATGGTTGAACTCAGAAAAATATAGGTTATTAATTTTTAATATAAAAATATACCCTTCCCATTTGAAAATATTTATCGATGATGTCATATCTTGTAAGATAGTGGGGATGAACATTATTTTTTTGTTAAAAAAGTAGAAAACTAGAATTAAAAATCGACCTGTCCGAGCCTTATCTCCGAAAATAATTAACTCGTAAGATAATCGAGCGTTTCCACACTTTATAAACGCACTCTATACGTTTTTTCCATGATATTGCCCGGTGTCCGTGAAATTTATATAAAGTACATCTGATTCAGTCATTTTCCATAGATAAGCAAAATATATTTTTCATAAAACTTTAGAATTTTGAGTTTTTTTTATAAAAGGGAAATTCAATAATTCAATTTTTTAGTTATGCACCCTAAATATTATTTTTCATGGCAGAAAGCTCCCTACACAATTGTTGAATTAGCAAAACATAATTTGAATTCTGTAAATCATAGAATGACATACTTTTTTTCTAGTGGGTGTCTGTGCTAACTTGATTTCAAGTTAGAATTGCCACTAGAGTGAATTTACGAATAAACTTCAATTATAATGGTTATTTATATTAGTAGTGCAATATGTTTCTAATTGTTTCAAACGAGATTTTGATTCAAGTATGCGCATTTTTCTACAGAAAACTAGTGTGAGTGACACGAAAGATCTTCCATCTGACATCATGAACATTGCACAAAGCATAGTTCATTCAGTGCTACCCGCCAAGTCCGCTTTACCAATTGGAGTGAGGTCCAAAATATCACAATGTTTTTTCAAGAAAAGATATTCCTTGCTAATTTTGAACATTTGGCACAAAAATATTCTTTATCTACCCTGCGGGCTTTCTAATCTATGTTAGGAGCCACGATTTTAATGAAAAATAATGTCGATATTAGCAAATATGTCCAGCTGCAAAAGTTCCTCAAGAAAAGTCTGAAGGATATAAACCCAAGAAGATTGAAACCTTTGCAAATAAAAAAATTGGTTAATTTTTAATGAAAGCAGATGACAATGAACTAACTAAGGTAAGCCAATCACTTTAATACAGTTAAAAATAAAAAAAACTTTTTGAATGAAATTAATATTTTTTTTTCCTTTAATAACGTACGTACCTTCATTTGTTACAGATGGGGCTATTCGTTGGAATAGCTGGAGTTTGCCGAAAACAAGAATTGACAAATCTAACGTGTGACAACGTCAAAGTTCAGGGTAATGTATACCACATCGAAATTCCGGATACAAAGAAAAACAATTCTTACTTAACTTCTGGAGGCTTCGAAGGCGTTAACCTGGTTGACATCGTGCGACGATACAAGTTGCTTCGTCTATCAAGCGTGGATTACCGTCGACTTTTTGTAGAATTTAGGCAAGGCGTATGTATGAACCTGCCCATGGGAATCAACACTGACTCAGGAGCTTATTTGTTCAATGTCACACGACATGGAGGGTGGAAGAGCAACGATGTAGCTGAAGGCTACGTTGATAGTTCGAAGGAAAATAATGAAAATGTGTCAAAAAAGATACTAGGGGAAGAAGAAACGTCTTCAACTGATTTCGTGGGCAACCCAGTCAACGCAACATAATATTGAAAACACAACGAAGGTAATGTCAACATGTGGAATACATTTTACATTTGATATTTGCAATAGAAAAATTCAGCTACTGAAATCCTCAGATTCCGTTATTTTATTTTTTATCAAAAATGAGTTTTGTAACGACCTCCTTACCCCACTAGTGATATAATGAATCCATTACATCACTAGTGCTGTAATACGGCTCATTACATAACTCAAGCAAACCGAAATGAGTTACATAATAGGCTCTTACCAGATTGGTCATATATAAACAATATTTTTGTAGTACATGATAGTGAGCTTATTTCATAAAGAAAATATTCGACAATTGTTTACTGAATTTTATTCCTAAAGAAAAATTATACGAGATATAGAGTGCATTATTGAAAAATGTAATCGATCTCAAGCTTTCCTGCTTCCAGTATTTGCACGACAATAATGTTTGGTGAGAAAAACTATTCGATTGAAAAACAGTGTACATTCTTGAAATTAACGAATCATTCATCGTTAAAAATAATATCTCATTATTCGAAAGTTTCACGACAAGTATATTTTGCTTTTTCATGAAAAATGCATAAATCGGTTGTACTACATATATGAATGCGATCTTGCCACAGATACCAGGCAATATCATAATACTTATTTATACAACAAGAATAACAAGAAGCTTTATTCGAGTTGTATACATGATTTTTCCTAATACTTTATATTTTTAATATAAAAATGAAAATACCCTTTATTATTAACGTTTTGAAAGCAAACGTCCAATTTTTATTGTTTTGGCTATGACACTGACATAAAGCAAAATTATTTCAGTCAATCGCAATACATACCTACCAGAAAAAATTAGAAAAACTGTTAGGTTATCGGGGTAGATGTAGATGTGTACATAGGGTAGCCCCACGGCCTATTTCCACTGCGACCTTTCCAGATCTATTGTGGTTCCCTTGGTATTTAGATGTCCTGCGCGAGCTTCGTCCTTTTTAGTATATTTAGGATCCCTGACACTGGCTCATTAACGTAGCCTTCTGCCTCTGGGTATTCTGTTCCCTTCTGTGAAAACCTAGTATATGGACGGCGGTTTCTTCTTCTTCTGTCTGGTAAAACCTGCAAGTGGTTTCTTCTGACAGACAGACCTAAAGGATTGTCAGGGTGCATAGTAACAATTTCAATCATTGAAGTCGCCATTACTGTAAACCCGTTATCAGATAATTTTCGTAAATTCATATAATATCGCTTTATTTATGGATGAAGAAAGTTATTTTAGTGATACATCTGATATTCCTGTCGATGTGATGAAGTCAACGGAAGCAGTTAGCTTAGAACTTCTACCATAAAGTCTGGACTACTATACGAAAAAAAATATGATGCATTTGATAGTAGGTATTCTCAAAAAAAAATCTAAGGTATCAGAACCCGTCATTCTTGCGTATTTGGGAGAAAAATCTAAAACTATGAAGTCGTCAACCCTGTGGTCGAAGTTTTCTATGTTAAAATCAACTTTAGCTGTTAACCAAAGTGAAGGCATTTTTTAAAAGAAAAAATGCCAGCTATAAGCCGAAAAAGGCAAACGTTTTCACGATAGAAGAGTAACTAAATTTTAGCTTGATGCTGCGGATGGATGATTTTTTTTTTATTGATGAAAGTAGTTATGATTATGGTATTGTCAGGCGCCTGTCACGGGACGACTTTTCTGAAATGACAATACATGATATTGAGGACAAGGATTCTTATACAGTGTCCGGCATGAAGTTCGCAGCATATGGAAAACTTTTTTCTTATTGATTTCTCAAAAAAAATCATTGGTGATAAAAACCTCTGCTTTATTCCAAACCTGAAATGCGAACACCAAAATTGAATTTTATACGACCCTATACGAGGGAGATAGAAAAGCATGCTTTGTTTTCAAAATAATATGATCCCATCGCTTTATTTCTCACGGTAGAATTCAAATTCATGGGGAAATATTATTCAGTATCGAATGTTGATCCAGAAATTCGAATCATAGCCACCTTTGACCAATTTCATATTTCAAATTTTTTTCCCATTTTTTTCTCATTGCCCTGTACAACTTAAGGAATATTATGCTAGACGAATGGTATATTGTTAGATATGATGATATCACTCTCTGAATGTTTTCTCATTTCTCCCTTCCATCGGAAAATCACATTAATTGAATTATGTGACGGAATTTCACAAAATATTGCTGCAAATAGTAAATAAAACTGAATTGTCTCCAAGGTATGATGCCAGAATGAAAATGAATTTATTTTCACATTACAAATAACATTTCTTAAGACAATCAAGAATTGTAAAATATGACAATTTTTGTATAGTTTTTTTTTCTTCAAGCAAGACATCAGAATGCATCTACAATATTTTATTGAATTTTTTGCAGCATTCAACGTACAAAATTAAGGTTTTAATCCACTCGAAGAATTTATTCACGTATTATTTATGAATTTCGAAATAGCGTAAGTTGTTACATTCGACTTAGATAGCAATACCCAGCTTCTATGGTTTTGTTCTTTGAATTTTACTGTAAATGATTGAGATACAGAACATTTGCTGATCACAGTTGGCTTTGAATACAAATTCATTCCTAATAGGCCTTTTCATTTAGATGATTTTTTAAGGCGCATGCGCTCGTTTTGAGACCCAAAGTCTGATTGGCTATTGGGAAAGTGAATAGCCATTGGTTAGTTTTGGAATAACAATTTGAGATTGGCTTAGGTCAAAATTAGCGGTATTTTCACATTATGTCAACAGTCAACTTCATGACAAATGCACCTGCATATATTGACGTTCGTAACTTTCTTTGTAGGTTAAGTACTTAATACCTATTTTATACCGCCAAAAACCTTTCATTCCAGATAAAATAATGTACACGAATATTTTCTAATGGTGAATTTTTTTCTCCATGTAAATTCAAGTCAACTATCCATAGAAAAACTCGGAAATATTTTATTTTCATTAAAAAAAAAAAATCGCCGTCAATGCCGTTGGGTCTGTCAGGTAAACAAAGTTAGTCATTTGTCATCTGAATGAAAAAGCCTATTGTAAACAAACCATTTTTGACGCATCAAGAATAACTCACAAATCTGTAGAGTGATTTCAGTAGTTTTTCAATTCAAATCATGGCTGCTCGACTAAGTATACAGGAGAGAGTGGAGATTGTAATGATACATGATACAATTATCATACTTGTAGAGACACTGCCACTATTATTAATGAAAGACATCCAGGTAAAAACGTTCATAATTCGACAATTATAAGAATTTTGAAAACATTCAGGGAATCTGGATCGGATTCGAAAAAATACAAAGTGACACATAAACGACCGATAACTGAACATGAAGAAACTGTTATGAATATTATGCTGTCTACGATTGAAAATCCAAGAATGTCATTATCGCAAAGAGGAGAAAATCTTGGTATATCCGATCGATCAATGAGAAGAGTACTAGGTAATAATAAATTCAAACCGAATAGACGGTTTTCGAAAAAAATTCTTTAGAGTGACGAGTCATCCTTCACATCAAATGGGGAAGTCAGCTACCAGAATTGCAGATGGTGGGTAGATAATAATCCCCATTTAAGGATACAATGTAGAGACCAATATCACTTCAAAGTTAACATTAACTGAATTCTGCAAGATACTTAAGAATGCTTCAGACATTTCCCTCCGATTATTTGGATGACATGAGAGCTGAAATTTATTTTTAACAAGACGGTGCATCCGTTCATTCTACGCTAGAAGTGAGAAGGTGGTTAAACGAGACATTTCCAAATCGATGGATTGGAAGATATTCCAATAACGCTTGGGGATATCTCAAACAGAAGACCATTTCAAAATATACGTCATTTGGAGAATACTATCAGGGATTGTATTCGGGGAATAGCTCCCCAGATACTAAGAAATGTTCATGTTGCAATGCACCGCCGTACTATGCAGTGTATTGAGAATGGAGGACTCCACGTAGAATAAAGCATATGACATATTTGTTTCAAAAAATGTTATTTGTATTGTGAAAATAAATTAATTGGCATTCTGGCATCATACCTTGGAGACAATTCAGTTTTATTCACTATATGCAGCAAGATTTTGTGAAATTCCGTCACATAATTCAATTAATGTGATTTTCCTATGGGAGGGAGGAATGAGGAAACATTCAGAGAGTGATATCATCATATCTAACAATATACCATTCGTCTACCATAATATTCCTTATGTTGTACAGGGCGATGAGCAGAAAATGGGAAAAAAAGTTGAAATATGAAAGTGGTCACAGGTGGCTATGATTCGAATTTCTGGATCAACATTCGATTTTGAACAATATTTCCGCATGAATTTGAATTCTACCGTGAGAAATAAAGTGATGGGATCATATTATTTTGAAAACAAAGCATGCTTTTCTGCCTTCCTCGTATAGGGTCGTATAAAATTCAATTTTGGTGTTAGCAATTCAGGTTTGGGATGAAGCAGAGGTTTTTATCGCGAATGATTTTTTTTGAGAAATAAATAATAAAAAAGTTTTCCATATGCTGCGAACTTTATGCCGGACACTGTATAAAGGAAATTCTCCTTCAGACGATAATGAAGTATTTTTTATGAAATATCTTTAGAACGTCGCATTTCAAACTTATCATTTGAACCTTTTTCCCAAAAAAAAAATTTTAGATACTTAAAAAAGGAAAATAAATAAGGGGAATTACAATTTAAAGTGCTTTGTTTCTATTTCATCATTTGGCAACATCGACTGCAGATTTCATAGATAAAAAAGGACAACAAATTCGTTACGTTGACAAGGTAAACAAAGATGGATATATTTTGATCAGGTTCGAAAGTGGCATTCTGCTTATTTCTGTTCCATGCACCGCAAAGTTGGCAACTACTAAGAAATAAAGGAAGAGAAATTCACTTTATAAGGGTTATGTTTACATTTGGCGTGTAAAGTTGTTGAACAAAAATTTATATTTTGCCTTGGATTGTTTTTTTTTCTAACAGTTTGATTGTAGAATTACATAAACATTAAGTTTACATAATTTTATTATCTCTCTGAGAAATTTAGACAAGTGGGTACAAAACACTTTCTTCATAACTACTGATAAATCCTATGAATAATTAATAAAGATAAATATCACTCAAAATCATGATTTATTTTTGTTGTACGTACCCAGAATTGATGGAAAATACCGGCCGACACTTGATAAAAATCCATAATTAAAGTAATCACTTCACCTCGATTTTCAAAAAAAAATGCTTTACAATATACTATAACTTTTTCAAGTGGAGATGAACTATGTAACAATTACTGGGGGTTCGATATAAATAATGGAAGCAGGTAGTCAGTTGGAGTTGGAGGTAATTGAGTGATTTACTATTTGCAGCAAGATTTTGTGAAATTCCGTCACATAATTCAATTAATGTGATTTTCCTATGGGAGGGAGGAATGAGAAAACATTCAGAGAGTGATATCATTATATCTAACAATATACCATTCGTCTACCATAATATTCCTTATGTTGTACAGGGCGATGAGCAGAAAATGGGAAAAAAAGTTGAAATATGAAAGTGGTCACAGGTGGCTATGATTCGAATTTCTGGATCAACATTCGATTCTGAACAATATTTCCGCATGAATTTGAATTCTACCGTGAGAAATAAAGTGATGGGATCATATTATTTTGAAAACAAAGCATGCTTTTCTGCCTTCCTCGTATAGGGTCGTATAAAATTCAATTCTGGTGTTAGCAATTCAGGTTTGGGATGAAGCAGAGGTTTTTATCGCAAATGATTTTTTTTGAGAAATAAATAATAAAAAAGTTTTCCATATGCTGCGAACTTTATGCCGGACACTGTATAATGGGAAATTCTCCTTCAGACGATAATGAAGTATTGTTTATGAAATATCTTCAGAACGTCGCATTTCAAACTTATCATTTGAACCTTTTTCCCAAAAAAAAATTTTTAGATACTTAAAAAAGGAAAATAAATATGGGGAATTACAATTTAAAGTGCTTTGTTTCTATTTCATCAGTTGGCAACATCAACTGCAGATTTCATAGATAAAAAAGGACAACAAATTCGTTACGTTGACAAGGTAAACAAAGATGGATATATTTTGATCAGGTTAGAAAGTGGCATTCTGCTTATTTCTGTTCCATGCACCGCAAAGTTGGCAACTACTAAGAAATAAAGGAAGAGAAATTCACTTTATAAGGGTTATGTTTACATTTGGCGTGTAAAGTTGTTGAAAAAAAATTTATATTTTGCCTTGGATTGTTTTTTCTCTAACAGTTTGATTGTAGAATTACATAAACATTAAGTTTACATAATTTTGTTATCTCTCTGAGAAATTTAGAAAAGTGGGTACAAAACACTTTCTTCATAACTACTGATAAATCCTATGAATAATTAATAAAGATAAATATCACTCAAAATCATGATTTATTTTTGTTGTACGTACCCGGAATTGATGGAAAATACCGGCCGACACTTGATAAAAATCCATAATTAAAGTAATCACTTCACTTCGATTTTCAAAAAAAAATGCTTTACAATATACTATAACTTTTTCAAGTGGAGATGAACTATATAACAATTACTGGGGGTTCGATATAAATAATGGGAGCAGGTAGTCAGTTGGAGTTGGAGGTAATTGAGTGATTATTAGACAACATTTTATTCAATTTCTAGTAAACAGATTTAAAAGGAGCGAATTATCCAAATTTATCTAGTCATTTAATGAATATTGTGAGTTCTTGTCTTTGTTTACCTCTTGGATTTCTACGAGATTGAATTTATGACCTTTTTTTTCTACATGCAATAGTTCAAATTAATTAGAAGCAATGCTGCGAAGCAGGAGATGGTTAGCGAAAGTTGAATTAGACTTGCCCTTAATAAAACTATTTCTATGCTCGGATATGCGAAGCCTGAAAGTTCTACCTGTTTGTTCTATGTACAAACTTTGACAAGTACCATAAGTTAGTTTATATACTTCAGATTTGTTGGACTTTTCAATTTTATCTTTGTTGTTTTTGATAATTTTACCAAAGTATTATTTGTTCTGTAAGCAATATTAATTATTATCTCCAATTTTCTCTGAAGGTTTGCCGAAATGAGTATTAACCTTGAAATTCAACTTTATATTTGAATCGGTTGGATGAACTTCTTGAATTACCTCTTTATAGAGTTTTTTCGATAGAATGCTGTCAACTAAACTTGAGTTATATCCGTTATTGGCAGCAATTTGTTTATTTGTTTATATATATATATATGAAAGAGAGTAATATCGAGGGGATGTTAAAAAAAAAGGAAGAATAATAATATTTATATATATATATATATATATATATATATATATATATATATATATATATATATATATATAAACAAATTGCAGATATAGTGATATTGAGATTGAAACACAAGTACTGTCTATACAGGGTGATTCAAAAGTACTTTGACAAACTTCGGGAGGTGATTCCTCACAATATTCCAATATGAATTGTCCAAATAAATATATGTCCGGAAACGCTTCGTTTCCAAGAAGTTTTAGTTTTATTTTTAATACTTTCGAAATACTGACCTTAGTTAAACGAAAATTGGTATTGAGAGGTTTTTTGTCGAATTCGAACCTGATGTTATTATTTCTTTTACTCGTAGATGGCGCCACCTACACGTCTTTTTCGTTTTTGAAAATTCATAACTTTTTTGAGCGTACTTCTAGCACATTTTCCAGTAGAAAAAATTACTCCTCTTACGTAAAAAAGCTACCCTTGTTACAAGTCGCTATAAGCAACCGTTTTCTAGATAATTGGACTTGAAAATTTCAAGTCGATTATTTGATAATCGATGCGTGTTGGAGTTATTACCATTATTTTGCATTTTTCACAAGAATGCTTTGGAAATGAATTTGACATTTGAGTAAGTAGTTTTGGTAATTACATATTATGTGACAGTTAAACGTTTTGTTGTTTTGTTGAAGTTTCTGTAAGTTTTAAAACACTAATTTTGAAGTAATGGATTATTTAAACAATAATTCTCATTTAGCCGATATGCATTTCGTTTATGGCCTTGCGGATGGCAATGCGCGCGAAGCAAGACGTATTTACCAGGAGCGATTTCCTAATCGAGTACTGCCTTCAGTTCCAACATTTACCAGTCTCCACCGTCGTTTGGCAGAAACAGGTAGCTTTAAGAGGGCAGCTGATATTATTGTACGTAAACTCGATGGGATGCACGCAAAATACCATACATATACAAATAAAGAGGAGAAAGTCCACTCATTTGTCCTTAGAGGACTGGAGAATAACCCGGACCCGGAAGACATAATAGAAGACCTGAAAGAGCAAGGTTTAGAAGAGGTCAACAGAGTTGGGCGGATGAGAAATGTTGAAAGGAAGCTCTTCGTAGTATCAACGGACTCAAGCAATAAGCTTAACTTTCTTAAAAATAAAATTAAAATAGTGCTAAATGCTATAATTTCATGGGAGGTTATGCGTTAAGCGCATAACTCAATGCCATAGATGTCAGGAATGGGGGCATGCGACCAGCAAATGCAAAAAATCGCCCAGATGCGTGAAGTGCGTAGGCGAACATCACACCAGAGAATGCATAAAGCCCGGTACGGAACCAGCACAATATTGCAATTGTAATGGAATGCACCCGGCTAACGCTAAAGTCTGCCAGGTTTATATCCGGAAATTGCGATTCATTGACGAGAGAATAGAAAACCAACAGTCCAAACAAACACCCAGATACAAAGAAGCTCCAGGCCCTCGTACCAACTACGGGCAACAAAGAGCAAACGATAGTCAACAAAGAATCCAGGAGCAGCCGAGAAGAGAGTACACCCAGGACCGGGCGCTACTCCAAACAGGCATAAGAAATGAGCCGAGAAAAGGGCACACCAGCGGACAGGTGCTGCCCCAAACAGGCAAACAGGCAACCCCAAACGGGTCGAGAAGAGAGTACGCCGGGGAACCGGCGCTACTCCACACAGACGAAAGCCATGACGAGTACAGAGACCAAATGCCTCCACCCAGGGAAAGAAAGACACAGCCAGTAACAGGTTCGCTCCCTACCCGCTCCCAACCCAGAAACCAAACCTATGGTAATAATCTAATAGATATATCTAGGGAATTAAATAATTTAGTAAATGTCTCCAAAGTTGGGGAGAAATTGGCAGAACTCTGCGACATGCTAAGAAATACCCCCGAAGAGGGTCGGGAAATTGCCGCCGTGTATTTCTTTTTCAGAAATGGCCTCAAATAAGGGTATAAGGATGTGCATGTTCAATGCGAATGGAGTTGCTGGGAAGTTTGCGCTTCTCAGCAACTTCATTCACGAACATTTAATCGAGACTAAGCTCCGACAGGAACATAACTTAAAACTCAGGGGTTTTGTCAACATCAGGGCTGACAGACGGGGAGGTGAGAGGGCTGCTGGGGGTGTAGCTATTTTAATCAGGAATAATATCTCATTCACAGAAATTCCACAGCAAAACACAATAATTGAGCATGCCGGCATTAAATTTAACGACGGCACTTGTTTGTTTACTGTTTATAACCCACCAGTAAGGAAATTTGCAGCTAGAGATTCAGACAGCCTGTTTAGTGTTGCTAACAAGGTGATACTGGCTGGGGATTTTAACACGCGAGACACAATGACTGGAACGGTAACCCAACCAAAAATAATGCCAACGGAACAACGCTGCTAAAATATTTCCTGGACAATGAAGTCATAATAGGGAGCAGTGGTGAACCCACGCACTACCCGTTCAATGGTACGTCGCCGACGGTTATAGACCTGGTTGTCTATAAAAATGTCAGAGACATGAGTGACCCAATAGCACATAGCGAGCTGCCATCGGATCACTCACCGGTAATCTTTAATCTAAACCAAAAAATCTTCAAAAATATAGAAAAAACAAGATGCGACTATTCGTCAACGAATTGGAAAGAATTTAGATCCATCCTCAATAGAATAATAATTTTGAATCCACAAATGCTAAAAAATGAAATTGATATCGAAACCCAAAAATTTATAAAAAATATCCAAGTCGCTAGAGATAGGACAACCAGGAAAATAACCGTGAGGGGCGATCAGTTTGCGATCCCACACGAAATCAAAGAACTGATAAAAACAAAAAATCGAGCAAGAAAGAAATGGCAAACCACTCGCGATCCTATTGAAAAGGAACACTTCATGAGGCTTGGTGCCAAAATGAGTGAGCTAATTGAAGAAAATATCAATGGAAAGTGGAATCGCAAACTCGAGGCCCTCGACGTGCGGGACCACTCACTATGGGATATGGCTAAAAGATTCCACAGGAAGAGGGAACCAGTGCCAACCATAGTGACTGGGCCCAATCGTTCGGTGGCGAAACCAGGGGAAAAAGCTAGGCTGTTCGGGGAATATTTTAGCAACGTCCACAAAACGGAACCTGACACGTTGAAAGAGCATACAAGAATCACCAACATTGCCAGAAACATCAGAGGCACTCCTGCAATAAATCTGGTGCCCCCTGAACTCCAAAAAGTCCTCACAGACTATGAAGAGGTCCAGGGGGTCATCAAAAAGCTACCTAGAAACAAAGCTCCGGGTCTAGATAAGCTGGACACCATTCTAGTCAAAAATCTTTCGAGAAAATCGCTAGTCCAGCTGATATATATATATATAATTAACGCAGTCCTAAAGTGGCAACACTATCCGGACTGTCCAAAAAGGGCAGAAATAATCCCCTTATTGAAAAGTGGGGAAAACAAAAATTCATTAGAAAGCTACAGGCCTATCTAACTCCTTAGTGTGGTGGCCAAGGTGGTGGATAAAATTATCTTGAAGCGTGTTGTGGATTTCGAGGAAAGGCGGAAAATCATCCCGCCGGTGCAATTCGGGTTCAGGGAGGGTCATTCAACGACCTCCCAAGTGGCCTGAGTTGTACACGGGGTGAAAAAAGCCTCTCATAGAGACCACAACACAGTTATGGTCCTGTTGGACACGCAAAAAGCGTTTGATACGGTCTGGACAGACGGGTTTATCGCAAAAATGGCAAGAATAGGCATGCCCTTGTACCTTTTGAAAGTCCTAGAGTCTTATCTGACGGGGCGGGCTTTTAGGGTAAATGTGAATGGCACTAGTTCGCCGGATTACACAGTCGGAGCGGGGGTCCCACAGGGGTCTTTGCTGTCACCGATCTTATATTCCCCGTATACCAGTGACTTTCCGACCTTCGCTAAAACGAGTACGGCTATGTTCGCGGATGACACCGCGATCAATGCCCACTCGTTTCAAAACGAAGTGGCTGCTAGGCAGCTCCAGATACATCTGGATCGGTTGGTCATGCCATATTTGGGGAATAATAAGATCAAGTTGAATCCAAATAAAACGGAGGTCGTTAACTTCACGAGGAAACGAACCAACGTGAAGATCCTCGGGAAGTTAAAGGTTGAAAACAACCAAGTGACGGAGAAACCCTCTGTGAGATACCTGGGGGTGGAACTGGACAGGCGTATGTACATGCATAAGCATATTACGTTGGCATTGCAGAGGGGGACGTCTGCGATAAACCGCACCTACCCCCTCATTGCACGCAATTCCAACCTATCGCAAGATAACAAGCTTAGAATTTATAAGCAAACAGTAAGGCCGGCAATGACATACGCCGGTCCAGTTTTCTGCAGTCTACCATATCACCTAATGAACCTAATGAACCTTCATATAACGACATAATGAACCTTCATATAACGACCTCTTTGAGTTTTTATCACTCAAACTGGACTACATTCAGGAGAACCATCCAACAGCTGAAACCATAATCATGGGAGACTTTAATGTACATAACGCTGCCTGGCTCAAATTCTCTAACAAAACAGATCATGCGGGTCGTCAAGCCGAGGCCTTCGCCATCTCATGGTCTAGAACAACTGGTCGAGCTACCAACCCGCATCCCTGATGTCAACAACCAGTCTGCCAATACACTAAATCTTTTCCTCACCACCAATCCTGACCCGTATAGAATAGAAGTTTGTGCCCCACTTGGAAACTCTGATCACACCCTCATCTCCACAACATGCTCTTTCCATTTACCATCGAGCTGCACAATACCACCCCCTCTCATGTGGCATTACAATTCGGCCGACTGGGAAGGTCTTCGTATGTTTTTCTCAGCGTTTCCATGGAAGATAGTTTGTTTCTCTTCAGTAGATCCAACACGATGTGCTGAGACAATTTCTGAAATCATCATGTTGGGGATGCAAACTTACATACCGAATACCGAAAGAAGAACATCATCCGATAAGACCTGGTTTAACAGAAACTGCTCTAGAGCTGTGGCTTCCAAACAGGCAGCATACCATCGATGGCTAAATCCGGGGCCTGAGACCAGAGCAGCATATGTCGAGGCTAGAGGCATATGCAAAGAGACAATAGAATGCTCAAAAGATGCCCACAATGCCAAAATAAGATCAAAACTTGCTGAATGTCCTAACGGATCCCGTTCATTTTGGTCTTTCGCCAAAGCTGTGGAAAGAAACTTCACTTCCAGCTCATTTCCTCCTCTAACCAAAGAAGATGGAACACTAGCAACGACTGCCCAGGAAAAAGCCAATATCTTTGCGCACCTATTTGCTGGAAATTCCACTCTGGATTCATCGGGAAAACATCCCCCGAACATTACACCTATTGACAGTCACATGCCCGAGATCACCTTTCGCCAACGTATTATCAGAAAGATTTTGCTGGGTCTCAACACCAACAAAGCCTGTGGATCTGACGGAATCCCGCCGATTGTTCTCGAAAAATGTGCCCCCGAACTAACACCTGTTCTTTGCAAGTTGTTCAACCACTCTTACAATTTGGGGGTATTTCCGTCCAATTGGAAAATTGCAAGAGTACAGCCAGTCCCTAAAAAAGGCAAAAAGGCCCTACCTAGCAACTACAGACCTATCGCACTGCTATCTATTATTTCAAAGGTCATGGAAAAAGCCATCAACATCGAGCTCATGAAATATCTGGAAGACTCAGGAATTGTCAACGATAGGCAATATGGCTTCCGCCATCAGAGATCAACTGGTGACCTGCTCGCTTACGTCTCACATATATGGCAGCTATCTATTGAAAAGTATGGAGAAACTTTAGCTGTGGCATTAGATATCTCCAAGGCGTTCGATCGAGTTTGGCACCAGGGACTCCTCGCCAAGCTTCCGTCTTATGGCTTGCCCCCAGCTATCTATTGAAAAGTATGGGTCCGCAAGGATCTGCTTGCTAGTTTTCTCTCAAACAGGTCTTCCATGTAGTGGTCGATGGAGTTTCATCTGACACTCTACTCATAAATGCTGGTGTTCCGCAAGGATCTATTCTCGCACCAACACTATTTCTACTTCACATCAACGACCTGTTGAAAGCAACTTCATGTCCAGTACACAGCTTTGCCGATGATAGTACCCTCCATACCGCTTTCTCTTCCAGGGCCCCTATATCAGCCCGTGAAACCAGAAATGAACGAGGAAGAAATGTTAATAATATAAATATGGACTCAGCAACAATTCTCGAGTGGGGATCTAATAACTTGGTAGAATTCAATGCAAACAAAACACAAGCATGTCTTTTCTCTAAAAAAGCCGATCTCACTGTGCCTAACATAACTTTGTCAGGAGTAACCATACCACTGAAGTCATCCATATCGATGCTTGGTATTACTATCAGCAATAACCTTTCCTGGGAAAATCACGTGAGGTCCATTGCCAAAAGTGCATCGCAAAAACTTGGTTTTTTGTTTCGTGTCAAGAGCTATTTCACCCCCACTCAGCTGCTTATGATCTATAAGGCACAGATCCGACCTGTCCTGGAATACTGTTCCCATATTTGGAGCGCGGCACCTAAACATATCCTGAGGCTAGTGGATTCTGTCCAAAAAAGGGCAATTCGTCTCGTCGGTGATGCCTCGCTTACAAACTCGCTCACTTGTCTGGAACACCGTAGAAAAGTTGGCGATTTGTCTTTATTTTATAGATATTTTCATGGGCGATGCTCTTCCGAAATATCAACAATCGTTCCTGCTTTGGCAGTCTCTTCGAGACTAACCCGTCAAGTTCAGTCATCACACCCCTTCGTGGTCACTTTGAAGACCTGCAGAACATCACTTTCCAAAGACTCGTTCATCCAACGAACAGCGAGGCTTTGGAACTCATTGCCTAGGGAGGTGTTCCCCGAGGCATACAACCTCCAGAAATTTAAGAAGAACACCAACTCCTACCTTCTTTCCCTTGGTTCCCACGATGTTCTCTGAACATTACAGGATATCCCTTCTCGTGGGAACCAGAACATAAAAAAAAAAAAAAAAACTCAGTTATCGAGGCTGGAGAGACTGCAGAATAAAGCGCTTCGTATCGCTACAAATAGTAGTAGATACATCAGATTGGATGATCTGCGCGAACTGGCTAAGGTGGAAAAAATCACCGACTTTATCAGGAAAACGGCAGACAAATTTTATAGATTCCACATCCCTAAGAGTCCGCTGACGGCGGATATCACAAATGTAAGAGCCAATATGGCAAGAAAGCACGGTGTCATTTTTCAGAGTCTCGCCCTTTATAACGAAATAGAGGAGTAATCATCAAACAGCGCCACACCGGTCAATGCTCCGAGCAGTAAATCTCGGCCTTGACCTAATGCCAACATCGCACTGAAATATTTTAAGCAAGTTTTTATTAATTTTCCTGTAAAAATATCGGAATTAGTAACTAAAATTTGAAAGATATAAACACTGCAACTATCGAAAATCAAAGAAATAAGAAAATAGACCCATAAGCCAAGGCAGGAGGGGTCTCAAAAATATAATTACCAGAAATCCCTTCCTAGTATGTCCTGAAGATTGCCCAACAACAGCAAGCCCATTCCCTTCGCTCCCTCTGGATAGCAAGCTGAATGGTCCACCCCCTGGATGAAGCCAGGAAGAATCAAGAACAAATATCTTTTAAATTGTATATAGTAGGATAAGTTTTGATGACATATGTATATAATAGCAAATGAATCTTTTTGATTGATTGATTGATTGATTGGTAGCTTTGAGAAGGCAGCTGATATTATTGGAAGACCACGAGCAGTCCGAACCCCAGAATTGGAAGAAGCTGTTTTGAACGCTCTCGAGGAGAATCCAGAAACAAGTACAATAATAATTGCTGAAGCTCTCAATTCTACCCAGTCCACAGTTTAGAGAATTATCCACGATCAACAATTTTATCCATACCATATTCAGAGGGTACAAGCTCTTTTGCCACGAGACTTTCCCCAACGCATTACTATGTGTCAGTGATTTTTGGGAAAATTGGCTGGAAATCCTCAATTTTTAAGATATGTATTCTTCACGGAAGAGGCAAACTTCTCCCGAAATGCTATCACAAACTTTCATAACAACCATGTTTGGGCTCTGGAAAATTCGCACGCAGTTAGTGACACACATTATCAGTATCAATTTTCTGTAAATGGTGGCTTTTTTACGTAGATATGATGGAGAAATTATTTTTTTACTGAAAAATATGTTAGAAGTACGTTCAAAAAAGTTATGAACCTTCAAAAAAGAAAAAGACGTGTAGGGGGCGCCCCCCTACGAGTAAAAGCAATAATAACATCAGGTTCGAACTCGACACCTCAAGAAACCTCTCAATACCAATTTTCGTTTAATTAAGGTCAGCATTCTGAAAGTTATTTAAAAAAAACGAAAATAAAAATAAATCTTCAACACCCTGTATATGTACGAAGCGTTTCCGGACATATATATATATATATATATATATATATATATATATATATATATATATATATATAAGTAGGAGATTTAAGCCGGTTCTGGCTCTCCCCCCACCACTATGACGTCACCTTCGTGTGACCTTGAATGGTTGCAGGTGTGCAATGTGTGTGTGTTTGACCTTGAGTTGACTTAGTTTTGACTTTGAGATTGTTTGACTTTGAGATTTGACCTTGAGTTTTGATGTTGGGATTGTTTCGGCAACCAAAAGATTTGATCTCGATGTTTGTTTGACCTTGACTAGTGTGTGTCT